>OZ026815.1:1441434-2041434 GCA_964023185.1 Macaria liturata | reverse complement strand
TACAACACTTTGGCTCATATCAATCAAAGAGAAGATATAACAGATTGTTTTTCTTAAAACTAGATGTGGTACTATAAGAAGATTAGCATTCTAAAATCATTATTACAGATACAAGTTCATATTTATTGGTTTAATACCATTGAAAACGACTTGTGTTTTTTTGACGATTTATTTTTTAAACATGAGAACAATATTTTTTATTATTATAAGATACCAATGCTAACTTAATTCTGATAACAATATTAATGAATACCAAAATTCTACATGTTATTTTACTTTCGGCATGGTTTAGCAAAGTAATTAGCTTAAATAAATACCAGCTTCGATTATATTTACAAGTACTATTGTTTTATATGTTTTTTCTACGTAAGTACCTACATATGTATTTTTACAATAATTTGGTATGATAGATATCATCTTTTATACAAGCAGCGGCACGCGGCGTTACCTCGATTGTATCCCGTTTGTTAATCTAGGGTCTAATCAATTGAGTCGTCCGAATTGATATAGTTGGTATATTATATTACTCTATGGGTACAGTCAATCGTGAAGAGGAAACATTATAATTTTAATCAAGCAATCACAAAGTTTTACCTTTTTAACCATCATCATCTTCATTAATCTTATTATATATAGATGATGATTTGATGATGTTCTGCAGTTGGGTAGGCTTTGAAAAATAAGTAATAATATTAGTAAATTATTGGAACAAACTACGTTTACTTTTGATTATCATTAACAAGACTAAAGGGACTTCTGTGTTCATGTAACTGTTGTTGTGTTCAGTTATTGGATGGATTTCAAAGTAATAAAATGTGAAATATTTATTTTTTATTATTTATCAATTGCACCTGGACGCTTGGGAGCCGATCCCGAAAGTTGATAGGAAGAAAAACTACACTAATTTGTAGTAGTTTTTTCGATGAATAACATGAAAATTAAAAATGTTTCAGCTGTTTCATAGTTCTCATGATGATTACTATAACCTTCTATAATAACCAGAATTTGTTCCGTACAATTTTACTTATTTCAGCGCTTTAGTTAAGCTTTCAGGAAATCCAAAACTAGATACTAAATATTCTGATAAATACTTATGTACTTATAAAATATTTTGAAACTAGGCATTTTTTACCAAAGATTTTTTTAAACAAGCATCCGGACACTTTTTTTTTGTTTTCATTATGAATGATCTAATTTGGATAAAATTTAGAGTTTTGATATTTGAAGCCATCGCACCTATTATTGCTACCTCACTAAACGAATTATTCATTACCATTTTTTAAATACAAACTAGGAAAAAAAAATGCTTCTGTAAGTCGGATGACACATAAAATGGTAGGTCTCGGCTGTTTGTCTAGTACGGCGCGGCAGTCGGTAAGCCATTTCAAAGGCCCTTTGGGCGGCTTGGTAAACTCTCGAAACCAGAGTTGGCCACTCTCATTCGACGAGAAGAAGAAAATTACAAATTAGTATAGATGCTACCTCACCATGCACATGGGTTATTTGTTCTTATTCTTATTACAAACACATATATAAAAATATTTACTCTTTGAAATGTATATAGTAATCCATTTTATTATTTTTTTAGCTAAAATGATCGCAGTTGGCTAAATCATTATAACCAAAACAAAAAAACGTGCGTCAGTTATTTTTGCCTTTTTTGCCTTTCATCGTTTTTATTGCCTTGTAAATGCAATCGTTCTTGCTTTAAGAACTATTCTTTACTCCTAATACAAATAAATAGCGTTTCCGATTTTCCTTCCTGAAATAGTGCAGCCAAGCAGAACAATCTCCAGTTGCTAGTAATGATGTACCTTGTTTGGAACCAATTGCGAGTCTCGAATACAATACACTGCAGTTTCGAGACTGCGATCTACTCGTAGAACTTAATAAATATGATACCTATAGCATAGATACTAGATAGGTTTCATAAAGATAAGATAAGATAAAAGATTTTTATTTGTAAACAGGTAAACGTGATACAATTTAGTGTTGCTCTGCCTTCTACTGTAGTGTTGACTGTGTTGTAGAAGGCAGGATCTTCCAGGGGATCAATTTGTTTACAATTAAAATATGTTATACTAGATAATAATATACTATACAAAAACATGTGGCTATTCTTAAGCTAACTAAGCCAAAATATACATAGTATCAACTAAGTTTACAAAACAAATTAAATTACGCCGTTGTGTGTGTATGTGTGTGTGTGTGTGCGTGTGTGTGTGTCTGTGAATGTACGTGTGTGTAACTGTGTGTGTGTGTGTGAGTGAGTTTGTTTGTATTGAGTATTAGTGAATAGTCAATACCGTCGAAATATTTAAAGCTGTACAGTAGAACCCATTAATAAGAACCAAAAATAATAATGATAAAAAAAGTTAATTATATTAATCAGGAGGTTTTTCCAGCAGTTGTTCTGTATCATCATACTTTAGTGTGTCTAGCCATTTGTAAATTATTATTCATATTTGCTGTTATTATATGACGCAAAGCAATAACTGGATGGTACCCGCGTCTTGGTAAGCGAAGTTTAGGAATACCTGTGCAACGGTGGCTTGAGGATATTAGAAAGTTAGAAGGAAACATCTAGGCAAGAACAGTGCAAGACAGGGAGTATTGGCTTAAGAGGAAGGAGGCCTATACCCTGCAGCGAGTCTCATTAGGCTGATGATGATGATGATTATATGAAACGTTAACCAGTATTTTCAAATATCATATTAAATCATAGTGATAGCTGGTTCCTTGGTTTAATTGTTTCATTTTGACAACAGAGGTGACGCGCACCCGTATTCCGCACGTCATAAACTATAATTTCGGTGTTTTCATGTACAAGAGGGATGAATCATTAATTTTGTTATGTGGTTGTCGACGGTCCTGGGTCGATTTTTAATTTTAACGACACAATGAAAGCTGTTGACATAATAAAGTTAGTAAAATAAAGATTTTATTCATAAGACGTGTTTACATCATTATTGATCGATTTCAATTAAATGAGGTTGCTAATTTCCCCTGTATGAGTATAATCTGATGTGTTGTAGTTAAAATGTGAAAGTATTTTAGAACAATGCGCTGCTAAAGACCTTTTTCATAGATGATAATAAAAAATCGTGCTACTAATCACATGTTTTCATCTTCGTTTGCTAACTTCTCCGCCTATTTATAATTCTAAATCCTGTCCATCTAAAGGTTGCCTGGAAGAAATCGCCTAAGGCGATAGGGCCGTTAGTAAGTTTCGTTAGTTATTAGTTTTAGTTACTTAAAGCTTTTATAATTGTTTGATTTGCAAATATATATCAATCTATCTATCTATCTTCTCTATAATTTAGAACGTTTGAACGCTTACTACTTTTTATGCCGTGCTTTGTTACCAAAACCCCCACATTAACAATAATAATAGCTTCATTACTAAAGTATATGGTGAGTTTATCGCACCCAATACCCGCGCCCAGTTCCGGTATTTATGCCTGAAACATGGTGTGACGTTACGTTGCCAACAGCTATTTCATCGGATCAGGGGGTGCATTCACACGTTACTGCCAACAATTTAGAAAAGTATATATTATGTTTGTTTAGTTCGGCAGTCGTTAAGCCATGTCAGAGGCTCTTAGGGCGGCTTGATCAACTCTCGACAACAGAGTTGGGCACTCTCATTTGATAAGAAGAAAATAAGTATCTAAGTATTAAATCTGTTGTTTAGTACCCACACAAGCGTTGCTTGCTAGATGGCGCTGTGTGCAATGTCGCGGAATATTTTTACGAGATTAGATGATTTGTTAAATTATTAGACAACTGCACAAGTTCAATATGTAACTTTTTCACTCACGTGTAATTTCGCGAATATTGTTTACGCGTCTGCGTGTTCTGCTCGCTGCCGCGGTCCCAGAACGTACGTTCTCAAGATGGCTGTTATAACACCCGAAACGTTTAAACAACATACGCGAATTTTGTGTAATTACACGTGATTAGATATAGTTACATATTGAAAGGAATGAACGAAACTTTTAATAATAAAACTGCATAGGTTTTTTTATTTGTATAGTTATAAAGTACTTTCTTCGTCTACGTGGCTTTCTACCAACTAAACTAAAATCCATTGATAAGCAACTAACTAATGTTCATATCCTAAACAGTAACCGGTACAGTGGTTAAAAGTAAATCATCCTAGTTTAATGTTTTAGTTATTTAATAAACACATATTTTATTTTCGTCTACAGAAGTGAGCACAGATGTGTGGATGCTAGATATTTCGGGCCTAAGTCCGGTCGGTGACGTTTTGGCACCGGACATTATGCTATAGACAGTTTAGTGTTGAGAGAATAAACAATGTGATGGGAACCTCGTATTGGGGATGCACTATGGTATTGTGGCCGGAGGTGACGTTAAGGTTCAAATTGTTTTGGAGCACTCAGACTATCTTTAGGCTTTTCTAAAGATTTTCTAAGTGCCCCCCTTTTTATGTTGTAGATAGAAGTAGTACCTATGTTTAGTTTTTCTTCCCTTGTTTTTATGTATTAGTGTTGTAAATAAAATCTTTATTAATTGCTTTAGCTCTGGGCGAGGAAACAGGGATACTCATAAACATAATATAATGATATGTTTGCCGTGACATATTCGCCTATGCTGCCTTCTTTGTTATAAAAGTAACTTGTGTACTTCCTGTAAAAATATAAGATATTAAGAAAATTATTTTCAAAATATTAACTTTACTCGCACTATTTTTATTTCACTTTCCAAACATATGCAAATTGTCATATCTATATTATTTACTTTTAGTCATGTTTTCTTATCAAACCTATAATAAGGTATTAAAGATGTATACAAAGTTTGGTTAGTTGATCCTTTTATTCATTCTAATTTATCAACAAAACAGCTTAACATTCATATTAAATTTATCAACAGATTGTTCAATGTACCGTTAAAATTAAAGCCTTATTTACGCCGGATAGTTTGTCCGGATATCCAATACGCGTCCAATGCTTAAACAAGTGGCACTGCACTATTTTAGTGGTGTGCTAAAGTGAGTTTGGGTCGTGGAATTTATAGCACGGGAAATGTATCTAGCTCGTCAATCTAGTGTATGGTAATGTTACGAGAAGCGAAATTCATTTTAACGTTAGTCGAAACAAATGTGATTGGGATATTGTTTCTGAAATTGATGAGATATCGAGCTAATTTGATGAAAATTATAATTATGTAACTTATTTTGTCGCTTTACATTTGTCGTTTTTTTATATATATTTTGACGTGACAACGTCTTATAAATTGGTTTGCCGGGTGACACTTCAAGAAACTGCGTTACGCTCCGCTCACGTTATGCGCTCACAATGAGAGCGAGTGAGAGGCACGCGTCCCTTCCACTCGGGCATGGTTAGCCCGCCTAAGAGCGAGAGAGACAGACATAAAAAGTGAAAGGCACGCGTCCCTTCCACTCGAGCACAGTTAGCCCGCCTAAGAGCGAGAGAGACAGAATAATAAATATAATATGAAATTCAGTGCGAGATTCTTTGTATAAATTAATGTTTTAAATATAATTCTTTGTATAAATAAATGTTTTAAATTGTTACTATTATTTCATCCTTCTTCCTACTATACGAATGAATATTCACATTAAAATTATTTTACCACTCAAAGTCGTTGTCACGTAAAACTTTCGCCCGTATACCGACTTTACAGGCAACAATTTTTTTTTTATGGTTTATTGTGCCTTTGAATTGGATCTTTGTATATAACTGTGTATAGCACTTTTTTGGCAACCTACTATCCATAAATAGTAAATTAGGTCTAGATAATCTCATTTCCAGCTTCATTTTACATTTCCTTCTGATCTGCTAAGTTGGGATTGTATTGCGGCAAATATGTATCTTATTTAAGTAGTTATATATACCTACTGTATTATACTAGCTGTGCTCGCGACTTCGTCTGCGTGGAATAGTTATTTTGGGCATCATATTTATTTTTGCAAACAACCTCTTCAGCTTTATAAATTATAGCTGTTACCCACGACTTGAACTGTTTTTGCAGCGCACGCAACGAAAACTCTCAAAGATGAATAATTTTCCCTGTTTTTTCCACATTTTCCATTGTTTTTTCGCTCCTATTAGTTGCAGTGTGATGTTATATAGCCTAAAGCCTTCCTCGATAAATGGTCTATTCAACACAAAAATAATTTTTAATTTGGTTTAGTAGTTCCTGAGAATAACGCGTTCAAACAAACAAACAAACAAACTCTTCAGCTTTATAATATTAAGTATAGATGTATATTTCTTGTTTGTACTCATTTGTTTATTATTTGTTACAATAAATCATTTTCTTTCTTTCTTTTTTTCTTTCTGATCTAACTATCAGTATTTTTTTAGAAATATCACCGATACCATCTTAATGTCTTAATCTACTATCTAAACTACTTCCATGCTTCAAAAGTATACATTGTAAGTTGTAGTGTGTTAGTTTTTATAACATTTCGAGAAGACTTACTGTCCATTTTTCATCTTCCCCAGTCGATATGACAGATCGGAAAATATGACGCAATCGTTCCAGTTCGTTAAGTTCCACCCGCGGCGGGAAAACTGCAGTTTTGTGGAAAATACAGCCTGAAATATAGCCTACTGCGTCTCCATACTGACTCGGAATGAATGCCGAGCTAACGAACTATGAGATGCCAAATGAACTGCCTCTTTGTCACGATCAAACTACGTATGATGCGAATGTATGAAGTGTGTGAAAAAATAAAATGTAACAGAGTGTGGATAAGTGGGAGAGCGGCCCCGAGGGCGGTTTAAAAACTCTGACACCAGAGTTGACCACTTGTATAGCTTACTTTAGTTGTAAAGTATGCGCATTATAATCTAACGCAGAATAGTTCATAACCTATTTGAGGACTACAAAATCTGAAGACAAGACGCTATCCGTTGAAGGGCACACATCAAGGAAGCAACTAAGCATGATAAGTCGCAACCCTCTGGTAATGAAGCATAGCTCAACGAAAGACGAAAAAACAAAACTAAGAAACTACAAAGTGTCCTGAAAACGTTTGAAACTGCTGCGCTATATTGCAATCGTAGTACATAGCAACGATAAAATGTTAAGTTTTTTTAAAAGTGTTGTGGTGTAAATATTTTCAATCTGTTTGTCTGGCAATAAGCCTGCACCGAGGCTTGTAGGCACGTCTACGCAGGAATCAATGATTGAACAACAACTACCTATTATATTTTCTAAATAATGTGTCAAAAAAGAAGTATTTTATAAGCATAAATAAGTACATTGATAAGTTCTCATACCAAAATCATAATTAAATATTTCATACAAGAGTTAATTCACTAACATTTATTGTACCTATTTTACCTATTATGTAGTGATACTTATTCATACCACTTTAATTCTATTTTATATTCTCTTAAAAAACGTATAAGTACACGCCAACCGTTTTACCTTTGCAAGTAATTCAAATTACAAACTGATCCTGTGGAACAGAAGTTTAATTAACACGGTTTGTTTATAATTACAGTCGCTATAATATCCTTCGTGACTGTCCCCAGCTAGCTTGTTTCAAAACTGGACAATTTGTATCATAGCCAGCAAAGGTGGGCACTCACACTGAACTAATTTAGGAATTAGCAAAGTTATTTACAAGTTAATATCACACGGGTGCTTTAGATTCTATGTTGCATTTGTGTGGGATTCAGTGAGTTGTATTTTACTTTAGTGCGGGTAAGAGGAAACTAGATTTTACGCTTGAAAGGATTGTTAAACCGGCATTTTAGCATAGCTGCATTTTCAGACAAAATTATTTACATTATTATACTTTCTTGCTATATGAGCTCAAAGTTCTGCCCTATATGGTGCGATGCCTTAAGGTTAATAAAGTTTTTATCTATATCTGTATCTATGTTATTTACTAAATAGTTATTTGTACGTCTCATTATGATGACTCATGACTTTGTTGACATGACTACAGTTTGTTTGAAAATACGATATATCAGTTTAGTTTTACAATAAGCGAGAATTGATTCCCCTAACGAATTAATTCTGCGGGGGAGTCACGACCCTCAGTCATGAGAAAACACGACTCAAGCGAGACATGCGAGAATTATTATTTAACAAGCATTTACTGATGTTTTTAAGTGTATTTTTTCTGGAAATAAGTACATTAAAAATTCTTGAAAACTAACCGCAGTTAAAATATTTATAGTTTAACAATATTTATAATAAAAACGACCTTTAGGTTACGTCAGTGACCATTCAAATTTCACTAAATACTGGACTTAAAATACCTTTAATATACTAAATTTGTTTTAAACAACTCTTTATTCTAAGTTTCTAACTACATCTGTAATCTGTTCATGAGCTCATGAATAATAAATATTCGGAGTAAAGCCTCTCGGCGCTTTCAATAAGTTTTTCAATTATATCAATGAAACTTTGCCAAGTCTAACAATGGGACTGTAAGCTCGGCTGGTTAGGTTTGTACAGAATTTGCTGAGTAATTTCCTAGGTATTTTACAATTGTACAGGTAGGATAAATGCCTTTTGTTTCCGTGGAAATTATGCGTGGAAAAGTTGAATGCGCGCAGATTTCGTAAATTTATATTGTAGTTGGACCGTTTATTGTGCGATTCATTTTTGTATTGTCAAATACATAATAGATATTGTGTAACATACATATTATGTTCGTATGTAGATATGTAAACGTAAGGACAGATTTATGTTATTTCTTTTGAACTAATAATGTCATTTGTTTTCGAGAAAATAAATAAGTGCAATTAATTACAGTTGTCAAGATAAAGTATATATTATTTTGTAACTTATTCAAAATATATGATACTAGCTGGTGCGCGCGACTTCGTCCGCGTGGAATAGTAATTAGTGTTGGTATATGGTTTAGTGAGTTAACCTTAAATGATAGACATGTACTGTTTGGGACATTTTATTAGATCATTTCAAGAGGAATAATTCTTTCGTACATATTTTTTTGATATCTTGAACCGTTTTCGCAGCGCACGCAACGGAAGCCTTCAAAGATGAATAATTTTCCCCGTTTTTTCCACATTTTCTATTGTTTCTTCGCTCCTATTAGTTGAAGCGTGATGTTATATAGCCTAAAGCCTTCCTCGATAAATGGTCTATCCAACACAAAAATAATTTTTCAATTCGGACCAGTAGTTCCTGAGATTAGCGCATTCAAACAAACAAACAAACTCTTCAGCTTTATAATATTAGTATAGATTTACTATAATAGTTTGATTCATAAAAGGTATTCAGCCTACAAGTTATCAGATCTAAACATCGACTTTCACCACTTGTTACAGAACTCGTTTTAGCAATATAACACTTTGAAATTCTTAAATCTTGTATGTGAGTTATAAAAACTTCGATCGAAAAGGCGCTTCTAAGAAAAAGACATAAAACCCTTTTTCTAAGTCTATGGATTGTATTGTTTGACTTCAGTATAGTAAGTTAAAAACAAATGTAAATTATTAATGCTTTATTAAACTTTATTATTTTAAATGACATTGTGATGATTAAGCCTATGTTGCGTTAATTTATAAAAAAAATATTAAAAATTGTTTTCATAGAACAACACTTGACTACTTCTCTAGGATAGAACTATAAATCTCTTATTACCAGTCAACATTTACACCACCTAAATTATTTATTGCTCAGAACAATAAAAATAGGCAAAAAAAAGGTTTACCGACCCACTAACAAAATTATCCAACAAATCCCAAAGCTCTCGAGGCCGAAGAAAACTAAACTAAATCAAAGAATCCACACAAATTGATAAATCCAATTAAGATGGTATCAAATTAATTATTTTGATAAAGTAAATCAAAGAACACCTAATCTTTGTTATTTCTACAATAAACTTCGTTGTTGATGGCTCTGATTTATTATTTGTATTAAAAGCTTTTAGCAAAGCTCATTAAAGTGAGCTTAAATTACTGAAATTGAATACTTAAGCTTAACTATGAATTTTTATAGTAATAAAGCAATTATTTGGAATTTTATGCTCATAATTTGTTCGCAATGATTCTAAAATTACATCATGCAATTACTTAAAATCTGTGACACATATTAAAAGAAGAGTGATGAAGGTTACTTTAAATATAATATTTATTGGTATATCAGTTTGTTTCGTTGTTCTCTAGTCGAGATCTTGTTCGAGATTGAAAGTAAAATCATTGAACTAACTTTCTCTACGGTATGGCTTTTAACATTATATCAATTTGACATTTCAGTGTCTTTCCAGGTTAAGAACCTATTTGAGTAGCGTAAGTGAGCGTAGAGAAATTTTAGAGAATCAGAATGTAGACAAGTACATAAGTAACAAGTACAATGGACAAGTAAATATATATGACCATCTGTATTCTGTGATGAAAATGAAGTTTTGCTTTATTATAAATTCAATCACTGTGTTAATTACACGATTTCGCTTACATTTTCTTTAAAGTTTCTTGAAACACAAACAACAACAAATTAACGTACATACTCAATTAAATAAACCTTCTTAGAAGATATTTTTCAAATGAAGATACAGATTTTATTTGTACAAGTAAATCTGATACAATTTAGATTACCTCTGCCTTCTACTGTAGTGTTTACTGTGTTGTAGAAGGCAGGCTATTCCAGGAGATCAATTTGTTTACAATTTAAATATTGTAATAGGTAATATTTCATACTTATCGCAGGAATACCTCCTTCGTAAGTGGTTCAAGAAAAAACCAAAAAAAAGAAAAGGCTACCAAGAAAGCGGTCTCAAAGAATTTTTCGTATAAAAATCAACATGAAAAAAGTATTAACATATTCCCAATCCATCTAACTTTGTAATATTTGTTCAAACCGAGTGTTGGGTTACTCCCACTCGACATTTACGTCGAAATCTTCCTGTTTGCTGTTATATCGATGACGTTATAAATATAGATCGGACTTGTACGAAATCATTAAAAAAGATCATAGCTTTTTAAAACGTGAAAACACTATTTTGAATTCAAACGGCAAACATTACGCGACACATAGAGTCGTTTATCAAAACTTTTTTATCGTACTTCTTTTTTTTTTTCTTATTTTCAAAAGTGTTCTTATTTTGACTCGGTTGATTCATGCAACTTCTTTTGTTTTAATTACTACACACGTCGATTATTTCATCAAAACATATGACATTGACGAGTTACATTTTAATTTGCTTACAGAAAAATTTAATACCAAATCCAGCTGAATACATAATAATGAATGCATGCACATGTCTTTTCAGAGTTTCACATCAGATCTTCTTCTGGGTACTCGAGATTTACATCGAAATCTTTCTGTTTGTTTTACTTGGAAGAGCCTTGACTTGACGATGTTTGATCTTCGCCGTCACGTTAATAAGATGGTCCTTCAAATGTTACAAAGGTACAAGGATGCTATTTGTTGAAATTTGCATTGGAAACAAAAAAAATTGATATATATTTGTTGTAATCACGGTTTATGACATAGGTCTAAAGCTAGCTAGCTATGTTTATGGAATTTTATGCACACGTTGGAAATGGTTATTATATACCTAATTTAAAGCATTCGTTAAGATTTTCATAGTGATCTTTTATTTGTGGTAGTTAGGAGTAGTATGTTTAGTTTTATGCTTCAAATTTAATAAATTTTGCCAACAAAATGATTTATATACATAGCTACGTAAAATGCTTATAAGCTTTTTTTAACGTGATTAAATCAATCAAGTGTGTCATAACCGTAACATAACGCACAAATCTAGTTCATAAATAAAATTTTCATACTATGTACATATGTTTCACTTAAAATTTTAATAGCCATTTATTCCCTTTTTCTTATAAATCATGAGCCTTCTGTATTCCTTATTATTGCTATGTATTTTATGTATACAATATACATATATGTACTTATTATATCTAGATTTTACAGTATATATTGTGGAAGATTTTTTCACTTGGAAACCTCTGTACTTATTATAAAACACGACATAAGCAAAATACCGTAAGCTGTCCACACCGCCGGTTAAAAGATCACATTTTCAACTGATTAGGTACACATTCTGAAGCTAAAACCGAACCCAGACTCCATCGCCACCCCAAAGGGTCGCTATAAACTATAGACATCAAATAACATAGACATCTCATAAAATAAATTGTTTGGGTATACATTAAATCAATAACAGAATAAGTTTCGGCAGTTTTTAGAATTTTTGTCTTATTACCTGTTTATTTAAACGCTCATCACATAAAAAACAGATGAATCGATCATCATTAATTTTGCTCAGTAGGTAGTATGAGGTCTTAGGAGTGTCATAGGCTACTTTTTATGCTAAAATAATGCGAGCGAAGCCGCGGGCGTCCACTAGTAACAAAACATATACTCAATGAATTCACAAGATTCACTTGATGGTCTTAAATTGTGCAGGCGGCCTAATTTGTAACAATATTTTGGAATCTTTGTTTCCTGAGTATCACATAAGGCGAGTTGTAGTCAAGCGTGAGTCTATCTAGTTTAAAATAAAAAAGGGGGATCATATTCCATCGCTCAGATGTCGTATTTGGAATCATAGCTATTATGGCTGGCGTGCTACACTGCAGCGTTACTACAGGGCTGAAACCGGAGAACGTGGTTCAAAGCGTACTAGTCAAACACATTTAATTGCAATATTATGAATGAATACTAGTAAGACCATCTCATGGACACAAGACGGGACTGAATAATGATTGGTATCATATATCTTAATAATGAGGTTTCAAAATGAATAAGGTAGGTACTTATGTAGGCGTCTCTGAGATAGTCTTTGCTGTAATCATTACACTGATGTAGATGCTTGAATTAATCAGGGGAAGGTTTATTTTTCTAATTCTAACGTTGGTCCAATTCCTTTCAAACGGTATTGGAAGGTCGGAGGTAAAATTAAGTATCTAATTCGATCTTCGGGTCAGCTTGAGGTTGTTTTTGAGACGAATATCTGCTGGATTCTCTTTTGATGAAGGTTCGAGTAGAATGTTAATCACGGTCCTGTTTTTAAAATCCGAGATTACGTTATAATGCTTATTTTATATATTATACTAGCTGGTCCGCGCGACTTCGTCCGCGTGAATAGTTATTACCATAAAAACGGTTCTAGTCAGTTAAACTTATACTGTTGCGGACATTTTGTTAGATCATTTGAAGAGGAATAATTCTTTTATACACATTTTTTTGATATCTTGAACCGTTTTCGCAGCGCACGCAACGGAAGCCCGCTCAAAGATGAATAATTTTCCCCGTTTTTTCCATAGCTTCTATTGTTTCTTCGCTCCTATTAGCAGCGTGATGTTATATAGCCTAAAGCCTTTCTCGATAAATGGTCTATTTAACGCAAAAAGATTTTTTCAATTCGCACCAGCAGTTCTTGAGATTAGCGCGTTCAAACAAACAAACAAACTCTTCAGCTTTATAATATTATAGTATAGATATTATAGGTGTAGCTAGATTTTTTAAGATGGCTGTGTGTGTACTTGAATTTATTTGTTTCTTTTATGTTGAAATTTTTTGGGGAAAAAGGGAATGAATTATAAGAGGAAGAATGCGCTTTTACTCGCATTAAATTAATAAAAAATATTAAAACTTTCGTGAGAAATTTTATCAATATGCTTACTAAATGGTTTTCACTCACGTGTAATTTGCGTGAGTGAAAACCGTTTAGTTAGCATTTAATAAAAAATGTTAAAATGCTAAAGTTTCTCTTGCGACTACCTTCATAAAAAATCATAAAATAATTATGAGTGATTTTAATTTAGAAATACGAGCCTAAAAGACAAACGCAGGAAATTAAATATCTTTATTGCTCGTATTCTTTTCCACAATATGATAAACAGATAACTCCACGCCTCGTCAAAATGACTTCATCATAATAATGAAAAATGCAAGTTTAATTTCCCCATGCCGCAGACAGATCATTTATATGGGCGTAACTCAGCCGGGTAACTCGCCGGAAAATATGCTGAACGGAGTAATCATATAGATATAACGAATTTAGGAGAAACGATAGGCTGATATAACGTGTTATTATGATGTGGCTAATTTTGAGCTGATTTGCTAAAAAAAAAGATAAAAATACAGTAAAATTTCCTTAGATTATTGAGACTAAATGAACAGATTAAAATGGACTTATGTACAATGTATTGTTATTTTTCGTTGTGTACTTATATTCCCATAATATGTATGCTTGGATGATATAAGAAAAAAAATAAGAAGCCGACAAACAAAATATATATTTAAACGACATTCCACACAAAACTCGTGTACGATAATACTCGAATACAAAAACACCTACGCATGTTGACAAGAACTTCATAAGAGTTATTTGGAAATTCAGAGTATCAATAAAATATACGCCTCGTTTAAGATCAATTCCGCAAATTCTCAAACCGGAAATAGCTTGACATAAGTAAATATCATTTTAAATCCAAATATTACTTCGCAAACGTGAAGAATGCCAGATATATTTCATACCTGAGCAAATCCAAGAAATGTGACATCCACCACGGAAAATAAAATGAAAAATGGAGTCATCTCGGTGGAATTGTTATGGGAACCTTTCCATCTTGCGACGTGAATGTCGTAAAGTTACGGTACAGAGTAGACGATCGAGAGAAAAATTGAATCTTACGCCCGGAATACTCGAAGCTAGTTTTTTAAGCTACTTTTTTATGGCGACTGCTTTTAATAACTTCATCATCATCATCATCGGCTGTTTCCTTCTAACTTTCTAATATCATCTAATCTAATTATTAATGGAGCGTAGTTCGCATGCTCGGTTGTGACAAATGTTGTGAATTTTAGGTGTGAATGTTTGTTCACTGATTTTTTTTTATATCCTTATCTGAACGCATTGAAATCAAGTTTATTTTGTTATTTTTTTTTCAATCTTATCTGAGTATTAGTGATTGCAAAACATTCAACTTGAAAATTAATTAACCTACCTCTACTTTAATCCAGATCTCTGCACATTTTCTACTCTGCAATGTCAGGCTATCCTTAGAGGTTTGCTATAAGAATGCTAATCAACATACTCGCGGGAAAAGTCGGGGTATAACGTCAGTCTTGAGTTAATAAGTCAGAAAAATATATTACGCGTTTTAAAAGATTTTCTTTTGCAATTTTGCGGTTTGCAACTGTGAGTATTTGTAAGTAGACGATTTTTTTGTTTGATGTTTGAACATTCCTAATTCTTCTTCTTGTCTAGTGTCATAAAAGCGTTTTGATAAATCGTTAAGACTTCATGCTACAATAGCGCAATCTTCAGTAAACAGCAAAAATTATGTTTTTTTTATGGGTATACAGGGATACCCCTGACGGGACCAGAGTTATTATGTATTAAATATATTGAGATGATGTAAGTAAATAATATATTCGCAAACTTATCAAAATGATAAAAATGAAATACACGACCACGCACAGCAAATTAAATTCTTATAAGAAATTCCTT
Source organism: Macaria liturata (assembly GCA_964023185.1). Lineage (NCBI taxonomy): Eukaryota > Metazoa > Arthropoda > Insecta > Lepidoptera > Geometridae > Macaria > Macaria liturata. Next base: position 2,025,980 of record OZ026815.1, on the reverse strand, counting down.
TTAATAAACCAGAGAACCAAGAAGCCTAAGTTAAAAACTTCAAAGTAATGTAATGCCTAAATAAAAACCTCCTTTGAGCTAACTCATCACGCCGACAAAAGGCTGTTAATAGCATTTTATAAGAAAGGGCTCCAAGAATTGTTAACGAAATATCAGGGACATTATTTGGGCGTCTTTTTGCTCTAAAATTGTCTCGTGTAAAATAATATACTTGGATGTGAATTTCATACGTTATTTCTGTGTCCTGCGGTTTCACCTGTTCATAAAAGCGCGAATGTTAGTATATTAGGAAGATTTTTGTTGAGAATATTAATGTGAGTTATTCTTGTGGTCATTTTTTAGAAAGAAAAGATATGTTCTCAAAAAAAAACAAATGTCCGTTTTCCGAAATGAAAACAAATACTTTTTTAAAAAGCTATTAGAAATAAGGTACCTACATGTAAAGAAAATAAATAAACTCTGACCACTTTAATGTTCGCTTTACGATTAAAGTCTGCTTTATTTTCAAGTGAAATTCAAGATTACATTTATCTTAATTAGTAGTAATATTTTCTATAGGTAAAAATTATAGTTCAGTACAACAATAATACATTTTGGAGACAATGTTTAATTTAACAAAAGATAAACGGTACTAAAAGCATTACATTTTAACATAAAACTATCCCTAAAGTGTATAATAAAATTGGTAAAAAGATCCCAGCTCATAATGCCTGTAATTTAATACATCCAGTAAAAGCTTTGAGATACTAAATTAAGTTGGATTTTATTAATAGTGTCGTGTTAATACTACGTAGTGGATACTTTTTATGCAAAATAAGGTCTTTATGGTAGTGACGTATTTAAAGTTTATGCATAAAAGTGGTTTATTATGTAAAATACATATATGTAAATGTTTTTATGTATTACTTGAGTTTAAATTGTTGGCGTAACATTATGTTTTTTGACTTGACTATGACTGATTTGTAAGATATTATCAATTTGTTTTTATGATTAGATGGCATTTTCTGAGAACCCTAATCTGAATTGCCTAGATTTGACAGATAAATCTTAATAGTTTGTGCAATCTGTCACACTATGTTTGCAAAAACATAACCTATAATCCATTTCATATAGCAAGGCACCTGTGACACATATAAAACGTCACTTGTCAATATAATTTTGACAATTGTAATGATGTACTGCAGTAATTCGAATTAGAAATTTACCGATTATCGATTGTAGTTACTTATGGCTATTTTCATCTGCCTATCCTAAAAATGTTATGTGAATTACCGACAATCACAAAATAATATTCGTCGAACCCACAATAAATTCCTACAGATAAATTAAGGAAGGGACAAATTGAGAAGAAGATAAGAATACAGTAATTATAAAATAATATTGCTAGTATTGCCAGTATAATATATATGAAGCCAAAATATATATTAAATTATTCAAATGAAATTATGATACACAAAAATTTTATGTTTTTCGCTATATTTTTTATGATGCAAAACTCATAAATACCTTCCTTAATTATTTTAATATAAAAAATCGCATAAAATCATTGTGCTTGAAGTACATAAATCATTATCTCTGATAGATCGAAATGATAAATACTTGTTTTTGCGATGTTTTTTTTTGATGTCAAAAATAATCGATTACCTAGTCCCAACCCTACGAAAATGACGTCACAATTAGCAGTAGTACGTAACTTTGCTGTGCGATGAAATTTTATATTTTATTTTTTTGTAACATTGAATGCGAGTATGTACACGCGAAAAATACCCTTTATTTGATGTCTTATATTTTTTACTGTTTATATTAATAGTTATTTTTGTTAACTTACATAATGTTTTCACTAGTAAATAGAAATATTTCAATATGAGCATGACGTCACAATAATTTATTTACATGTTCTTTTACGTTCTACTGACCTGTCACAGGTGACTTGCTATATGAAATGGACTATAGTCATCCTATAGATTGGTTCACCATCGTTGTTACAGAAAGCAAAAAGGGAGAAATAGCACTCAACTGTGCAATGTCTTCACCTTGAATTTCTTAGTTTGACGGCCTATCTTCCCACTTGACACTGGCAGAATTGCAAAGTCAAAACTTCGCAAAAGCCATAACACAAAAAAAACACTAGTCATCTCCTTTGTCACATCAAGTACATAATATGTACATACATATTACATCAAGTATTTGTTTTTTTACACCAACAAACTTATAACTCGCCTCCCCTTTTCCAAGGTTTAAAGACAACAAACACCATCTCATCGTATGTTCCCTGTTGTCATTAGCCAAAGCCTCCAGTACTTGCTCCGTGCCGTGAGTACTCCGGCGAGAGCCTCTCGGATCCAAGGGGTTGTTTATAAGGGTTGACAGTAGCACAGTTCCTTAGAAGTGGTAAAGTGTTGGTAGATAATTTTGTGTGAGAGTGGCAACTTCTGAGAAAAAGATGAATTTTTAAAGCCTTTCAAAACATTGTATGTAGGTATTGTAATGAATACTTACAGAAAAATTAAAATTTCTCATATTTTTGAGCAGACAGCTGATATAATGCCCATCTATAACCCACGGAAGCGCCCAAACTGGAATGCCACTTTTCGGCCACCCATCCAAGAACTGACTAGCATGTTAATATCATAAGATACAATAGTGTTGTTCCTTCTCAAAACTATACAGCATTCACTCCAGAAAGTCAAACACCTCTCAACTTGAATTCCCATTGCGTTTCTGTTTGTAAGGGTCGAAGGGCCCTCGCCGTATCACAAGGATAATGCAAAATCCCTTTGAAGGATTACCCATTACACATGCTTCGTAGATTTAGGTAAGTAAAGACTTTATTAGCAACAATTTGCAGCGCGTGTTGTTTAGTTTGTATTATGGGATCATTTTGCGAGATTTCGTGCTTGGCTGATGAGTTTAAATTTGTTTGTTGTTGCAATGGTTTGATGTGAAATTTGTGGGTATTTCAATATTAAGTAATAGTGAAGTAGTGAGATAAATTATTTGATTGTATCAGTTAACTATATTTATACATCAGGAGTACAAAAAGTATTTTATAGTATTTGTCCAGTAAACATGATGACTATGTATTTTTTTTTGTAATATTGCTTACTTACTTACTGCTTAAGTAAATAGTTCATATCTTTTTTGTTCACCTAACTGTTTTAAATGTAATTTCATCCCATTCATAACAACGCATAGAAAAGTGGCATCTACCACCTATTTTTATATTTTTAAACGATTATTTTAAAGATTTTGTGTCTTGGCTCAGAACAAATAAGGAGGCAAATCCTACAACAGCAGAAACAGGCACAGCTTTTATTTATGACTATCAAAAATTAATTTTACAGGCAGATTGGTAATGCGTGCATTAATCAATGCTTCTGATGTTTCGACGGTTTAATTGCAATTTACAACACGGGAAGTGATTACTTTGATAAATGATTCGCCAATGAATGTAGTTTGGAGATGATTGGTTGATGGTTCACACTGATGTGTAAAAAGGTTGTAAAATTTCATATTAAAATGTAATTTTTGTATCTTTACACAGATATGCCCTAATTTATATGTCACTTTTTATTTTTGTACTTTGATACATGATTCGCCAATGTATGTAGTTTGGAGATGATTGGTTGATGGTTCACACTGATGTGTAAAAAGGTTGTAAAATTTCATATTAAAATGTAATTTTTGTATCTTTACACAGATATGCCCTAATTTATATGTCACTTTTTATTTTTGTATTTTGATACATGATTCGCCAATGTATGTAGTTTGGAGATGATTGGTTGATGGTTCACACTGATGTGTAAAAAGGTTGTAAAATTTCATATTAAAATGTAATTTTTGTATCTTTACACAGATATGCCCTAATTTATATGTCACTTTTTATTTTTGTACTTTGATACATGATTCGCCAATGTATGTAGTTTGGAGATGATTGGTTGATGGTTCACACTGATGTGTAAAAAGGTTGTAAAATTTCATATTAAAATGTAATTTTTGTATCTTTACACAGATATGCCCTAATTTATATGTCACTTTTTATTTTTGTACTTTGATACATGATTCGCCAATGTATGTAGTTTGGAGATGATTGGTTGATGGTTCACACTGATGTGTAAAAAGGTTGTAAAATTTTATATTAAAATGTAATTTTTGTATCTTTACACAGATATGCCCTAATTTATATGTCACTTTTTATTTTTGTTATTTGATACATGATTCGCCAATGTATGTAGTTTGGAGATGATTGGTTGATGGTTCACACTGATGTGTAAAAAGGTTGTAAAATTTCATATTAAAATGTAATTTTTGTATCTTTACACAGATATGCCCTAATTTATATGTCACTTTTTATTTTTGTACTTTGATACATGATTCGCCAATGTATGTAGTTTGGAGATGATTGGTTGATTTCGATCTTATGAGTAAAATAATGCATAGATACAAAATAGGTTGTAAAATACATGTATGTAACGTTTGCAGAAATATTTAGTGTTATTCAGCTGCATAAAGACAAACAAGTTTGTTGTCTGAAGACGGCAAGGAGCAGTCGCAGCGGAACAACACAACATATTTTTACAAATTGTCTGCAAGGATTTTCGGAAACGTCTGATTTAATGTCTTATATAAAATATGTAATGTCATACATGAATGTGGAAGAAGTCGCCTAAGGCGATAAGGCCGCCCAATGTGCATTAAAATAGTTTTTAAATTTCTTTCATCATGTATTTTATTGGTGTGCATTAAAGAAATATCTTATCTTATCTTATGAATCGTTTATCTACATGTCTTATAGACTTGGGGCCGCTTGATGTTTTGGATCGGTAGGTACCTATATTTTTCCCCAGAATAATGTTTCATCATTAAGATCAAACAAATGAATAACAAATCTAAGTCGACGATAACAACAAAATTATTTTCATTCTCTGTTTAGTGGAGTGTTTTCGATTATTAATAGAAAATACTACGAAAAAATATCAAAGCAGAAAATGATCTCATTTTATCGTAAGCAAAGACCTTTTTGTAGAAAATTGAATTTATGTTTCGTATTAAGTTGATACGAAGTTAGTGATAATTTCGTTACAAACTTTATATTTGTTATCTTGATTTTCTTCTTGAGCTAGAAATGTTTTTCCTTCAGACTTAAACTTTGGGATTATTTGTTGATCCGTTTACTTTATTAACGTACAGAAACAATATGAAACTTGATTTTTTTTTCGATATTTATTATTCGCTGAAATTTAAACTTAACTAAGGAAAAGACATGGTAAAAATTGACATCATTAAACTAGGTATTTTCTTTTTAGTGGGTACATTATGGTGGCTGGTTAAAATATATTCCAATCAAGGCAAATGAACTCAGATTTTGACATTACCGAATTCTTATTTGCAACAAAGGATTTGTACTTGACCGTAATTCGCTTGATGTTGAGCAATTAATTTTCATATCACCATGATTCTTATACACAAATTCTAACTACAAATAAAAAAGGAAAGCAGTTAAATATTAACCGTCCACTAATATCAACCGTTCAATATATCACTGACCCCGTTTCTTGCCTTTCTAAGAACCGGCGTTTCAATAAAAATGTATATCATTTTCAATAAGATCCGAAGCGTTGTTGGCGTGTCAATATTTGTGCCAGTGAAATAATAATTTCTTATGTTTACATGCCTTTCTGTAGTAGAAAATATATTTCTTCGAGATGGTTTCTTTTTGATTCTGACTTAGATACAGCTATATACAAACAATGGCTGTATCTAAGACTAAAAAAACATGTTTTAGTGTATTTTTATGTGTTGGTTTGTGTGAGTAAGGAATACATATGCCCTTGATGAATAATGTATTCAAGACACTATAAGACCGCCCGATCTTAAATTTACTATAACTAATTATTATGATATTTACTGTTTTTTATATGAATTGTATTCCTTATTTTGGTGTACAATAAAGTATATTTGATTTGATTTGGCAACCTCATTTGAAAACCAATTTTATTCTAGAGTTTCGATCTTCATGGAAGCCTAGTTTTTTATCAATTTTAGTTCTGACTCTGGTTTTGAAGCCATCACAAGGCTACTGATGTGGATGGTGGCCCATTGCTAACTATTATGTATAAAAACCTTTTGATGTTATACATAAATTATTAATGATCCTATTTGTTTGTTACAGATAAAATGCAACCCAAAAAGCGTCAAAAGAAGAAACGGGAAAAAACCACCGTCGTTAGATGGACGGACTAAAAAATGTAACTTATTGTGACAGTGATACTGTTCAAAATGGCTTGGCGAGTGTTGGTGGGTAGAATGGCGAACAGAGATTGGTTGTTAGTGCTGTTTCTATGTAGGACGATAGTTTGTGATAGTGGGTGTCCAAAGTTCGCTGAGAAACCTCTCGAGACCCGAGTGCAGGACGCTTCTATAGTGTTTAGGGCGGTGGTGGTGCAGACACACTATCAGGTAAGGGCCTACATACTTAGTTTATATTTATTTAATAAAAAAATAACATACATATTTCATGACTGTATAGCACACAGCGCCATCTAGCCCCATACTAAGATAACGCTTGTATCATGGGTACTAGATAACGGATGTAAATACCTATTATACATAGAAACGACCAGACTCAACACAAGTCATTACAAATTTTAATACTTATTCATAATTACTTGTGTTATGCGGTAATCGAACTCGGACCTCTATGTTGCTATGAAAGCAGAGCCACTACCAACTAAGCAAACAGAGCAGTCAATTAATAATAATAATAATTCATTTATTCGTCAAGTGTTATAGCGTTATTATAAATTCGATTTGATAATACTGTATTTCACCATAACTCTTACGTAACCTAATTACATTTTGAGTGACGAGTTGATAACTGCCAGTAATGCATTTATACATAATTTACTACACCGTAGTTTACTGTACCCACTGTGACATCAGTTAGAATTTACTAAATGTTAAACAACCCCACACACCCTGTAATGGCTGACCATGGCAAAAGCTCTCAACAACAGACCCTCACTACACTTAAATCAACTAACTTACTTCAACTGGCAAATTTAACAAAATTTAAGTAGCAATTAAATGGCCTTCAAAGTCTAGACACCAAATTAACTAGACAAAGAACACGGAATAAAAAAAAAAAACTAGGCAAGGATAACATCATTAAAATAATTCAAAACAAACATATGTATGTATATTATTATCTATAACGTAAAAAAAAAATGTTCATTCCCTTAAGTTTTCCGCACGTGAGCAATTCCGATCGCGTATAATTAAAGGAAATAAATCGACCCATTTTTCAACATTAAAGGAAATAAATCGACGAATTAAATAAACAACCGAAGCTTTAATAATTAAATGCAAATGTAATCAATGTTCGTCCGTCCTCGAATCATTTTCATTAAAGATTTTTAATATCGGAAAAATTCGCGATCGCTCTCTTTGGAGCGCAAATCTGGGTGATTCTTTTTTTATGATATTTTACAATATCAGAATTTTTATCATTGTAAATTACGTGACTGCATGAAATAAGTAAAACTAATGTAAATGATGGAAAATGTCCAACCTGGATGAGGTCTGCACAAGATCGACGAAGATGGCACAAAGAGAGGCCTATACCACAGAATAAATAATACAATGCCTATACCCAGCAGTGGTATCCCAAGGGTTGTGGATGATGATGATATATGTAAATGATTCTCACTCGTAAGTTATTTCGACGTAATTTTATTTTTATATGTGATAGTCTAGTCGTTTTTTGTGTTATGCTTATTGATTTGCATAGGGTCGTGACGTACTATTAATTAATTACTCGTCAAAAATAGGTGATTAACTTTGACAGATAGATCGTGGTCCGCGTACAAAATAAAAAAACAATGGTTTATATCGACTGTGTCATATACATAATTAAGCGGCTGTTTGTCTACTACAGCAGTCGTTAGGCCCTTAGGGCGGCTTGATAATCTCTCGACACCAGAGTTGGCCACTCTCATTTGATAAGAAGACGAAAAAGCATGAAAAAAATGCTATCCAGCACAAGATTTATTCATTTTAGCATTCGCTCTCGAATTATAATAACCACCTACTCAAATAACTCCAAGTGGACTATTCATTTTCGTCCGGAAACTTGATATAAAATTGACTGAACGGAAAACTTGTAGGTTGGTATGGTACGTGGGCGGAAAATAGGTATTGTAGTGCGAAACTCGAGTTACAAGTTTGGGCACGTAATTGGGTTGTGATATTTTAGTAGTGGGCTTTTTTGCTTATGATATAACTGAACTGTTGGTAAGATATGATTAAAGTAAATTTATTTTTAGTAATGTTTATTTGATAATGAAGTAAGTTTTTCAGAAATCTGTAGAAGATATAAAGAGTTGTTTCTTGTGTTTTTTTATATGTCAGTTTCAGAAAAGCAATTTGTTGGGATTTTAATGTGTTTGGTCAACACTACAATCCTTCTTTATCTTAGTAGTAGATATCTTTGCCTGTATTTTCTCGGATTAAATGTGATTTAAAACACAATACCATAAATATCTATAAATCCTGTCCATCCAAAGGTTGCCTGGAAGAAATCGCCTAAAGCGATAAGGCCCTAATGTGCATTAAAATAGTTTTTAAATTTCTTTCATCATGTAATTTTTTGGTGTACATTAAAGAAATATCTTATCTTATCTTATACTTACATCATATAAAAAACCACGACGATTCATCGTTTCATCATCCTGTCAAACCCACTTAACTTACGATTATGAATAAGGCCACGATGTAGTAAATAAAAAACCATCTATTTCCTTTATTGCCTAATTTATAAAATCTTATCCACCAGCAAAATTTACAAAGTATATTAGTAGGGTCTACATTTTCCTTTCAATCAATCAGTAACGGTTACCCTAAAATAAGTCCACAAATTAATCTTGTTAGAAAATTTGAACAAACCTTGTAATTAGGGTTTAAAGGTCACTGAATCAATACTACGGAAGATGAATAGGAAATATTTACCGGAACCCTAACTTTGGTAGCGATTTAGGTAATAAATTGAATAGACTTACATTATTCTAGCTGCTTTCATATATTTTATAAAAGATCGGTCTAGTCGAGAGTGAACCGGCTTGCTATATCGTATTATACAATGTTGCCTAACATCAGACGAGTTGTAGTCAAGCGTGAGCCTATCAATTAAAAATATAATAATGTAGGATTGAACTTTATTATAATCTCACTTTCTCAAAGCAATCAATATTTGTTTACTTTGAGTAATATATTAGCGTAAAAATAAATTAAAATTAAATCCCACTCATAACCACAACCGCTTGAAACTAAACCTCGTAATTATGTAGTGGCAACCCCGCCTACCCCTGAGAGACAAATAGGCACATTATTGTTTTTCATTCGCAAGAGATAGGTAACTTTATAGCACTCTACCCTCCGTAATGGCTACTCTTTGCCAAGCCAGTGTTTGTTTCATAGACAATGTAGCATAGAGACACATGATTGTATTTATTCCACAGCATTACTGGGCAAAACTTTCTAGGTTCAACGCAGACTTCACAATTTTGTGGCGAATACTCAATAAGCTTAATTCATGTACACCTTCGTTTCAAATTATGTACATTTATGTGAGTGTATGCATAAAAATTGATTTAATTGTATATTTCTGTGTAACTATTTGCGTTTTCTTCCGCGTAATTTAGAGGTAAAATAAACTTTTGATTTATACTACTCACAAAAATAACTGTGGTATCACCCTAAATAAGCGTGATAAAGAAACAAGTATCAACAAACAAAAAAAACTAACTTGAAATCTTCTGGCTCGGTTTTTCACATATAATTAGATGTCTATTTTTACTGATGTTAGTTTGTACTAATTTGCCAGATTGGTCGATACGCGATATCTTCTACGCTACAATTAAGGCCAGATTAGCTTGTACAAGTATTCCAGGGTCTTAAGACTGAGAGCATAATGTGGCAGAGATTGCCTTTCGAAAAAAAACCTTTGTGGGTTTGAGATTAAATTGAAATGCTTTGTTGCGTAATTTGAAAGCTAAATTAATGATCCGTTATAGAGATCTTTGTGTACTTTTTAAAATTACAGTAAAAAGGCTATTAAGGGTTTTAACAATTTTATTAGGTAGGAATGTTATTTAACAAATTTTTTGGAAGTTAATCAAATTATTACGTTGTAGCAGTGTAAATTATCTACGTTGAATTCATTTGCTACTGTAAAGCAAACGACATTTGAATCACGTATTCAAATTATTTATTCATGCGATTTTCCTCTCATTATCTTTATTCAAAACCATTGAAATCATGGTCTCCTGCCATTTAAATAGCAACCTTATAATGTTAGTAATAAAGTTGTTTATGCGCTGAACTAAACGATCTCATATAATTTTATAGGATAGTATATTGTGAGTATAATAACTCCTGTAAATGGTTGATATCATAGACAATATAAACCTTAGATAGCTTTATATATTTCTCAAATCTCTACATAGTAAGTATAGTCAGCATACACATAGCGTAATTGTTATTTTATCAACTCATTGATCATTGATTATCATAACTTTTTTTTTAACTAAAACAGGTTTGCGCTTGACCATAGTTTGCCCGATGGCAAGCAATAGTTATGGTCTAAGATGAATCGTGCTTACCAGATAGGAACCGGTTCACTCTCGCCTTAAAGGTCGTTCAAAGTAACTCATAATATATTTATTAATTTACTCACATCGTCAAAGCCATAGTAAACCATTCCAGCCTAGACATAAAAATAGCTAACCATCAGCCAAATTTATGGCTATATGCGAACTCTTTTTTTTTTTAAAAGTTAAAATTCAGCGTACAACCGAAACTGTAAGCAGTTTGAAGTGTCAAAATGCATCGCCCGTAAAAATCCAAGATTAAAAACACTCTTCTAATTTGAGGGCCTTATAATTTTTGCAGAAAAATCATGATTCACCATTGATAAATTTGTTGACAGCACACAAATCATCACAAAAACATTACAAAAAACATTAGCTTTTCAAAAACTTAGTCAATAAACTTCAAAACCGCCGTGTTGTGCCACCACGTGTTATACTATATTGATTACAAAAACAGTATTCTTTCTTAGAGATAAATTTAAAATTTATATTTATTTTATTTAATATTTATGTTATTCAAATTTAACATATAATGTAATATTTTTACCTGGATTTCTTGGTCCGAATAAATAAAGTCTATATTGATAAAATGTAACATTAAGAATATTTATAAGTTAGTTGTGGGTGCTCGCGGCTTCGCTCGCATTAAGAAGTAAAACTTGCATCCCCTATTTCACCCCTTTAAAAGTGGCATTTCCAAAAATCCTTTCTTAGCGGATGCCTACGTCATAACATCTACCTTCATTCCAAATTTCAGCCCAATCCGTCCAGTGGTTTGGGCTGTGCGTTGATAGATCACTAATATCAGTCAGTCAGTCAATCAGTCAGTCAGTCACCTTTAAGTTTTATATATATAGAAGTTGCAACACATACATTATGTACAATTATGTATAAATACTAATATATTTTTTTTAATATTAGGAGTCTATTGCATGTTGTTAGTTTATATAGTTACTGTTGGGTTTGTAAATGGAGGGTTAGTAGCTCTATTAATGAATTAATGGTATTTGAAGCGTTGTTTGCCTTGGTTTATTGATTATAGATATATAATAATAATACATTGGAGTAAATAGGTTACTTTAGATGATAGATAGATAGATAGATTAATACTTTATTGAACACTCACATAAATAACATAATACAAAACGGAAAAAAAAAAAAAAACTAATGCCACAAATGGCACAAATAGATGCTTCCGTAATTGGATATAATAAGGGATGAATTAATTTGTTGTAGTAAAGAAATGTGCTATAATTTTTTAATGCCATATTTTTTTAAACATTTTATTATGAATAGCCATCAAACCACTTTCTTCCTCCTCTCTTTAAGTCATATTCCTCATTATTGAGGGTCCTGCTTCCTCCACAGCGGAGGATAGTATAGCGGAGTTCTTTTTACAAATACATCTTGGTTAATACCTATAGGTCTTTATCTTACAAAAAGTAAAACCATACATGAAAATTCTAACATGTAGGCTTCGCATGTAGGTATAGAAGTAGTTCTCTTATATTCATCACATGATGTATAATTTTATTAGAGTTGGTAGTTATTACTGTTTTACAAAAATCTAACCATTATATAGAATTTTTAAAAAATCATCAGCTCTATAAAATTCATCGTTTAGCCCTCGTTGAAATAAAAAAAAAAAAAAAATTTAATTCCCAAATTAAGAAGAATAAAATCTAGTAATTTTGACTTAGTGAAAAGGCAATGTGTAAGTTACCAATAACCATGAATTTGTAACCTTTTGCCCTTTTAGAGAATATCAAAGAGAAATAGTGTAGGCTTAGATAAATATTAGGAAAGTGGAAGCACTGAGTACCTAAGTACCTAATTTGCAAAACCTAAAATACCAAACGTTTTATCCTGCTTGTACTTTCGCATTCATTCCTAACAAATGAAAGACATTTATTGAAAGGACTGAAGGTTATAAGTATTGCTACGTATATATTTGATGTGTTTTATACATACATTTTATTACGAGTGGACGCCCGTGGATTCACTCGCATTATTTCGGGATAAAAAGTAGCCTTTGACACTCCTTAGATCTCATACTACCTACATACCGAAAATCATCATGATCCGTTCAGCCGTTTTTGCGTTATGGACGTTTATATAAATTCTATAAATTGCTGAAACGTGTTTTATTATCGACTCAAAGTGTACCTAAAAATATTTTTTTCTAATATTTGCTGTTTAGATATTTGACCCTCTTTAGTTTTATTATAAGTATAGATATTTGGTACTGAGTGTAAGCACCAATGTAATGTTTTGTGCAGATCTTTTTTGTTCTCACTGAAGAAAAATGTATGTTATATTTCTATTGTTTTCAAGTACTTTTAAAGTGCTTAGTACTTTATAACTTGAAATTAAAAAACTAAATCATATTACATCGTTACTCTATTAACTAAGGTAGCAAGCGTAAGCCAATTTTAATTTCCACAAACTGCTAATTAGATTTTGGTAAAGTCTCAAGTGCCTGATATTTTTTATTATTATTTATTATATAAAGTACTAGATTTTGTAACGTAATGAATCATTCGTTAGTCTACAGAAATTCGTTGCAAATGAAAACTAGATTTGGGTTTTGTTTCTTTTAGTACATTTTACCAAAAATAATAAAACACGACAAAATATCAAAATTACATATAAAATACCTGTTATTACGCGCTGTAATCCTCGTTAAGCCACACAACACCTTTATATTTCCTTAACACAATATCTCATATGAAAGCTATAAAGAAAACACATTACATGAAGCTAAATCAATTTTCATTTCAAACAAAATACTCTTATTCACTTAAGATAAGGTTGGTTTTGGGATAGCAAAATTGTTTGTGTTTAGGCCGATTATTCTCGCATTTAGTGCCAACGTAGTAGGCGTTTTGATAAATAGGCGTTTTGTTGATTTTTCTTGAATTGAAAAAGAAATGGACTTTCGGTTTTAATTTCCGGAGCTTTTTTTATGATTTAATTCAAAACACTATTTTTTTATATTGAGTACAATAGATTTGAATGCATTGTGTATTCTTCAATGTACTCGTATTACTTCTTCTTCTTATCGAATGAGAGTGGCTAACTCTGGTGTCGAGAGGTAGGTTTGTAGTCCCGGCTGTTTGTCTAGTACGGCAGTCGTTAACTAGAGATACTAAATAAATGATGGGCAATAATAGCTGTCAAACTTACTTACTTAAATCTTTAAAAAAATGGCGTCATGACTTTAGTATATTGCTTTCTCCCTTTCTTCTAAAATGTATCATTTGTATAATTACAATTATACCTACATATAATATTAATGAATCTTTATCAATAAAATGGCATCGACAATTCACAATCCGTTCTAGTATAGACATACTGCTTTACATCCACTGTGTTATTTCAGGATCTGACGTTTGTCTAATACCAGAATATTGTAAAACAAATTACGATCATCACGCTCGATCTTGACTTTCAATACATACTACACTAGTCGGTGCTCGCGGCTTCGCTCGTATTAAGAAGTAAAACTTGCATCCCCTATTTCACCCCTTTAAAAGTGCCATTTCCAAAAACCCTTTCTTAGCGGATGCCTACGTCATAACATCTACCTTCACTCCAAATTTCAGCCCAATCCGTCCAGTGGTTTCGGCTGTGCGTTGAAAGATCACTATATCAGTCAGTCAGTCAGTCAGTCACCTATGAGTTTTATATATATCGATTTACCTTTCCAACATATTCCTCTGGCAACATAACCAGCCTAGCCTATTATTGCTTGCTATTGTACTTCCTTCATATTATCCAGCTGTCCTCATATTAGTAGCAATACCCGTACAAAATATTGGGTTTCTTTTGTCCTCGCTTCCATGGATTTTACCCAGATTTTATCTAATCTAAGACGTTTTATTATTCTACTTATTCTAGACTCATGTATGGCAAACAACTTGCGCGTTACTGTCCAATTTGTTATTCATTATGATCTTGTGAAAATCTTAATCAGGTGCAATGTGTGTCTCATTATACTAGAGTCTAAATTCACAAGTAAGTAATTGATTCATAGTTCATAGTGTTTTTTTTTTTTTTTTTTTTTTTTCATTTTTAGTTGTCCGGACGCCAACACACCGCGTGCAACTTTGAAATTAGATTATAAATATTACCTTTTCTTAGTTTTTAAGTACCTATTGTATGAAACCAATAAAAAATTTTGAGTTTTTGAGTTTTTTTTTGAGTTTTTTATACTCGTTAACATATGTTAATTTACGTTTAAGTTATAAATGATCTTTAATAATATATATCTAATAATTAATAGATGCATCTTTCTCCGCTAATTTTGGTAGACAACAAATTGTCTGTCAATATATTATTTCATATTATTAAATCTTATTGACAACTCTCGCGATCTGAGTTTTTAAAGCCATCCTTAGCAATAACTACATTAATCTTTTTCTTTGAGCCGTATTTCCTTATGACGTAATTAACTGGTTTGGGGAAATCTTTTGGGCAGATACATCGTGTCAGACGCTCAAGTTCTTCTAAGGAAGACACCATGTAGATATGTCCGAATATTGTGTTCCTCAAACACCACGTCATCACCAACCCCAACGGCCGTTGGGGTTGGTGATGACGTGGTGTTGCTGGCTGGCTGTTGCATTGCAGCCAGCATTATGCTGAGTTGGGGTTGTATTGTGGCAAATATGTACCTATTTTATTTGAGTAGTTTTAAGTATAGGTATATATTTATATATTTCTTGCTTGTACTTATTTGATTATTATTTGCTACAATAAATGTTTTTCTGTCTTTTTTTCTTTCAAACATGTCGGTATCCTCACCATGTCGTATAACTTTTATAGTCATATTTTAATTAACCTGTTGTTTTGTTTTCAGAGTAAGACACTAGACTTGGCGCTAGTGTCGATATACCGAGGCGGCGTGGAGCTCGCTTCGATCAGCCAGTATGCTGGCTCTCCATACAATACTACAGATAGGTAAGTAGCATGTTTTTATCTGCCATCTACATACATAGTATAGTGCTGCATTAAACAATGTATAACATTTTGTAAACTGATCTGATATAGATTAAATTGAGGGACTGATCGCGTTTGAACACCTCAACATTGGTAAATGATGAGCTGTTTGTTGTAGAGCGAAAAAAAACAACAGTTTTTTTACCATAAATAACAGGTCTAAAAATGTATATAAATAAATATTATTTTTGTCATAATAATACACATAAATTAATACTTAAGTAAGCAAAGAGATGATGAGAGATTTATCACTTTAATATTTTCTTGTGCAAATCAAGTTTAAAATTATACATAGACGACATTAGAAAAAAAAATTGGGTAAACATTAAATCGATAATTAATCACGTTTCAACGTTTTTATTTTATCATTTTTGTCAGTTTATCTGTTTACATGTGTCTGTTTATTTAAAAGCTCATCACGCAAATACGGCTGAACGGATCATAATGATTTTTGGTATGTAGGTAGTATGAGGTCTTAAAAGTGACATAGGCTACTTTTTATCCTGAAATAATGCAAGCGAAGCCGTAGTATGCCGTAGTCGAGTCCGTAGTATAGAATAAAGAAATTCTCAAATAGTTATCTCAAACACATGAAAGTAATACCACACATTCCAATTAAATACCGTACTTTAGCATGCAAACAATTACAAACATTTCGCAATATCCTTAACTTAAAACCACCTGAGGAGGAAGATCAGCAGAACTCAATTAAAAGCAAAGTTGGTAAGATCGCGAGCCATGTAATTAAATTTTCCGAAGAAAGTGTGGAGTGAAAGGTTAGCTCGTGTTTGTAGATGTATGTATGTACTCACTGTATTGAAGCGAGTGTGGCGTAGCGGTTCCAGTGTGTGCTTTTCATTCAGACGCACCCGGGTTCGAATCCGGCCCTACACCAATGACTTTTTTCAAGTTATGTGTGGATTTGCACTCGCTTAACGGCGAAGGAAAACATCGTGAGGAAACCGACATGTCTGCGGACCACAATATCCGAGGACATGTGTCTTCCGTGGAAGGACCTGGGCGCCCACCCCGATGTATCTGCCCAAGAAAACTCCCTAGCGGATTAATTCTGCGGGGGAGTCACGACCCTCAGTCAAAGAGGAATACGACTCAAGAGAGAGAGAGAGAGAGTATGTACTCATATGTAGGTATACTACATATATTAGTACTTGAAGCTAGAGGTAGAATATGAGGTTTGTTATCAACGATTTAAAATATAATGATTTTAAATATATCTGAATATTATTGACAATGACAAATTAAAATATATGTAAACATTAATGACACCCCGTGGTGTTGCCCATATAAAGCTAGGATAAAACGATGCCTGTGTGTATTAATTATAATTGATATTATTTAGCTTGACATTATTAATTTAATGAGGCTTTAACCGGGAGCCAATTAAAAAAATAGTCAAAAAAATAGATGTCGCTGTATACTGTTAATGTACAGTGTACACCAAAGAGCAAGTAAAATTTATGGTTTTTGTTTTTCGGACGACATTGTTTAACTAAATGAACTCTGAACTTGTAGGTTGGTGTAACAAAAACAACGCAATATTTCAGTTTTTCTTCATTTTACTTCGAAAACACAAACACATACAATACATACACAAAACAAAATGTATACAACACAAACACAAATCATGGATGGTGGGATGTCAAAATATATGTCATGTCAGATAAAAAAGTTCCATTTCTTACAAAAAAAGTTCCATTTCTTACAAAAAAAAAGTGGAATATTTTTAAAGACATCATTGTCTATCTTTTATATTTGTATTTTGTAAATTGATTACCAGAATAAATTAATTTTACCAAAAACTTGTCTCACTCATACTGAATATAAATAAAATTGCATTGTAAAGTTTATGTAACGTTCCGTTTCACGTATTATGAAGAACTCGCTTGTACAGGGGCAACATACAACGCCATCTGTTGAACATTTTTTACACCATTTTTTATTTTTTAATTCAGCTGTCAGAAAAAGCCTCATTGAAAATAATATTAGAGAAACAAATAAACTTTTCGATATTTGTTATGGGTGTTATAATAAAGACTTTAGTTACTATGTTTAATGCTTTGATACTGAAAATATTTTTTAAGTAGTAGTATTTTTAAATAGTAGATTATTAGTTTCGTTTTAGTACCACAATAAGTTTAGTTTTAGGCTTAATATAATAGTGCCAAATTATTTTAGCACTATAGATATTTTTTTTAAACTGACAAAACCTTTACCTACAATACAATTTGTGTACCTAATAGTCAGTATGATTTACCTTTTCATATTGTCCAATGCCTCACAGAAACTTCAGCGTACCCAACAAACTATCTAGACTTCTGTATTCCACCTCACATTTCAGTGTAAACGTTATTGCAACTATCTCACCTTTTCAATTGTCAGCGATTCCTAAACTTTCCTCCCAATATCGTGGAGTTGGCACAGTTTGGAAACTGTAAAGAAAGTCACGTAAGCTTAATAAGGAAAGTTTGGGAACCGCAGCTCGACACGTTTGTGAGCACAGTTTGAGTACTCAGAGAGTTATTATCGAAAAGAGATATATATATTAATAGTTCAACTAACGGCAGTTGCAAAGCTTAGTCACAAGTTCTAAGGGTGAGTTTTTTTTTTATATTAAAATATAAGCTAACTTTTTATAAAATTATCTAATAAATCATACTGGCCTGCTTTTATGACAAATCTATAGTATAAAATCTTACACTGTGGCTTAAATTTCACTGTTTGAGTTTCAGTTTTCTCATGTCAACAGCTAAACATTCCAAGAATCTTCATCCACCTACATTCTGTAAATGCCAGCAAAATACCCCAAATTCAATCCCACTTATTCTCAGCATGCAAGCTCAGGGGTTACTACTTTAAACACACCATTGTGTAATTGGTGATGTTTTATTTCTGTGTCCTATCAGGTCGAGTTTTCCTAATTATTAATATCCGATAGTTTTTATTGTTCAAATCTATACTAATATTATAAAGCTGAAGAGTTTGTTTGTTTGTTTAAACGCGCTAATCTCAGGAACTACTGGTGCTAATTGAAAAATTCTTTTTGTGTTGAATAGACCATTTATCGAGAAAGGTTTTAGGCTATATAACATC
Source organism: Macaria liturata (assembly GCA_964023185.1). NCBI lineage: Eukaryota > Metazoa > Arthropoda > Insecta > Lepidoptera > Geometridae > Macaria > Macaria liturata. The sequence continues at coordinate 2,007,222 of OZ026815.1, read as the reverse complement.
ACGCTGCAACTAATAGGAGCGAAGAAACAATGGAAAATGTGGAAAAAACGGGGGAAATTATTCATCTTGGAATGCTTCCGTTGCATGCGCTGCGAAAACGGTTCAAAATTAATTCAAGAATTAATGCCCAAAATAACTATTCCACGCGGACGAAGTCGCAGTCACAGCTAGTTAGTAATAAAGTCTAGCTTTGGTGTATATCCAACTATAACTGTAACATAACAACTGAGCACATATACACAAATACGACTGTTAATTTTAATCTTAAATATAAAACTCAAACGTGACTGACTAACTGACTGATATAGTTATCTATCAACGCACAGCCCAAACCACTGGACGGATTGGGCTGGAGGATAAAAGTTTTACTTCTTAATGCGAGCGAAACCGCGAGCACTCACTAGTATATTATAAAATTCCAATACTAATTTCTGACCATCTTATTTAAATTAACATAACTATCACCTATTCGCTTCTTATTTCAAGCACTTTAAGTAAGTAGTTGCATTTGTAGCTTGGCTACATAGATATCGTTTTCATAGTATCCTCTCAAGAGCTGCTATCGTCCAGTTGTTACGGTCTATGAAATCTCGTAGCATTCTAGCGTGCTACGCTTTGCTACGCTTCGTAGAGCCACGTAGCTGAAGCTACGAGTCACTGTGAGAGCTTTACGGCTTGGTTGTTCTTGGTATGTGTTTCGTCTATAGCTTGAAATCTGTGTAGTGGCAACAAGATGGGTGCTAGATTCTGAGAATAGTAGTTGTAGGTAGGTATTGTGTAGAGGGACTGGTGTAGAAGGTTTCAGAATAATATTATTAGTTAGAGGCTACAATGCGATAAAATAATAAATGCAGTTTATAAAGATTTTATAATAAATTACAGTTATAAAACCGCATTTTTTTTGTTTCGATTAAGTTAAGCCGTGTTTCCTGCGAACTACAATCCAGGGGTCTTCAAATCTAGAGTTAATAGGTATCTTCTAGGTAAGCGTGTTACATCCTAGGCTGCAGCAATGCTTAACATCAGGTAGGCTGTAGTCAAACGTAAACCTATCCCACGTATAAAAAAAGTGGTGTAGGGATAATAAGTTGCCTATGTCACTTTTCGAAGCTTATCATATATATCTGCATACAAAAAACGTCAATTAATTTATCTGTTGTAGTCTTGAAAAAGAATTAAACACTAGCTTATTTAATTTTGAAATCAAAACCAAAAATGCTGATAACTGGAACAAATCATATTTTTGTTTTCATATAAAAAAAATGTTATAAATATTTTTTACACACAATTTACTGCAACTAGTTAAAAAGAACTTAAAATGTATGATGGTAAGCAATACAAAAAAACCTGTTTTTAAACGCAGCCTCTCCACAAAATAGAATGATTCGCTTAAAATTCTTCCCCAAACTGAAATTCAAAGAGATTATTCCTTTTGTCATGAAAACAAGCGAATAAACGACTGAAACACAATGGTTGTGTATAGGCATTATAAAGTTAGTACACATTGGGACAATTTTAATGGCATGTGAGGTTCATTACAGTATTCCAAAGTACACCTTACGTAAATGTGTAGTTTCAGAGAGTGATCCTTTAAGGGATTTACCGGAACTTTTAATGATATTAAAAACTACTACAGTTTTCTTTCAACGTGTTAGTGAGAGTTAACTGTGTTATTAAATTTGAAATTATGTATCTTAAATTTCTGGATATATATTTTTTTTAATTGGGATAAGTTTACTTTTTACTACAGCCTGCCTGATTTTAGGCATTGCTGCAGCCTACGGTGTAACACGCGTACCTAAAATATATATTCAATTAATTCTAGATTTGAATAAAAAATATAATTCAAAATTCCAAAGAATGTAGTAATTTTTTAACCAGTACCAACAACTATCACGCCATAATTTAATCATTCCTAACAAATTAAAATCATTTCTCGTGTGATATCGTTATCGACAACCCTGTTCAATCTTCTGATGGATAAATGCCTTCTCTTGTAGATATCAATGGTGTCCTCGAAATTTATATTTTTAGTCATTCCTCACCAACGTTAATTCATATCTATTATTTTCCAAAAACTTTCAGAAGAATTGAGAACCTCTTCTCCCCAGTTCTTAAGTCAGTTAAAAATTTCGCGTAATGTGCTATTTCTTCACCCTGGCAGTGTATACCGGTTGTCAGACAGTCTTTTTGTTTTCCGTCCGATGCGGTTGTACGTGGGAAGCTAAATTTTGGATTCTCGAGAGAAAAACTTTTGTTCCAAAACTCTGTTTTAGATGTGGTTAGATGGGGACTTTGAGAAACATTTTAATCCTTAATTAATGGCGCAGTTTGAAAACGTACCTTTTGAATGTAAATCATTGGTACGTTGGTAAATAAATTGGATAACATTTAGGACCATACATTTGAAGCAAAGTCGTAACTAGCCTGTCAATTCGATATAATTATGTTATTTAATAGCCAAATTAATTAGCGACAGTAATCTGTTAAAAAAACTTTTACTTGAAAATCGTACATTAGCATTCTCAATTAGTGAATTATCTTTCTCCTTGTAACGAATATGAATAAAATATGGTTTAATAAAATACGCCAACAATTTTTTTAAAGCGTTTAATTAATTATAATTGCTTGTTGATATTTTGTTCCTCCTTCATGACGTGATTAGGAAATAGGTCGTCAACATCAAAGTAAACTAATAAAAACTATTTATCTTACCAAACCAATGTCAGTGAAGCTGCAGGCATTTATTAGTATGTGACATATTTGAAGCACAAATATAACATTATTTTTACACAATACCACCACAAAATATATCAAAACAGTAAGAAACGCAGCAAATTATAACATCCCCACTATTTATTTAGCTTTCAATTCCTTCTTAATAGCACTTTAGGAACACCCGAGCTAATAAATTCAATCCCACACGATCTAAACGGATTGCTTTTCCTCCATTTTCTCGAGATTTCCCGTATGATTTCATTGGAAACAGCTAATTCAGCACATTCGAGTTATATAGACTAAATGTGCTTCTTAATTGGATGTTTTGTTACAAATATTTTGAACTCTATTCTAGAGTACATTAAGTCGTGATTTGATTAGCAATGGAATGTAAAGTAAAGCTTGGTTGTTGCTATGTTTCGTTAATATTTGAGGTGAAATAGGGCTGACTGTTTAGACAGGTTCTCTTGAAGTTGGATATGGATTTTTATAATTTTAACGTAAAACGGACGTAGTTCGGTTATGTGCGTTATTTTTTAAGCATCAATCTATTCAGGCAGTAACATATACGATAGTTAAATATAGATTGGGCTTTACAAAGTCAAACTGGGTATGTTTCTAATCACTTCTTGCCATATATTAACATTAATTTTATTAAAGTTGTCAATTTATTTAACAACACAGCGTGACACACACAATAATTGCTGAAAATAAATCTACAGTTGAGATAGAGAAAAAAAATAAACAACAAGTTCATAATAAATTAATCATTTTTAAATATATGTTATTTCTTATTGTAAGACTATTGAGCGAATTAATTGTTCCTTTTTAGTAAATATTTATTTTATTTTTTTTTGTTCCAGACAAGTAAACCTAAAAACTACACCACAGCTGGGGCCCTGCTTCAACTGGAGCCTGGCGCCGTCACAGAGCGAGCTGGTGGTGTTCGCCCGTATCAGCGACCCAGCAGTGGACCTGGAGACTACTCCTCCTGACGGACCCTGGCTGGAGGCCACGGCTGCGGCGGTGCCGTGGAGCCTGGGCGTGGATATAGCCATCTGGAATGCAGTTGGTATGTTTTTAAAAAACATCGCTCCAAAGAGAGAACTTATCTATCCGTTAAACCTTCAAGAACGTATTATTACGATTATTACAACTGTCGAAGCATCTTTAATGTTATTTGTCATGGCAAAATATATCGAAATATAATAAATATATCAGTGTCAGTATTATATCCAATGACGATTTTGCGATGTTCTATTTGCGATACGATAGTGCTGAATTACACGATAAAAATTTATTTACTCTCGCTTTAAAAATTGTTATATTATGAACAGCGGGAATAGATAGTCAGGCAGATATATAGTTTTGCACTACGTACAGCAAAAGTGAATATGAACCGTTTTTTTTGTAAGTTTATTATACTTTCATTTTTTCCCCAGGCTGGGCTGGGTGGGGCGAGTGGGGTGGCTGCAGCAAGAGCTGCGGAGGTGGCCGTCAGACTCGCAGGCGGTACTGCTCGCGGACTGAGTGCGAGGGGTACGGAGAACAAGCAAGACTGTGTAACACTTTTCAATGTAAAGGTGGGTTTATTTTCATTGCTCATTAAATTTGAGTAGGGGAATGTGTTTTTTTCATCAGGCACTTGATTTAGGGTGTCTTGAAGATGAAATAGTCACGGGTCAGGCCACTTGATTGCCAGTTATATACAGAAGCAACGCTATAGTCAGAAGTGTGTATGTATATGGTAAAAAAAAACGTTTCAAATAATCAGTGTTATAAGTTTGTCTGGGCTGATTGTTAGCTATGATCTTTCCAGAGACTATATCGTATGTAGCATATTATATGTAACAACAATATAGACTACAAGCATTAACCTAATCGAGCGAATAATGTTATGTTAATAACTACTATGATACTCAGCTCACCCAAGCGCTGTCAAGTGGCTCGTCCGTAAATTATCCAGGTAGATAGCTACATACATAGTCATTACTGTTAGATATCATTATATCTGTTATAATGTTAATTTAATATTGCTAAGTAAGTTTGTATGCCACAGGTGAATTCTGGTTGAAAGTGGCTTCAAAGTAGGTACGTTAAATATTTCTGATGCAGTCTTGTCAGTAATCTATAACTGTCGTATCTATACTAATATTATGAAACTGAAGAGTTTGTTTGTTAGTTTGTTTGTTTGAGCGCGCTAATCTCAGGAACTACTGGTACCAATTGAAAAATTATTTCTGTGTTGAATAGACCATTTATCGAGGAAGGCTTTAGGCTATATAACATTACGCTGCAACTAATAGGAGCGAAGAAACAATGGAAAATGGGGAAAAAACGGGGACAATTATTCATCTTTGAGGGCTTCCGTTGCATGCGCTGCGAATATGGTTCAAGATATGAAAAAAAAATGTATAACAGAATTATTCCTCTTGAAATGATCTAACAAAATGTCCGCAACAGTATATGTCTTTCTTACACTATCTTTTAAGATTAACTCACTAGAACCGTTTTTTATGGTAATAACTATTCCATGCGGACGAAGTCGCGAGCACAGCTAGCTTTATAATAAAACGTGTGATTTGATGAAATTACAGTAAACCGAAATAATACGTTTCGGAAACAAAACTATGCGTCAGTGTCCAGTTCCGTGCAATAATTAGTCCGTTTTTTACCATCAAAAGGGTAAACCGATAAAAGTATATAACCCATATGACTACGGCAGATAGATCAGATACTGGCTTAATTATTACTACATAGTTAAAACAATGTCTCTTCCCTCGTCTGTTCCTATGTCTGTTTATATTTTGTATGTACATAATTATTATGTTTACATCTTTAAAACTACCCAACGGATTTTGATGTAGTTTTATAAATAGATATAGTGATTTAAGAAGATCTATATGGATGGACGCGTGCGAAGCCACAGGCAAAACCTAGTATGCAATATGACATCTTTAATTCCATGTCTCTAGATTGTATTATGTATCCCTGATTTAACGTTAATTTAATGTCACCAGATATGTAATATTGTTGCAGATCGTTATTTGATAGCGGATTGAGATTAGTTATTATTGGATGTGATTTAGGTTCGGTTAATTATGGAATATTGTTGCCTCGTATAGATGTTGTCAGGTAGTAATTTGTATTGGTTGGTATTGTACGTTCTGCTGTTATTATAGAGTTATTAATATAAGAGTGGGAACGTAGGTAACTGAATCAGAAACTGTCGTAAGGAGCAAAAAAGTGAACTATCTAGAAAAAGGTTCAAATAAAAGAAATGCATATCTATTTAAGAAATCACTTTATTATAAAAAACATACGTATCCTTGATTTATTATCTGATATTACTGATAAGTTATATACGTTAAAACGATGATGGGTATCGCGGTAGATCCCAAATAAATGTATTATTCTAGGAATGCATTGAAATCGCATTGTATCCATAAACGATTACAAAGAAACTGCTAAATGAAACACCTTTCGATTACCTTTTTATTTACATTCTACAAAATAGCGACTGTAATTCCATTCGCGTACGAATATGGCACAATTTCTCACCTGAATTCAATTTCGATGATTTACCTACCCCATGGGGCAATAATAAAAGATTTATTGTCCAAACGAAATTACATTTGATTGGCTACATATTTCTTGTACTGAACTTAATTTTTTTCTCGTTTATGCCCTTCTTTTGTTCCTTTTTTTACATTAAATAGGCTTACGTTTGACTATAGCCTGCCTGATGTTAAGCACCACCATAGTCTAAGATGTAGCCCGCTTGCCTAGAAGAAACCTATTTACTCTAGATTTGAAGACCCCTGGGCTATAATTTTCTGGGAACAGGGCTCCAGGTAGAGAGTTCCATAGTCTCGCTGTCCTTACTATGAAGATAGAATCAATGCGCTTCGTGCGAGTCTTTGGAACTTCCACCATAAACCGGTGACGCCCCGCTGACTTCCTGCTTGTTCGACGGTGGAATGGAGACGGAGAAATTATGTTGTGAAGCTCCGTTGCACACTCACCGAAATGTAACCGATAGAAGACCGACAGGCTAGCAACCTTGCGACGATGTTCCAAGTTTTGGAGTTTCGCTTTAGCAACGGTGGCTTCTCCAATGATCTTCTTGCTTTACATAAACAGCTTGTGTTGAAAAAATTGCTGTATTTTTTCCCTCAAAGTCTATCATATTTTAATAATTTTAAACAAATTTAATCTATGAATCTATCTTTATGAAAATATTTTACCATATAAATTAATATGCTAACGAATTATCATACACCAATCGAAAAAAAATACTGCCGACGTACCGACCTAGCCACGACATATTCTGGTATTCTGTTTATTCGATGTATGTACCAAATATATAAATACTAATACCGCAAGCATTGATTGTCAGGTCAATCAAGTATAATAAAATACAATAACAAACAGACCAGTAATGACAGGTTATCGACCTACTATACAGGCTGAAATAGGCGATATTTCTCTGCTAACTAACGAAAATCACGACAAATTGGATACAATACAGAACTAGAATTAGGTAGTTAGAATCTCGTGTTCCGGTCACGTCGACCTTATATTTCGTGGAATTATTGAGTACGATCACGTCACTATAGTTTTGGGCGACGTCAAACTTGTAGCGGTTGAGGCGAAGTTTGTTGACACTTCAAGGGCTTAGTTACGGAGAAAGATTACCTTCCTTCTTTCAAGATTCAATCGTAACACGAGTATTAAGAGTTAGGCGTTTGGAGTCAAGGTCTTCTAGACCGTAAAACCCATCCAAAGCCTTCATATACATATACTTACGATGATAGTGGTCTATTGCACTGTAAGACATGCAATAGACAGTTTAAGATTAAATTTGGTTTAGCGAGTCATATACGGGCTCGTAACCGTAACAAAGATAAGTAGTCGAGATTCGCCATTGGCGTACACACCAAGGATGACTAAAGGTACATAATTTTTGACATATTATACGCAACTATTATACTCAAGTGAAATTAAGTGATAAATAAGTGGGAATAGCGGATGTTGTCTTTTTCATCGTTAGGTCTAAATATAACAGTATGAATACATTTTATTGAAGCTTTTTTACATAAATAGATGGTATCAAATTCTGACTAATGGCGTGGCCTCACTATAAACACGGTAGTAACCTAATACGTCTTAAATTATAACAATTTGATTTTAGCACTCCTTCAGAGTAATCAACTCTTTGATCAAATGTTTGAAGAAATTACATACAAAGCTAAAGTACTTGCTTATACTTTTTAGAGTATAAGCAGGTACTTTTTTTATTTCGGGTACTGGACCCGAAATAAATATTCTTTGAATACAAGTATCTATTTACAATAATCCATGTTGAGGATCGATCCCAGTACTGTTTGTGAGAGGTAAGTTACAAAGTTAGACTCCATTGTGGCATTGATTCCTCAAGTAACTGACGTGATATGAAGCTTCAACTCACAAGTTTTGTATTGCCTTAACTGTATTATCAGTTTAGGGAGTTACAGTATGGGTTTAGGACTTGTATTTGCGTGGGTGTTTCTTGAAGTTAATCTAAAGGGAGAAGTGTTTCATGTTAAGGTTATTATTTGTTGTTAATAGAAAAAAAGAAATAGAAAAATATTTATTGAGACAGATTTACCAAATATCCACACACACATACAATAAATAAATAAATAAATAAGTCTGCCCCAACACAGCCCCAACTCAGCATAATGCTGATTACTGGAAGCTATCAGCGCTGGTCTTCCGTTGGGGCTGGCTGTGACGTCACGTAAGAGAAAAATTTAGTTTAAAAAAATGAAATGATAAAGCAAAAAAACAAAAACAAACTAGATACAAGAAACATAAACCTTAAATATGGTAGAAATTTACACACAAAATTTACACACAAACATTATTAAGAATGCACTTATGTAGCTAATCTATGATTACAATATGAGAACTAAGCTAAGTCAGATTATTTAACACATCATATGACTACGTAGTCACTAAAAAGAAGCAATTATGTGTGATAAAATTGGCTCTCAAAACAGGCTACACAGTACACACTGGCTACACAGTCTAGTATTGAAACACCAATTTAATAAAAAAATACCAAACAGGCAACACTGGTGCAGAAACACAGTTTAGCTTGGCGCCAGATTTATCACAAACGCACGCCTTAGTCATTTTGAACGTGTGTACGTACTGAATAGGCCAAAATTTAACTACAGTCTGCCAAATGTTAAGCACCACTGTATTATCGCAAAGTACCAACTATTTTAAGGGAAGATTCAACGTTCATACAACAATACTTGACGAAAAATAATTCTTAAAATCGGTTCGAAACCGTGAGCCTTAAGCCATAATATTGCAACATGTCATCGCATAGTACCAACTATTTTGAAAGTAAGATGTATCTTTGACCATGTTAAATTGAATCGCCATTTAACTACTATATGTTGTTTGTCCCCAGGCACAATAAACCCGCTAGCCCCGGGCGCGCGCCGCAACTTCCACCCCGCGCAAGCCCGCTGGGGTCCCGTGGCAGACCGCCCGCATGCGTTCAGTCTAAGACCCAACTCTTACATCTGGATAGCATCATCGGAGCTGTTTGGAGCTGGCAAGACCTTCCCGAGGGAGTTCACGCTGTTTATATCTTTGAGACTGAGGCCTGAGGTAAGAATTGTATATTTATACCACCTTCGCCTTAGGAGAAAAACTTATTCCTAACCAGCGTGGTGACAAAATGGGTGTAAAATGAAAATGATCTGACATATAAATAAACCATAGATTAAATAAACAACTAGTCAATGCCTGCATTGTCCCGTCGCAAAAAGCCAATGTTTTTTTTTTTAATTCGACCCATAACAAAAGTAACGATGACCTGTTTGCTTTTTGCGATATAAAAGATAACTCAATAAGACTAAACACCAAGAGAAACAAAACTGTATTAGGCATTCGCTTCTGTGTAATATATAGTATACGATTCATCCTATTCATAGTTTTTGGGATCACAGACAGGTAACACGACCGTAGTTACATGTTTGAGGTCAAGTCACATGTTTCATTCGTTTTAAGCAATGTAATGTATTGTCTACAGAGCGGAGGCTACGGGCAAGGCACTCTATTCTCGCTTCGCTCGCGACGACGGACTGGTTCGTTCCTGTCCTTGGAACTGGCTGGAAGAGGAGCAGCGAGGCTGGTGCATGCTGGCTCCGGGACCTCCCGGTCCATCTACCTCGCTGTACCGCTCTATGACTTCCGTTGGCATCATATTGCTATCAGGTGAGAAGAGATTCCCCTTGTACTATAATTTGTTGGACTGCAAGTCAATAGTACCGGCTTATTCTATGCAAACGCGTAGATTATAATGTCGCTTAATATCGGGTGAGTGGTATTCAAGTCTATAATACTGTTAAAAAAAATCTCCTTTAATCAGAGTAAATATGGTACAATTTAACTTATTGCCTTTTGAAACCTTAAGACACATGTAAAAATTGTATTAAGATCAATTGAGCTATACATTTTTAATAATCAAAGACATTTTAAATATCTTTTTATATTGACAAAATTAGTCATTCAAATTGAACTTAAAATGGTAGGTCAAATGCTTATGAACATATTTAAATTTTAGTGCCACCCTTATTTCCAGCGTAGGCTGTCAAAGCGAAATTAATTTTCAAAAACAACAGTAGAAACGCAACACCAAAATAAACCAAATTACGCTTGCCGAAAATTTTAATAAGCAAACACAGTCCCCAAATTAATAGTGTCCTTGCAAAATCTCATTTAACGTTATGAAGTCACCAGGGCCCGATTTAATTTAATTTCCACCGAAATTAAAACTTAGCACGAAATTAACTGCTCGTGACACTTAATTAAAGAATTCGCGACTTATTTGCGTGTGCTAATGACATGACAAAACTTAAAGTTGGGGGCCACAAAAACAGAATATGTATTTCCAGACTAAGTATAGCTAGAAAACAATTCTCTAAGTGAATCGTATTTGTGTTAATTTTGCTAAATTGACAATATTGGTATTGATAACGTCTATGAGATTAATTTCATGGACTATACCAAATCTAAACTACTGAAGTATGGCTAGTTTACTAAACTCCATATTACTAGAATCCTTTATAATATATTATATACTCGTATGATGATATATAATTATTTTATTATTACTAATTTTATTATTTTAATCTTTTTTAATCAAAATAGATAAAAGAAAATACAAAACGAAGGTAAGGTAAAAAAGTATTTATTTTCTGGCTAACAAATAAGCGTGAAGCGAAATGGAAAATTAAAATTGTCGCTGTAATTGGAAGGGAGATATCCTAATTATTTTCAACTCGAAACGTCGTCCAATAAAATAAGGCTTGGTATATAAAACAGATATAAAAGAAATTGATTCACTCCTACTTACAAATAATACTTTTTGTCAAAAGCCGTATTTATCAGTCAATGTTGAGTATGTAGGTACTTATCTATTACATTTTCAAACAATGTTGCGAATTTTCCATCGTATACATCTGCTATTTTGGGGTGCTTTTGTATATAAGCTTAATTTTATCTGTTTGCTCATCTTCTAAAATAAAATATGATGCACACTAATTGATGTTTTGGCTTCTTTCCCTCACATTGTCTGATATTTTCAGTTTTCTTTTCATCGGATGAGAGGGCTAACTCTTGTGCCGAGAGTGTATCAAGCCGCCATAAGGGTCTCTGACAAGGCTTTACAACTACTGTTATATGACAAACAGTCGGGACCTACAATTTAACGTGTCATCCGACCTACGGAAGCACCCAAGATGGAATGCCACTTTTCGGTCACCCATCTAAGGACTGGCCGCGTCAACCTTAACATTGGTAATCGCATGCGATTGTCTCCGCTAGCCTGTAGCTCACAGGCGCTACATATTTTGTGTAAAAGTAATTTTTCCTACATTATACGAGTATGTGAAACCTGCTGAACGCTCTTCATTTTCGGATCTGAGATCGGATATTAATATTGTTTATTAATATCTTCCTAAGTTTAATATGTATTTTTGCGTAAACAAGGTAATTTGTAATTGTTTATGGGTGTTGATTTGCTTATTTTATGGACTAGTGGGTGCTCGCGGCTTCGCTCGCATTAAGAAGTAAAACTTGCATCCCCTATTTCACCCCTTTAAAAGTGGCATTTTCAAAAAACCTTTCTTAGCGGATGCCTACGTCATAACATCTACCTTCATTCCAAATTTCAGCCCAATCCTTCCAGTGGTTTGGGCTGTGCGTTGATAGATCACTATATCAGTCAGTCAGTCAACCAGTCAGTCACCTTTCAGTTTTATAATATATAGATTATTTTATGTGTTCCATCCAAATTTATAGGGATCGAATGATTTTATGTTGCTATCTTTTCAATCAGATTTCATTTACTTTTTTAACAATTTAGTCAGTAATAAAATTATCTATTATAATAAGAACTAAAATACTTATAAGACAAGTAAAACTTTAAATATGCTGCACAGCAGACAGCACAGACAGGCAAAATACGTTTTATAAGAATAAAATCCAGGACAGAACGGGAAAGCAATCCAGGAATGTACTGTTTTAATACAAAATAAGTACATTCTAGGTAAGCGAGTAAACCCTAGACTACAGAATGCTATAATCAGGCTTCTTCTTATCAGATGAGAGTAGCCAACTCTGGTTTCGAGAGTTTATCATGCCGCCCTAAGGGCCTCTGACATGACTTAACGACTGTCGTACTAGACAAACAGCTGGAACCTACAATTTAATCAGGCTGAAGTCAAATGTTAACTTGTACAAGGTAAAGAAATCTAAAATATGTCATATAATATTTTTCTATATTCTTACTTAGCTTAAATTATTCAAAGCCCACATTTATTTAAAAAAAAAATTAATTTGAATTTTAATATTTATAATTACTTGTATTTAGTCTGGTCGTTTGTAGGTAGGTATGTAGGTATAATAAGAACGAATATGAGTTTACAAAAAATAGTATATAAGTATTATATCCGTTATCTAGTTACCTACGACACAAGCGTTTGCTTAGTGTGGGGCTAGATGGCGCTGTGTGCAATGTCCTGGAATATTTATTTGTTTTGTAATCCTACTATTTGGTTCACAGCGTCCACGACGACAACACAGTGCGTGCGTTCGTGGACTGTCGGTGGTTGCGGACAGATGTGCTTGAGAAGGACGCGCTCGATACGCCGAGAGATGCCGACCTGATCATCGGATATTTGTTCTCTGTGAGTATAAATAGTATCAAACAATGTTCACATATAATATATCCGTTATCTAGGACCCATGACACACATACCCGTTTACTGACTAGATGGCGAAATCCTAAAAAAAGATAAAGATAAAAGATTTTTATTTGTAAACAGGTAAATGTGAAATATTACTTTGTTTTAGTTGACCTCATAGGTGACCTGCCTATAAAAACTGTGCCAAAAAACTTGCAAATCTGCAAATAGAGAGAAGAGAAAGATAAAAAGAGAGGTGTTGGCGTGACTTACGCAGGCGATTGAAGGACAACTTAAAAAACCTTTAATAATACGCTCATCCAAACAAATTATATACTACGACTTATGGAAATTTGTACTAAATTATCAGAAATTGGTGAACATAAGTTTCATGCAACCTTGTACAATGCCATAACTTCTACAGAACCTAAAGGGCGCATACCTAACAAAATAATACTTGCTTCTTCAACATCAAAGACAAAACTTTACAAAAGATAACCTTCAATCGAAACCTTGTAAGACCCAAACTACTAAACTGTAATTTACCTCGGGTTGTATCGCTTCGAATTTGTTCCTTATTCAAACACCTTAGACAAAATGACCGCTGCGTTTTGGCCTTAATAAATCCGCACCGTTTGCAAATGTTAGCATAGGACTCGCAAATTCTGAACCCCGTAGTTTGTTTTTCATTGGCTTACATTCTTGATGGATTACACTTTGTTAATTAGTACAAGTTTTAATTAAAGAGAAGTGGTAGAGGATTTAGAGCACTCACAGATCTTAGTTAATATTTTTTTTGTCTTAAAAATACAGACAAAAATTTAGGATACATTTCTCTACGTCTTGGTAATGATAATATATTTTAAGATGATTAAAACAGTTTTTAAATATCACAAATAAACAGAAATTGCTGTTACATGAAGTTTACCACACCATTACCATTAATTTACTACCAAACAATCTTGAAAGATATTGTTTTCTTTGAAATTACATATGTATCTTAGTAATCTTTCTCTAAAGTAACAACAATTTAAAACGCACCTACTAACAAAATAACGAACTTAAAATGGCTAGTTGAGTTTAAGGCTCGTTGTGCAAGCAGGCTTAAAATAAACGAATCATATCGTTTTTACTACTTTGTTTATTTCTCTACACAGGGTGACCTAGAACAGCTGGTATTGGTGCCGAAGGCTGGTCAAGCCCAGAAGCAGTGCTCGAGCCAAGTGACTGGAGTTTCTACACCATCTGTTTCTTTGAACTTAACGTAACGGAACACACTTAACTAGTCAAACTTCTTAAAATACAAGGTGACTCAAAAAGATGATCAAATAAGTCTTTCATCATCTACAGCTTACTACGAGTAATTACTACTGCTGGATAAGATACGAAAGGCCTGTATTTTATGTTCCATTTACGTTGATCTTGTACATATCTCATCCTTTGTGGACACGCTACTTTGACCCATATTTCCAATTAAAGTACGTCTAAAACAACAAATAACAAGTTGTATTATTTAAGGTTAAGTCACATGTTATATTATAATTTGAGACCCCGATTCATACTGCTTTTTGGATTTGACATAAAGTAACATATGGGCCGTGCCTTATGGCAATTGAATTTGGAATGCCTGCAGACAAATCAACAGATCAAAGAGTGATAGTTAATTTACTGTTTGGAGATATTGTTGAATTAAAACTAAGACTAATTTAAAATCATAGTCGTGTATTGTTGATTTTGTACTCAAATATAACACTTGCTGGATTTTTATTTAGTTATTGAATTGTAAATACGCATGCTATTGAATTATTTGTAAAGTTGCAATTATAATATTTTCAAACTTGATTCAAAGTATATAATAAATTATAGATAAAAAGGAACAATAACTTTTGATTACTAGGCGGCTAAGTATTATTTACTGTATTATTAAATATATAAATAATTATTATATTTCAAATGAATTAATCTCAAAGTAGAATTTATTGTATAGATTTATGCCTATCAAATAGAAAAAAAAAACACCTAAAATAGGAACCACAAAAACTTGCTACTAAACTTCGGCAATAGTTTTATATTTTATGGATAAAAATACTTGTAGCGTTAAACTTTGTATTTACCTATAGCTTAAAAGTAAGACATTAGAAATAGAATTTCTTACGATATAGGTGGCCTAATGTAAATAAATCTGTCTTGAAGTGTACAATATACTATCTGTTCATTGTAAAATAGAATAAATTATAAGTATTTATAACATTGATCTCATGTTGTTATACTTTTTTAAGTTGTTCTTTTTTAATATTAAAAAAAAAACAAGTAACATTTTTCAGCATTGGTTACATGTGGCTTTAAAATAATACAAAATTATTAACTTGTTGTTAGAATGAGTTTCTTATGTTTAGATTAATTGGAATTTGTTTCTCAGTATTAGATAAACATAAAACTAACCGATTTAAAGCGTTATTAAAGTTAATTTATTAGTTTTGTATTATACTTTACTTGATAAAGAATAAAGGAGATTGTAACTGTAATTATTCGTTTTATTTATCTGTATATCAAGGTTGTTTTCAATTTATTTAAATAAGTTATTTTATTAAGTGCTACATCCCTATTATGGGTCTGACTTAAACTTTTATTGTAAAATGAACGAATTTATTCACGTCCGGCAGGATTCAAACCTGCGTATTTCTGATCACCGTCCGGAACGCCTTAACCAACTAGGCTACGGTCTACTAACTGCCAGGCGCGAAAATACACACTCATGTCCAAACACTTCAGACTTATTCGAATCCTGCCGGTCGTGATTATTTTCGGTTATTTTCCAATACAAGTTTAAAATATACAAATAAGTTTCGTACATTTTACATACATTACATTTTACAACATTTTATTAATATATTAACTAAACGGTTTTCACTCACGTGTAAATCGCGTAAGTTGTTTACGCGTTTCGGATGTTATGACATCCATCTTCAGAACGTATGTTCTGGGACCGCGGCAGCACGCAGGAGTCTGCGTGCTGCCGTTTAGTTAACCGTTTAGTTAATATATTTATATATACAAATTAGAGACTATAAAATATATGATAATTTTATCATATTAATATTAGGTCGTTTCAATAGTTCATATGACTAGTTTAATTATGATTTCATAAAAAAATAAGGTCCTAAGGATAATTTCCTTAACCCCTGACAACTAACTACTTCCTCATTTTAATAAGAATAACATAATAAAAAGAATTGGAATGAATCTTCTAGAACTGAATATTGGATTTTACGAATTATAACGAAGCTAGTTTTTTTATATCACCAATTTTTTACAAACAAATCACATAACATACATAAGCTAAAGTACAATCCGAAGCTAAGCACGATTATAATATAAAAGTTGGTACAAACTTGTAATCCAGACGTCAATTCTCATTACCATGTTTTGGGGCAGAAGTTTTGAGCCGCCATAAATTCTTTATGTGGCACATCCATCTTTGTTTGAGAAAGCTGAGGATTTGGGCCGCTGGAATATATATCTGCAGTTACTAATAAAAATCGGAATCACTTTAAGTAAAGAAATATGTTTATGAAACTCTGGAGACGTACTAATATAGTGTTCTTCCGCTGCGACTGCTCCTTAACCGGCTTCAAACAATAAACTAGGTAGTTTTTAGGTCTGTTCCTCCATATACCACCGCCACACCTCTCCTCCTAATTAAAGTGGCCTTCGTGGCTTTTATGATCTTATTAACACCGCACTCTGTGTCTACAAGTTTTGATGTTTTCCTTCGGCAAGATATTTAATTCTCGTCGACACGTGTTTCGCCCCTACGAGGCATCCTCAGGAGGTGGTGACTCCACGAACGTCGGTCCGAAAAACTTTTGGACTGACGTAACGCCTGATTCAATATCTTAAAATATGTTTATTCTGTATTACCAAAACAAACCATGTCCAAATCAGTTATTTTGAAAATGCGGAATTTATTCAATGGTAAGGTAGGTTTTATTTTATTTAATTTATTTTACAGCCATTTTATTGTTTAAATAAAATTTAGTCTATTATTGAGTGGTGGACAAAATAAACATACATCTTCTTATCGAATGAGAGTGGCCAACTCTGGTGTCGGGAGTTTATCAAGCCACCCTTAGGGCCTCAATATCCATTACACATTGAAACAATTTAGGAAAATATTACTATTTTCAGTGATTTGGTCATATTGGAAAAAATACAGATGTTTCTATCTTAATACAGTGCATCAAAAGAGTCGTCTTATAGGTAAAGTAAAAACATTGCAAGTTACATAGGCCACATCTTGTATTCAAATAAAAAGGGCAAGCATCCGCTAGTTTACAAACATGGAAACGTTTCAATAATATTTACAAAAACACACAAAAATGTACTGAGCTAATGTACGCTTTTCCACAACACTTTTCTAACGCTTTTAGCAAAAAAGAGTAGGTAGGTTAATCTCTTAAATCCAGATTGGAATATTTTGTAGATTGATAACATTTTATCGTTATATGTCTGCTAAACCAATAATTGTGTCAGTTATAATTATCTTACATAAAAAAGGGGGTATATTTATCATTCATTAAATACGAAGCGAGTGTGGCTTTGCGGTTCCAGTGTCTGCTTTGCATTTAAGACATGTGTCTTCCGTGGCAGGACTTGCGCGCCTACCATGATGTATCTACTCAAGAGAACTCCTCTAACGAATTAATTCTGCGGGGTAGGCATGACCCTCATTCATGAGGAAATACGACTCAAGAGCGAGAAACTAGTAACGTCAGTCGTCTGGCTCCGTAGACGCGGCTACTCCATTGAGCTGTATTCGTTCAAACTTCTAAGCAGTACCAATGTATTCGAATCACGCATCTTTGTAATTGGAATTCTCAAATAGATTGCGATCTTATGAGAGCAGATAGACCCGATATAGATCACGCGTCTCGAGCCGCTTAAAGAAATCATTGACTATATTATGTACAGAAGCCTAAAAACTTCTTGTTACCATTTACCATTTCCCTTTAAACCTACTTTTGGTAAAGTTGTATTCTGTGTGGACTATTCATAATTTGGTACTTATTATGTTTTTTTGTTGTATTTTTTTGTTTGTGAGTTGTAGTGAAACGTGAGTCTATCAAGTGAAAAAAAAACATAATCACATGTCTTTTGTAACGTTTTCCACATAAAAGTGTATTGTGCAATATTTATTTAGGTTTTTACAATATATTTTTTTAATGTTTGTTTAATAATGTTAGTATTAAACTAATGAATAACACACTTTTGCCTCATTTAAAGAATCAGATAGCTCTTGCAATATAAATAAAATGCCAGAGGTAAGGAAACCAAAACTTAAAAATGAACTTATCAATCAATCAATCAATAATTCTTTATTGTACACCAATAGCAAAAGAACACAAGCATAAAGAAATGTAGACCATAGTATTGGGACAGAGGGCGGCCTTATCACTTATGCTCTTTAATAGTTTTTTTTTACTAGACAGTCGCGCATTGAACTGTATATAAGTCACCAGAAACAAACGATTCGGTGACGCAATGTGGAGCATACTTGTATTAGATTGGACCTGGCTTTCAAACGAGGTAACTACCTTTTTTTTAACAAGATAGGCTCACGCTTGACTACAACTCGCCTGATGTTAAGCAACGTTGTAATCTACGATCTAGCGCGCTTGCCTAGAAGAAACCGATTCACTCTCGACTTGAAGACCGATAAATTATTATAGTTCGAGTGGAATAGGGAATCCGGCAAGGAGTTCCACAGTTTGGCAGTTCGCACGATGAAAGTCGACGCAAAACGCAATTATTATAGTTATGTCACATTAGAATCTAGTCTATTCACACATAAGCCCAATTATGAGGTGTCTATTAGATGTGCTGTGTCGTTTAAAGTAATGAATACACTTTCGAAGAACTGAAGATTTCGCCGTTTGCAAGAATCGAACACGTGGATTCAATTTGCGTAATATGTTTACGTGACGTAGAAAGTGTGATTTTGTGGGAAGAGAAAATGCTAAATTTAAATGGTATTTTAAAAGTGAATCTAGCACAAGCTTAAAAATATTTAGATCGTAGTGACTTGACTTTTTTTACCTGGCAACATTTTTTGGAATGAGCTAAATTCAATACCGGCACGATTCAAACCTACATATATTTTATATTGAACGCCTAGTTAGCTTAACCGTTTCACTGCCGTGGTTTCGACAGCCAGGTGTAAAAATCTACTTTGTTATTAAAATTTCCAGAGGTTCATATAAAGCGAGTTTAGCATAAAAATAAACTAACAAACAATTACATGGTTTGGTGTTTTATCAGTACTAAACCTCTCTAAATATTAGTATTTTATACACGTGTGAAATGAAGCATGCCTGTTATTGATAAACATGCTTAAATTACCCATTCAATTCGGATAATATCACGAATAAACCTACATAAAAATATGAAGGTATGTTATTGTTACAGATATACGTATGACTCAGAAAACAGGTAGTAATGTAGCTATATTAATCGACAACAGCATTGACCTGCTTCTAACAAGCACCAGAGCCAAGCAATAACTGTTGTTTCTTCTATTTCCGTTCATTTTCCACAATGTGTGGTACAAATTACAGTTTCATTCCGTTAAACTATCCCATCTTCCTGATAGCGATCTAAAATCCTGTAAAATCTGTTCAGCCGTATTAATGTTAGGAACGTGGTTAAAATTCCCGTACGGTTTAGCAATATCCGGGATAAAAGTTAAATCTTTCGGGAAACGTTCCGGGAATATGTGAGACGTATTTTCAAAGGTATGATGCATCTGTGATAGAAGCTGCAGTATTTTTAACTGACTTTATAATAAACTGGTTGTAAAGTTGACTTGGATGTATGTATTCTCTTTCTTATCGAATGAGAGTTGCCAACTCTGGTGTAGAGAGTTTATCGAGCCGCCCTAAGGGCCTCTGACATAGCTTAACGACTGCCGTACTAGACAAACAGCCGGGACCTACAATTTAACGTGTCATCCAACCCACGGAAGCGCCCAAATTTTGGGTATATGTATGTGATGTTGATCGAATAGGATAAAAATGTTGGAACGTAATTTTGCATTTGAATCATTTGCCGTACTAACATACTAAAATCTATAACAATACTAAATAAGCTCAGCTTTCCATTTGGGTCATTTTACTAATGTATAAAATTCAACCTTCTATATTAATGCAGTCTAATTCGTATATCCAGACAAACTCTTATTTATATTTACTACAATATATAGCTTTCAATGTTGAGACACTAAAAACAATAAAGCTTTCCTGTATCTTTTTTTCAAACTTCAAATGGAGTGCAAAACTAGAAGTAACAGTTTCGTCGAGTCTTATTCAAAACCGAGATAAAAGCAAAGTTGCTGAACTTTTGTGGCGGAATTTTGCAACTTTTTTTTGTATTAAAAATAGATGAATTCATTCCCAAAGTAGGTGAGGAAATTGTTGCTTTTAAAAGCTTTATTTTCAGCATTTGTTTGGTCACCACGTTTTTAATTTTCCGTGAAATGTTATAAAAAGAATCGTGAGAAAATTGGTATATTTTCATTTATTGAAAAGCAATAATGTCGTCGTGAATACGAAATGTAAAAGGAGGTATTCAAAATTAAGCTTCAACATTGTTTTTTACCATGCTAAAAAATTGATAATGTAAATTTAAAGCTTAACCCATAACCTATTGTACCGTAATTTATGATTTAGCTTTCAAGCAAAAAGCAAATTCTATCTAATACAACAAATCTTTTAGATTAAGATGGCGTTGTATATGTCCTGAAATATTGCCTATTATTTTATTTTTATGTTGGAGAGGAGGCCTATACTCAGCAGTGGGTGAACACGAGCTTACATGATGTTGGGGATGATGATTTTATTTTAGATTTTAATCTAAAACTCAATCATTATTTATTAAACCAAATTAAGTTTAAATAACTCATTATTCAAGCATCTATAGTATTCGTAACGGAATGTGATTTGGTTAGCCGCAAACTATTAGAGTGGACCGTGAATCAATCGGTTTAAATGACAAATTAATCTGTTTTGCGGTTCCAATGAAAATGCACTACAAATACGTGGTTAAAATAATAATTTTAAGGTATTTATATTATAGGTACATAGGTGGAATATAGGTGTGCTGATGATAGTACAACCTTAAATAGAAAAATAAATGAATATGTACCATTTTGTAAGCATTTCAATTTACGAAATAGCGAAACGTTTTTTTTAATTGTAAATGACTGCAATGGCATTTTTAACTTCATTTACGTAATCATAATACTATTTCACTAATTTAAATACTGTTTCAATCTTAATATATAAAACTCAAAGGTGACTGACTGACTGACTGATATATTTATTGATCTTTCAAAGCACAGCCAAAACCACTGGACGGATTGGGCTGAAATTTGGAATGAAGGTACATGTTATGACGTAGGCATCCGCTAAGAAAGGATTTTAAGAAATGCCACTTTTAAAGGGGTGAAATAGGGGATGCAAGTTTTACTTCTTAATGCGAGCGAAGCCGCGAGCACCCACTAGTACATTATAAAAATGATTTTAAAAGCGGAAAGCATTTTATATGTTAAGATTAATTACATTAATTAATTACATTTAAAAAATGTTTAAATGGCATATCCTATTTTAAATTGTTATTTGAGACTACTTATTTCCTGATGAAAATTACAAAATAATAAGCGAATCAATATTTTGCCAACTTAATCTAAGCTAACAAACCCGAATGACAACTCAACAAAAACAAATTAACCGTTGATTATTAAGCCTCCAAGTTAGCAAATGACTTCAAAAACTTTGATAATTAAGATAGAAGCAACTCCAAATTGTCAGGATTGTAAATAATATAAATATTTTTAATAAGACAGAAGTTTCGTCTTCTCGGTAATTTTTAAGTTGATCGATTATAACATTAATAAGTATATGTTTTGTAGTTATCGTTATATTTTGGAATTTGTGCACCGTTTTGCAGACTATTTGTAATTCAATTTAATCATGTGATTATCATGTAAGAAAGTTCAATTCATTTATCGTTTGATTAAATAATAGTTTAAAAATAAAATAAGTCATTTGTTATATAAGTAGGTAAGTACACTACCCCAATATACGAGTACATATTACCAAAGTTAATTTAGGGATACTAATCGTTATGAAATGTGTCATATAATTTTATACATTTGCCAACAAAAAATGTTACTTATGACTTACATATTCCATCATTAAAGTGTAATGTGTTGATGACGATTTTCAGATCTCTAATTAAAAAAGTAGTACAAAAAAGCACACTAAGTTTCGTTTGATCTGACAACGATCTGGCTTGGGGTAATCCGTTGCCATCTTTGACGATGCTAGAAAAAAACTTCGTTTCTGTCACTCAGTGTCATTGGTTACTTGTATTCTTTGTGTGCATGTGTTGGTGTGAAGCGTTGGCCAACAAAAAATCAAATATATTGTATTTGGTGCATAGTAATACATCAGATAGGGCAAAGATGTAGCACTCTTGAGTGGAGCCATCTCTAAACAACATTAGCTACTAAAATTTACTTAGGTACTGGAAAATTGCTCATGGTAAGTAGCCCCCATGTATAACGATTTAAAAAAAAATATCATCATCATCATCAGCTTTTTATCGCCCGCGGCTGAATATAGGCCTCTCTTCTTATACGCCACAAAAATATGGTAGGTAAAAAAATTACAATCCACAAAAGAATTAGTCCAGAACTTAAAAAATATTAAGGCGTTCTTTATAATTTAAATTTGTCGGTCTACTGTCATAATAATCAAACTGTCATAACTGTAACCAATTATACTTCGGGTCAACCGAAGAAGATTATATTGTTTACTAAGCAGCAGTCTGTGGAATTGTGTTGCCACTGTCACACATTTAGATAGTTAACTACTTTAAAAAAGCAAAATTCAATTTCACTCGTTTCCGTATCCGCTCCACTCGGCTTACCACGTGGGAAGGCGCCTGCAACTCGCCATTACGTGATTTTATGTCGCCGCTGTCACACGCCTTAAACAATTTGTTTAAAAATCTATTTAATTTTAAATATTCTTTACGTGTTGTGTCCAGTGATTATTAAAGAACATTGTGAACCGTTCCAAATACCTATAACGTTCAAATTTATAAATTCGAAATGTGTTAATTTCAAAAAACTAAATTAAACAAAAATAACGGTTATTTAACGTTGTTAAATCATTTAACCAAACATTACGACAAAACCAGTGAATATTAATTGCTTTTGTGAGACCAGGTTACTGGAATTCTGTCTATGACGGAATTTTATGGATAAATTATCTTTGGTGAGTGACTTATTTTATTAACATACGATCTTATTTTAGTCCTTTATAAGACTTTAATACTACATGTAACAAAATAATGTACAAATAGAGAATGAGCATGCAACATCGCGCCCTGGCGCAAATAAGATTTAATTGTTTTCTATCATTATTCACGATTCTCAATTTAACTGCTCAGATCAACCTAAACGGTTTATTATTCGATCGTAACTTTTTATATGATGATGTTATGCGTTTTACTCGCGTTAATCGTAGTAAATTAGTGAAAATCCATATAATTCCTGTGGAGAATATTTATGATGCATCACGTATATCGTGTTAAGTAATTAATATGCATTAGTTTACAGCAAATCTCCATGTCAATCATGTTGAGAATATTTTAATGGTTTCACGTGTATCGTGCGTAGCAATGAATGTGGATTATTATCCACCAAAGTTTCATGTTTATCATGTTGTGTATATTTATGCTCCTTTACGTATATCGTGTTAAGTGATTAATATGAATGAGTTTACAGCAAATCTCCATGTAAATCATGTTGAGAATATTTATATAGCTTCACGTATATCGTGTAAAGCAATTAATGTGTATTAATTTCCACCATATCTCCATGTAAATCATGTTGAGAATATTTATGATCTTTCACGTATATCGTGAAAAGCAATTAATGTGTATTAGTGTCCACCATATCTCTATGTAAATCATGTTGAGAATATTTATATAGCTACACGTATATCGTGTGAAGCAATTAATGTGTATTAGTGTCCACCATATCTCTATGTGAATCATTTTAAGAATATTTATATAGCTTCACCTACATACATATATCGTGTAAAGCAATTAAAGTGTATTAGTGTCCACCGTATGTCCATGTTAATCTAATATTTAAGATCTTTCACGTATATCGTGTTAAGTAATTAATACTAATTAGTGTACACCAAATTTTAATGTGAATCATATTGAGAATATTTAAGTGACTTCATGTATATCGTGTCAAGTAATAAATTGGGATTAATGTACAGCAAATATCAATGCTAATCATGTTGAGAAAATTTAAAATCCTTCACATTTATCGTGCAAGGTAATAATTGTGGGTTGCTTATTTCTTTTTTCTCCGCGTGTGGCGCGTTGAGGTACCTACCAATTACCAACACTTATTTATGATTTATCTTTAATTACAAATATAAATCACAGAATGAAATAGCTCAATATAATAGCATGGTAATAATGCCTCCCTAGAAAAAGAGGCCTAACAAAGAAATACATTCGAAGTCTCATTATCAAGGGCAACCACAGATGTATTATAAAATCTTGTTCCTGAAACCATACGTTTACACAATCAGTATTATAGTATTCAGTACGGAGTACAAAGCATGGAAAAAACTAGGATAAGGATAGGATAAGGATTTTGCTATCTGGTATTGGCTACAGTCTTGCTGTTAATCAGCTGTCAGAAGCGTTTCGCTGGGCTTTATCATCAAAATTTAAAAGGTGAAAGGCCTTCAATTAGTTATGGCCAACACATAATTTAATTATCACTTTCTTTATGGCATAGCATTATAGCATACAGCATAGCATTGCACTCAATTTCAATTTCTATTTTTTATCATAATATGACTTAAATAAAATAAGAAAGTCAATGTAGTTACATTCAAGTTATTGTACTAAATAAACATACAAAATATGATTATGCTGTAAAACTAGTAAAATTGGTAGCATTTTCTTTAGTGCTATTCTAACTGAGCACATACTCATTGAATCTTTACAAGCCGACACAATATTGGGGGCGGAAATAAGATATACCTCGCATGCACCGCTGAGACCTCGTGTCCACAACTAGCCGAGGTGCTTTAAGCTTGGGGGGATGTCACGGCCAGAGCCACGAACCCTGAAGCCAATAGGCATGCGCCGGCCACGGGGCCGCCGCCAGGAATTCTCAAACAACCGCCAGAGCTACATGAAGTGTGGAGCCCGAGGATATTAATGCTAATACTGCGGGTACTTATTACAGAAAAACTTAATAGTTGTAGAATATTTCTATGAACAATAGTGTACCAAAATGGATGACTGTGGAACATTGTTAACATTGTGTTGGGACCTGGGTGACAGTTTCACCATTTAAAAAGAAAACCAATATAGTATATTACTACTATTGATACCGAACTTTTGTAAAACAATATTCAAAGTCACAAAATTGATAAATATATCATAGATATAATCTTGTCGCATCTGAAATCGTTCATCGCTTTTTTTGACTGCTCCGTTAGCTTAGTTGGTAGTGGCTCTGCCTTCTTATCTAGGGGTGCGGGTTCGATTCCCGAATAACACAAGTAATTATGAATATTAAAATTTGTAATTACTTGTGTTGAGTCTGGTCGTTTCTATGGATATTATGTATGTATTTACAAAAGAAAAGTATATATGTATTATATCCGTTATCTAGTACCCATGATACAAGCGTAAGCTTAGTATGGGGCTAGATGGCGCTGTGTGATATGTCCTGAAATATTTATTCATTATTTATTATTATTTACTTATGTTTAGCACCCAAAATCACATTCTACCTACCACGCAAAAAATCAACAACGGATCATTTTGCCCAGCCGTTAAATAAGTACAGCGCGAATATACTTTATGTATATTATACAAATAAATTTGAAAGCGATAAGTTTATATTAATAGCTCTACCTAGTATCGGAGAGCAAAGTGCATTAGAGAAAATTTAATATAGTGAAATTTAAAAATAAATGATTGAAAAATGCGCCGTACGCAACTGTGACTAGTTACTTAGTCTACAGTGACTCCAGTACTTTATACAAAATTGTGTTTTCGGTGTATCAAAGCGCTTAATCTCATTGGACAGAATCAAAACTCATTTTACATATAAATATGTACATATTTATTTATAAATATTCAAGATGAAAATTTTGTTTTTTATTGTTTTAACATATTCATTTGCATCCGATAAAAATATTGAACGTTGCAATATACTTTAGAGAATTGATAGTACTACCACAATTTGCCATATAAATTGAATTTGAGGTTACTTGAAGTATTTGTCAAGACAATGGTGCTTCGTAAAAAAAAAATGTTTGTTATTGGTGATTGTATATTCCGAAAATATAATTCTGATACGGAATGGGAGTTTGTTAGCGATGCCTTCGTACAAATTACAAAATAAAAATGTACTTACCAGTTCTGTTTGCAGCCCACAAAAGTACAACTATTTGTGGTCGTCTTCATTCAAGCTCCGTTACTTTTAATTGAGAAGGTTATAAAACTCTCAAGTATAATCAGTGTACTGTTATACATTATAGGATGGTGTACTAACTTATCAATATTACGTTAAAATTTAAAATGATTACTTACTTTCTACCTTTCTTGAGATATATAATAGTTGTAGTCACTATTAACTTAATATACCTTATTGAATAAATTAACTTCACACATGCAGACCCGTCACCTGCAGCTTATTAAGCTGAAGTGTTATAAAAACATGTATTTTAACTGTTGGCCTCATTTGCACCGTTATGGTCAAGGTTACCATTTTATATATAAAAAATTTATTCAATGCAATATATGTATACATACTTATACTCATTATTAGCTACAAAATTCGAACTAAAGACCAGTTTCAACTCGTTTAACACTGAGTTAATTTTGTGGTGAAATCCCTGAAGTCAAATATATTATAATTATCATGTCAATAGATAATTGTTTTTATTATCCCTTCAAGTCTTAAACTATTTTTTAAAACTTTTACTATATACGAATATCAGTCTGCATTATTTGCCTCACAAATGATTAATTTACCCAATAATCGATTCTATCTAATAGAGCAAATTTTGAGGTTCATTAAATTGAACAATAAAACCATGAGTGAAATCGTTGTTAAGGTAAGTAAATAAAGTAAGCTGTTCATGAATTAATTCACGTCATGTTTGTAAGTGGTGGCACTTATAAGATTTATTAAATTAAAGAAAAGCTGACCTTTTAGTTTTTTTGTCCAGCATTGGTTATTCAAACTTACTTTGGGAAAACATCTTTCCTGACATCTGAACCTATGAAGATAACCCTTTTGTTATAT
This sequence comes from Macaria liturata, assembly GCA_964023185.1. NCBI lineage: Eukaryota > Metazoa > Arthropoda > Insecta > Lepidoptera > Geometridae > Macaria > Macaria liturata. The sequence continues at coordinate 1,979,835 of OZ026815.1, read as the reverse complement.
CCATACAGAAACCGCTCACGAGATGTCGCTTGCGAAATAGCTTATCAAATTGAAAATAATTCCATTGTGGACATATTAAATTACATATATTATGTAATCTTTTCTTATAGGCAGTGCCTAGTATTATTAAATATTTATACATACTTGCGCATATAAAGTATTAATCTTACATCATTTAAGCAGAACAAATGTAAGGCACATGATTATTAAAAAATTATAATCACAAGAAATATCTTATTACTACTTTGTGGTTGCAATATAGGTAAAACAAATTTATTTGATTTTGTTACTGAATATGTTAATAAACATTTTTTGCAGTTTCTTTCCTAGATTGAAAAATCTCTTAACATCTGCTTAGTAAACAATAAAATCATCTTCGGTTGACCCGAAGTATAATTAAGAATCAAACGAAAACTTACCTGTTTGATGTTTGATTCCAATTATGCGAGGGTCAACCGAAGACGATTATATTGTTTACTAAGCAGCAGTCTGTGGAATTGTGCTGCCACTGTCTTGAATTTGAAGTTGACAATGATAATGCATAACTATGTACTTATTTATTTACTTAATTAAAACGGTAACAACCAATTACATTAATTAAGAAATGAATTATTATCAACACACTTAAGTAGCAAATTATGTATATGATTGTTGTAATTTTCTAAATTTATTTATATATAGTCAATGACATGTAAGAATTTACTTACGAATAAATAACTTTGACTTTGACATTTTGATTGTTTGTATGCGATGTTTGAGCAACAAGAACCGACTTATTATTTTCCAAGTTCTAGACCAATATATAAACCACGTTTTGGAATAAGACGGTAAATGTTTAATACAATTTCTTAGCTTGCACTGCTACAAAACTCTTCTCATACAATAGCGATGTGCAGTGAACCAGTAAAATGCAGGATTTTACTGTAATTGGACCTTTAGACGAGCACAGTGAATTGGGACAATGGTATAAACAGGATGCAACTTTACAGATTTCTGTTACAGAATTTTGTGAAGAGAATTGCTGTTTGCTATACAGAGACGGTATTTTCGACATATTATTATGTTTAGGTACCTATACTAAGTAACAATCTAGCTTTTAGGTTAAGAGTAAACAGGTTTTAAATAGGTTAGGTAGTTTCAAGATCAAGATCTGTTACCAGCGTGATAGGAACGTTTATTTTCTATAATCACGTTAAGTAATCGTAAGATTGTAATGAAATATTTCATCCCATCCAATTTTTCCATTCCCGGCCTTGTCTATCCATGAAGTAGTGGCGCCACTAGTACTGTACGAAGGAGAAATAATATTGCAATCCATCCCAATGATAAGCAAGGTATTGGTTAACCTTAGTTTAGAGTACACAAATAACGGCTGACCATATTGAGCCTGCGTGCGCGCAAAGTTTTATTCTTGTGTTATCGTTTACTACAAGTGTTAGTGAAATATTTACTTGTTTCCATATCCAGTGCAGTGCTGTTGTAAGTATATATTACTTTTAGAAAGTCACCAAGCCACCAAGCTACCTCATATTGAATATCAGTGAATTTGAAGACGCCACGTGTGTCCTTATTCCACCTACGAGTGAGATAAGAAACTAACCACAGAAAGAGATCCAGCTAAATACATATGCATATACGAATCACCTAGCAAGGCAGCCTAACCAACTCGCCCAGAACCTAAGGACTCGAAGATACGAAAAGGCTAAAGACGAAGGTCGTGGTAGCCAGCGACTGACATTGGGCTCCACCAGACAATTGAATATAAGGAGATGCATTTAATGGAGTGCACACTTTACAACAACAATTGCACAGACCACATCTGCTTATAGTTATACTGATTGTAGATAGAAAATAATAATAATAAAAAATAAAAAAAGAAAGCGCGTCAAAAACTGCCGCGATTTATCAATAAAATTCTTCAATGTTATTTTTGCAATCATTATATATGTTACAGTTTAATGCTACAGTATGTCCTATCGATCACAACTATCTAGACTCCTAGCGCATTCATTAAGAAAAATAATAAGGATATTTCGAAATCAAGAGGGCTTTTTTTGAAAATACCTTATGACTAGATATAAATCACATAAATCAACGAAGACCAAACGACCAAAAACCAAATCCCTTTTATTAACGAAAACAAAACAAACTAATAAACAGCGGCCAACTAAAATTCTCCGCTGCAAATCGAATAAAATAAAAGTGAAATAAATCCGTTCTTTCCCTGGTTTATCAGAGGCACGTGTTAAAATTTACAGCTTCATAGCAGAGCTGGAGTTACGGACTAGAGGCAACGTGGAATGCAGTTAGGGAGGTACCAAAATTTTAATTATTTTTTTTTACCAAAGATTGTGTCGATATCTCTTAAGTTAATCAGGGTAACTCATTGCACCATTGATCTCCATCAGTACAAGTTAGTAGTAATGGAGGTCAGTGCATTGCACATATCAGTATTTTAAGAAAAAAAATATTTATAAAATATTATAATAATTATTTAACTAACGTCACACACTCAACTCATGCAACCACATATTTTCATTTTTTAATTTATCGAGAATTGGAAAATTAGCATATAGAAATACTTACCCTACGATTTAAATTTTTTAATAAGGTTTAAGGTTTTATTCGATGTGATACTACTTAAATTATTGTCTGTTCTTTTTGTATTGAAATACCGTTTTTTTTTTCTAAAACAGGTTGATACTTAGCTATAAATTTACGAAGATTGGTTTAAGACGAGGCATACTAACCAAATAAAATCCAGTTTCCTCCAACTTAAAAATTTGCTAGATTAATAAATAAATAAATAAAATAAATATTCCGGGACATTGCACACAGCGCCATCTAGCCCTACACTAAGCAAACGCTTGTGTCGTGGGTACTAGATAACGGATATAATACTTATATACTTTTCTTTTGTAAATACATACTTATTATACAAACGAACAACCAGACTCAACACAAGAAATTTTATGATTGGATTTTATGTTTCATGTAAGCTTATGTATTGCATTTATTATATTTTAGCACCAGGCTAGGGAGTTACGAACTTGAGCTATGATCCCAATAAGCTGTGCCAATTTCGGACCAGAGTTTTCACACGAAAAGTGCCAGGATTCTGGCAGAATAGAAACACTTTTCTTGAAATCTAAAAATTGGCATTATTTATAATATGATATCATACACATTCATGTACACATGTGTGTACAAGAATTAGGAAGCACTCTAAAATAATATTATTTACGACATTTTAGCTTTTTTTTAGTATTTAAGTTTGTCACTTTTAGATAAAAATTAAGAACAGTATTATTTTTTTTTTGTTTTTCATTAAGATTATAGGCTGTATATAATTTTAAGTATGATCAAATCAATATTATAATATCAAATAGATTAGCATTTTTTTTTTCAGAAAATTAACTCGCTTTGCATTTCTTTCAACTGGATCTATCGTATGCTTCCCATAATATGTGTTTCATTCTTTATGCTGAACTTAGTCCACGTCCACTTTAGCAGGTATTTCACCAAAATGTTGTCCTTTATATTATAATTAATATAATACTACTTTATTAAATTATTCTGTCATAAAAACTAGATTATAACTACTAGATCAAAGTTACATTCTACAAATATATTTTTCTACGTGTTAATAACGTTTCCTATTACGTAAACGTAATGACAATTTTATTCTCCGAAAAGTAATTTTAATTTTAAACTTTGTTCCCACATTATGTCAGTTCTTGAAAACGTTAGTGGCTAGTCCTTGGAAGCCTGCCAGCCATTTTATGCGCCAGCGATCTTAAGAAGAAAATTGACACATGTTTTTCACCATCAAAGCAGACAGGGAGAGTATTGTTACAATAAAATTACCTCTGATCACCTGCTAAATGATAAAATAATTTGATGAAAACAATCAGCCTTTGTTTTATTTGTGTTGTTTAAATTTTTCAGAGCCAATACACAACACATGACAACACCTTGGCAATAAAAAACACATATCAACATGTCAACACCATGTCAACAGGATTTTCATCGTTTCATTAGTTTTTCCTGCGTCTTTAATTGACTTACCAAATAAGGAAAAAAACTGTCTCAAAGCTAGCGATATTTACTAAAGGAATTCCATTCAATCACAAATAAAAGTCCCCAAAAGTCTAAGCGACTTACTAAAGTAAATATGTGAGTAAGTTTTAGCACATCCCTCGTTCAGATTGGTCGAGGTAAGTTCAGATCTTATCCTTTACAAAGAGGACAGATCCAAAACAAGCAACTAAATCAAACAAAAACTCAGAGACGGATTTAGGAACTTGTTTCGATAACTACATGGATCATAATTTTTCTTTATTAAATTTTACTCTTTCGTTAATTCGTTTAATTATGTCAGACCACTACATGGTTTTTAAATAACTTCGAAAAAAAAAGGTTCTCAATTTAAACCTTTATTTTTTACCTGTATTAAAAGTTGACCAGAATAATTAGGACTGTTTTCATTTATATACTCGCATGGTAATTGTTATTTTTAAAGATCAACGTATTTTATTTTATTGTTTTTAACATCTTACATGTAAGTAGGTATATTTTAGACCCTTTTCTTGAAACTGAAATCATTTACTATCATCTATCAATTAAAGCATTTAGAATTCTACTGCTGAGTATAGGCCTCGTTTTGAATGTGGGCATAGAATATTAAATGTTTATCGGGTGTGGTTTGGTCTAATTTTATTGTTTAAAGGTTTTGACTTTTTCTAAACCAAATATATATTTGCTATAGCCAAAAACCAAAATACACAACAAAACAAGAATAAAATATTGTGAAGTAAATTTAACTTGCAGAAACTGTTTCACCTAAATCTGCAAACTATTTGTGCATAATATGACGAGCAAAACTACGTCGTCGGCTCGCGAGTTGAAGAGACAATTCCATATTCTGATATCATTTCAGTGGGAAGTCAGCGGCGAGTTTTCAAATACACAGAGGAGGTAATTTGTCCAGAAGAGTAGGCTACTACACTTTCTATCTTCTTCTTCTAAATCTATATATATATATATAACTCAAAGGTGACTGACTGACTGATTGACTGACTGAATGATATAGTGATCTATCAACACACAGCCCAAACCACTGGACGGATTGGGCTGAAATTTGGAATGAAGGTAGATTTTAAGATGTAGGCATCCGCTAAGAAAGGATTATTGGAAATGCCACTTTTAAAGGGGTGTTACTTCTTAATGCGAGCGAAGCCGCGAGCACCCACTAGTATTAAATAAAACAGCTGTAACTCATGTATAAATTTGCGTAGCTTGCGTGATTTGGCTGTAACTGATATCTTTTTTTAGAACATGCGGTCTGAGACCGGTACCCAGACTGTGCGCCTCAGCAAGAGCGGCCCGCCAGGACACGCTTGCGGGCGTAATTACACCACACTTTTTGTCATGTAATTGATTTCTAAATTCAGTTTGTACGACCTAAATCACAAATGTAACTCATTATAAATATTTTTTTATGTTTATGATTGTTAACATGTAACAATTTGTACGTAAATATGTAATTTACATGAAATTGGTTCAAATTTAGCAACATTTCGGCTGATTCTTTACCCTGTTTACCTAGTCGTCAATCCTTGAATTTTTCTAGAGCATAAATATCTCAAAAGAAAAGTATTCAATTATCCATCATCTAGTACCAATAAACAATATACAAGTGTTTTTGTAGTATGCGGCTAGATAGCGCTGTATAAAATGTCCCGGAATATTTATTTATGTTCATATATCTGTAGCATCATAACTTGTCCCTCTAATCCCTCAGCTCTGTGGCATATATATGTCTGGCATAACGCCAGTCATGTTTGTATGTCCTACGAGGGGTATCTGGCATCTACACTGAATTTACGATGTTGTTAGTTTGTCATTATACTGCAACATATGCATCGAACTCTGCCTGAACGATATGTGATTGGGTTCGAAATTGTGGTTGAAACGTTTGGGTGAGGATGGAGCGGCGCCAAATTAGCTTTTCATTAATTGAATCATCTATATTCATTAGAGATTTGATGTTATTTATATATAGGTTTATTTTTTAGCAAGACATACAGCAACAAATAAATAAGATATACATATGCAGGTGATATTAATATTTTGCTTATAGAAAATATTTAACCAAACCGACTAATCAAATGGCATTCTCAATTCAACCGATCATCTTTAACTCGATTACTCTGCATATTATATGAACCGATGTTGATTATTCTTTTATACGTATAGTTCTTGAAAATATTTATTTGGTAAACTGAATTCTAATCTTTAAAAATAATCTCCGTTCCATAAAAAAAAAACTTACTTTTGACTGGAAGTATGTTACTACACATTTCGATACTCACTTTGAAGTAGATCCTTGCATTTGTTTACGAACATTTTTGATCATATACTTTACTTGTATAAACTTCACAATCCCAATATTACCAAAGTTCCCCTCCAATACAAGAGCTTGCATCCCCAACATCTCCAACTGTCATTCGTGCGGAGACATCGAATTATTATGAGTTTTGTTTGCAGCAGATGTGACTGCGAATATTATGTGAAAGACAGGTGTATTATGGAGTAATATATTAAGTGAGTGTCAACCGTGTCAGCATGGTGTTTAGAGAATTGGTTTCTTGAAAATCTGAATATGTTAAAGTATTATAACAAAGTTAATAATGTTACGAAATCGGGCTTACAGATAGGAAAGAATTTAAGTTTAGTTATTAATTTTTCACTCACTGATTGATTCCCGCCAAAACTCTACATTGTCATAAAAACGAACTGTTCATTTTCCTTTTAAGCAACAAAAAAACAAAAGAGTGCCTACACCTATAACATGCAAAGGGTTGCATCACAATACAAAAAGTTCTTATACCTCATTTTACCCTTCAAATAGGTTCTACGTGACAATATGTTTTTCTCGACTCTATATATTTTTACTTAACTTTTCGGAGCAATTAAATAGATCTCCGTTGTTTTGTTTTTGTTTCGAGGAGTGTCTTGAAACAACGAGGGCTAAGCCTATCGTGGGACACTCAGAAAGTTTTGCGAAACAGAAAAAAAATGTTCTATGGGCAAATATATTTTTATTAAATCTTTTCATAGTACTCTCCACTAGCATCTATACAAAGTTTCATTCGTCTGAACCAATTTTTGAAACACTTTTTCCAGTTCGCCGCATACACCTCGTTTTCGGCCTGCTCGAACGCTGACAGCGCATTTTCCGGTGACGAAAATTGTATCCCTTTGAGCTGATTTTTTATTTTTGGGAATAAAAAGAAGTCACACGGTGCTAGGTCCGGGATGTAAGGAGGGTGACCCAGGAGTTTGACCGGCATGCTGTCCAGGAAGTCCCTCGTTTTGAGCGCGGTGTGCGCGGGCGCGTTGTCATGATGGAGCAGTAGCCCACGGAGCCCTGTGTTTGGTCGCTTGTTGCTCACAACAGAGAAAACTTCTGGCAAGCATTTATTAATATACCATTCGGCGTTGAAGCTTCTTTGGTTTTGTAAAGGAATGGACACCAAGTAGCCAGTCAAATTGAAAAAGCTCGCGATCAAAATTTCCCCCCGCTTCTAGATCGCTTCACTTTGGTAGGCGTTGCTTCGTTTTGAAACACCCAAACTGTCGACTGGCGCTTCGTTTCTGGATCGTATTGATATATCCAGGACTCGTCGCCTGTAATGATGTCATAAACACGCCGAGACGAACCTGCTTCAAATTTGTTAAGCATATCACGGCACCATTCCACCCGGGCCTGTTTCTGAGCATCGGTGAGGTTGTGCGGCACCCAGCGTGAAACTATCCTCCTCACGCGAAGATGCACGTGCAGAATCTTGGCAAGGCTTCCCGATCCAATCTGCACAATGTGCTGAATCTCCTGGTATGTAACTCGCCTATTGTCTTGGATTAAATTTTTTACTGCTAGCACGTTTTCTTCCGTAACAGCCGTCGAAGGGCGACCACTTCTTTCTTCATCCCCCAAAGTTAGTCGACCGCGCCGAAATTCATTATACCAACGATACACGGTTGCCTTAGAAGGGCCTTCATCCATGAAAGCCATTTGAAGTCTTTCGTAAGATTCTTCCGGTTTCAGGCGGCACTTGAAATCGTATAAAATCATAGCGCGATAATGTTCCCGGTGCAGATCCATTTTTTACTGAGACACGATAATTTAAATTAGCTTGCAAAAAATGTGGAGGAAAAATTTAAAATTGGAATGTGCCTATTTTTACTTATAAATAATAATATTTTAAAAATAGGTTTAAACTAGCCAGTCTCTCATTATTAAAAACTTTTTTTCGCAAAATTTTCTGAGTGGCCTGGTATACCTTAAAAACACTAGAGTACAATTATATGTGACAACAGAATCAAAAATCAATGTAATTTTTGTTATATTTTAATAGGATAGGATTTTATGATATAAAGACATAAACAGTTTTTAATTAAGGATGACATAAACAATATAAACAAGGAATAACAAAAATGAGCACGTTCTCAACTTTTATCTTTGATTTACTTTCATAAGAAAAACTTGAACTTATGCTACTAAAACTAAAACTATCGCTCGAGTTTCCAAGTTGTGTAACTCGACTTAAAAATACAATCACGTTCTACAAACTTTAGCACATCCGAGACTAGTAGCGTTCTAAAGTTATTTATACGAGTAGAAGGTACTTAAAAAAAATAAACAGTATAGATTTATACAGTATCATTTTCATATTAAGCACTAAGAACCAAATGCTCTTCTTAGTATTATTATTCTAAAATAGGCATATTAATTTTATTTGAGTAAAGATAGATTATTAGGTACCAATGTTAACTAAGTTGGTTAATGTTTGTATATTAAGTTCTTTTTTTGTTTTTTTTTTTGCATTAGTATACTTTTTTACTTAATGTCATACTTATCATTAATTTTTATTAGACTCAAAATATAAAGAAGTATATTTGACTGCTAATTTTTCAATGAAATGTATAATTTCCTCTAGAAAACTTATCCAAAATCTTCATTATTTCCGTAATTCCGTCAATGTTCGCAAAAACAAAATTATCCATCAAGATAATGGTATCCAGGGGCGTATTAGGGAGATTTACGAACATGGTGCTATTAACTGAATAACACCCGGGAATGCCCGTAAAACAGGTTGCCCTTAAATTCAATTGCCTATTAGGAAAGTACTTGGTGTTAAAAGTCTGCGCGTTCTTTCGATCGCGAACGCATTGGGACTGAAAGGGTCTAAAACTGTCACACTGCTTTGAATTTGTTATATCGGTGCATTTGTTTACCGTTAAACTATTTTATATTAACTTGGTGGCCTCACGCTTGACAACTCGGCTGATGTTAAGCAACGTTGTTATCAATCTAGCAGGCCTAGAAGAAACTGGTTCACTCTTGATTAATTGACCGATAAATTAATAACTAACAATTTTGAGTTTTGTATATTAAACTCAAAATTTAAATGATATTTTACAAAATTTTCCGGATATCGAAAGACGTCGTGGAAAGCGATCTGCAAAAGTTAAGAGTAGGAGATTGACAGGAGGTGGCTCAAGACCGGTACGATGGCATTCTCTTGTTTCAGAAGCCAACTCACTTCGGGTCTTTGCTCCAAAGAAGTAAAAGTAAGTAAGGTTTACTGAAATGATCTCCGATAAGTAAATTAATTTTTCGTAGTTTTAATGACTTCTCTATCCTTTCAAGTCCTATTGCGCGTCATGACTCATTAAAGCTTTACCAAAATTCTCAATTAAAGTATTAATTGAAATAAACATAACATTACTATCCAAAAATTCTTAAAAAAAACTAAATTAAAATATAACGGTAATGATTAACCGTTATATTAGTACGTAATAATGTCTATATATATGAAGTATACTATAGTATAGTATAGTAGCGATAGTTTTAATAATAGAATATAAAGTCCATTTTAGACCACAACACAATTCGGAGACTGGTAATGATAGCTGGAATCGGTTATTTGCGGCGAAATTGCTCGGTTCTATCAAGTAGTAATAAAGTTTAGTAGATTAGACACTAACCTAAATGATTGCCTGTTTTTTTTTCTTCTTAATAGATAAAAATAAGTAGTAAAATAACAATATGATTGAAAATTGTTAGAAGCATGAGTAAATAAATTAAAAATTACTTTTATATATAACTTCGGCTAGCTAAAAAGTCTTTCGTGATTCTTTTAATTATGTCAGTTGCCTCGCGATGTTTACCTTAGCCGACAAATGCTAGTAAATCGGTCGCAGATCTACATATGACTTGAAAAACAAGTCTTTGGTTTAGGGTTGATATCGAATCAGGATGCGTCAAATTATTATAATGCAAGAAACTCTTCCGCAGTAAACCACACTCGCTTTCGACATAATATCGTAATTAGTACCTATAGTTTAATTATTGTTTTACAAAGATGAAACCGCTACAAATTTTCTTAGAATATTTATATATGTAATTTCAGGTAACAAAATAAATAAATAATTTTATAATTTAATTTTATTAATTTTAATTTAAACCAACCTTACTAAAGCCAGCCGTTGCTGCAGTCCACAATTCTAAACAAACATTTAATTTCGTCGCAAATCCGCGCCGACCACAAAATATCGTATAACAATACCTATAAGCCATTGACATTGCACTGTAAAAGACAGGCCTTGCCAATACATTTATGTCTAAAATTGTATAATAAATTATCATTTAAAACTTATTAGTTAGTGAAACTGGAGAAATATGTAGTGTTTTTCCGCTGCGACTGCTCATTAACCAACATTAAACAACAAACTTGATGGTTTTTAGGTGTGTTCCTCCATACACCACCGCCACACCTCACCTCCTAACCAACGTGGCCTCCGTGGATCTCAAGATCTTACCAACACCGCACCTTGTGTCTTGAAGTTTTGTTGTTATAGATAGTTGTTGTTATAGGCAAGAATATATTCTCGTCGACACGTGTTTCGCCTCTCCACGAGGCATCCTCAGGACACCACCTGGGTCCTGGGTCCTGGGTCCTGGGTCCTTTTTAAATCATTTCTGAGTGCACGATATTTGACATTAGACTCTATCTTCAGCAACATGCAGAACTTAGTATAATTTCTTGGACTCGAGAGTGGCTTAAATCTGGTTATAACCATTATCGCATGGGGCTGCGACCACTACGACACGATTATTACATCTCGACTTTTATATACATGGGTCACTTGTATCTCCTTCGGCACATTCTTTATGACTGAGGGTCGTGACTCCCCCTCAGAATCAATTCGTTGGTGGAGTTCTCTTGGGCAGATACATCGTAGTGGACATCGCGGTCCTTCCACAGAATAATAGGTCACTTTAAGCCAGTCTATTAACTGTTCTGTGTCGATGCTATAACTAAGCTATAACTCACGTTTACGCGATGTCCTCAGAGGCCGCCCGTGATTTATCGCCGGTCAGGAGATTGTGGTCGCAAAAATAAATCTTACGATATTAATATAGGAGAGACAAAATTATGAAGATCTGTGGAGATGGATCGGGAGATTTTGATTAGATTGTCACTCCATTTAAGATGATTGCTTGGTCACCTGTTAAACTACATTCAATCATCTTTATTGATTATATATAAAAGTTAACTGTTAAATGACAATGACAGGAGATATTTTAATAAAATATTGATAATAAAGAAAGTATAAAAAAAATAGTCTAGGTAATCTCAACGATGTCTTGGTTATTCGTGTACAAAATTACAATTACCCATGTGTATGGCATATACTGACAAATTAATAACCTTGTGCAGACGCTTTCTTCGTGATTTTAGTCTAAAACTAGAGTTGTATCGGAAAAATATTTTTCTAGACTTTTCTACATCATCATTTTGTTTCTTACGTTAGTTATTTTGTACCTATAGAGCACAGCATTTTTTGCCTTTTTTCTCTGACCTATTTAATCACATATTTTCTAGCACCTCTTGCCTTTTTACTTTTTATGCCTTTTAAATTATGCTCTTAGAGGTAGCACTGCGCCTACAGACAAAAATAAACACAGAAAAGAGCCTTTCACGGCTGGTATAAAAGTTCTTTCTTTTTGTAGGCAGGAAGTGGAAATGTATTTCGGACTTATTAATTTCTGAGTAATTCAATTCATTAGGAGAACTCGGAAAACTCCTAATATGATAATTATTATAATGGAAAATTTAAAATTTTGTTTCCAAACATAATTGTATTCCCAATTCTCTTAGACAGCATTAGGATAAATAGGTACTTACCTCATAAATGCTGTGTAAAAATTTTGCTCATTGTATAACACTAAACTTTTCACGTCACTATTAAAACTAGCTTTGCTGTTACATAAATAAAGATAACTGGAGATTATCATACAGGTCCTGACCTAGTTTTATGTCCAGGTTTCACATGGTACAAATTTTATTGTAAAATATTAATTTATGGTTATTTAACAATCCTTATATAAACGTAAAAGACACAGAAACTTTTGTTTTCCAATGAGATCCGCCCTTTTTCCCAAGAAGCTGCCAAACACGTAAAACCTGGAGGAATAAATTTCAGCTCATATATGCGGCTTAATCCGAACATAAGGCTGTATTTACACTGTCGAATCCCACCCGGATAGGATGACGGCATAATCCGCGTTAATGCCTCTAGCGACGACGTGCGTCCGGACTAGAGACTTTAGGTATAGATGGAGTTAAATCTTGTTCCTTTTTGTGTGTTAATTGGGTGTGAAATAAAATGTTTTTTTTTTATATATCCATAAGTGCATATATTTTTATCATTATAATCGGCTTCTTTTTTTTATGTAGCTGCGTACAGTTTTTTTTTATTTTATGTGACGCCTGACACTCTGGTTTCGATCTCATGGATGTTAGAAACCTAACTACAATAATAACTTAGTTTGTTTGCAACCTCTACGTAAGTGTAAGGACAATAATTTTAGAGATTTTTTTCTACCAAAGTATTATTAGTATAATTTTATTTTTTTCTACAATAATTACTGGGCAGATCGCTTTTTTTTAATGTCAACAGTACAAACCTTGATAGAAAGCTGTCATTCGTGTATAAATTAATATGCAAAAATCTAAGAATCCGTCCCGTTGGATATCTATGTGTATAAAACTCCAAGGTGACTGACTGACTGACTGATATAGTGATCTATCAACGCACAGCCCAAACCACTGGACGGATTAGGCTGAAATTTGGAATGAAGGTAGATGTTATGACGTAGGAAAGAATCCGCTAAGAAAGGATTTTTGGAAATGCCTCTTTTAAAGGAGTGAAATAGGGGATGCAAGTTTTTCTTCTTAATGCGAGCGAAGCCGCGAGCACCCACTAGTTTAATTATAAAATTTAAGTGGAGTCAATTGGGACCATAACAAAAACTATCATATAGGACTTTTAATCAGTCTATCAAATTACCTCATCTAAACATATTCCTTCCCTGCATCAGTGCTTCGTCACCACCCTTATAATACCTGCTGTATCCGATCTTACGTCATCGCTTCTTTAATGTGATTCTTTGAACAGATACCTACTTGAGCGAGAGTTATCGGAACTCCTCGGTTACCGACTTAGATTAAGCTTTTGACTGTTACAATAAGTACTTGTCTTAGAAAAACCTATGTGGAGTAACTTTACGGCAACGCCTGTTCGGTAGTGGTTAAAAATTTATTAAATTTACGCCTTCCTCTTTGCCATGTTTCCATAATAACAGTATGAGATTCATTATAAAACTAAAGGCACTAAAACTAACTCAAAACTAACAACAATAATAAAATAATGGTCAGGACATGCAGCTTGTTACGTGTAAATCCAACACGAATGTTAAAAATGTAGCCTTATATTTATCTTTTTTTTTTTTTTTTATGTACATTTACCCAAGTTATTTGTGAATAGATGTCGATTATTATAATTCTTACAATAATACAAATTTAATAAAATAGAATAAATATTAAGCCTCAAATTCTAAGAATGCACTACTATTTAATTTACGACCTACGAGTATTTAAGGACCCACTACGTCATACGCATCTATTTATTGAACAATGTACAGCGTACATGTATTTTACAGCTCAAACCCCACTTACAATGTTCCAAATCTGTACCTTAAATCAGCTGACGGTACTCTCTTCCCTTGAGCTAAAGTGAGCCACCTTAACTTTTCACGTAGCGAGTGTGAACCCACCTTAAGGTACTTTACTTATCCGATCTTACCGTCAGCGCTTATTTCGTCAGCAAAAAGCTGATTTTTAAGATGTCTCGTCGATTTTCTCCCGATAATGTTAAAATAATCTAAATTGTAAATCGTTTTAGTACGTGCTTTCGTTCAAATGCACTTTTAAAACGTTTCAAATGTTTGGATTGAATTTAAAAAGATAATATTGAATCAGTTTAAGTTGATTAAATTTGAATAGGCGTTTAGATTTAGGTAAACTGTTTTGTAAAAAAATTAAGATCAGCTATTTTTTAAAGAGTTTGATTAAATAGAAACGCAATCAAGTTTTAAATTTATTTTTTCTTGCAAAAAAAAAGTAAACCAAAATTTTAATATTACATGCATAGAATATTTCAAATTAAGTTAAGCATGTAAGAATCGTAAAGAATCAAGAAAAGAAGCCTCAGTTTGAGTGTCCAATCCAATACATAATATGCTAAAGCGTGGGCCCCAGTGTCACTTCAGGTAACCTACTGGACTACTTCTTCTTCTTCTTATCGAATGAGAGTGGCCAACTTTGGTGTCGAGAGTTTATCAAGCCGCCCTACGGGCCTCTGATATAGTTTTACGACTGCCGTACAAGACAAACAACCTTGACCTACAATTGAACGTGTCATACGACCCACAGAAGCGCTCAAAATGGAATGCCACTTTTCAGTCAGCCATCCGCGTACTGACCGCGTCAACTGTCGCTTAACATTGGTAATCGCATGCGATTGCCTCCGCTAGCTGAGCTACCGGCGCTTCAAATGTGAAAATACTGAACTACTGGAAAGTATAAAAATAACTTACGAACAATCAATTATTATTATACCAAGATTTTTAAGTTTGTTTAACTTCGAGCCCTTATGATTTATGTATAGTGTGTATATTACACACTTAACCATAATAAATCCCTTGTAAAAATAACTGCCCTTCCTCTCAGGCCCTACCCGGGGATCATAAGTCGACGGGACCCTTACAGCCTTTGAGTAATAACCGTGCACATCGATTTGTTAGGTCGCGCAATCAATCATAAGAACAGCTTCGTTTAATCAATCACAATTTAAAGGATTGCAAAGGAAATGGGTTATTAATTTCGTAGGATTTTGTAACTTTGAAGGGTTAGAATGACTTTGTTAAGTGTGCATTATTAAGCTATGTAGATAATGATAAATTATTTATAACGTCGTAAGATTCTTCTTACGACACGTATTTGTATGCGATTACCAAAGAGCCAAAAAACTGTCAATGTGGTCAGTTCTATGGTGACAAAGTTGATAGCCCCGGCTGATCTTTGGAATAAAATAAAATCTAACAGTAATAAAAATACCTCATATGGTATATCTTAATAATAAATAAAAATACGTGACATAAAATTGATGTTCTATTTATAATAGTAGTTAATGCAACTGTCATATAATGAAGGGTATTAAAACACGAGTGTGAGTTTATGAAACGAGCGCAGCGAGTTTCATAATAGTAACGAGTGTTTTAATACCCGTGTTATATGCAGTTGCATACACTACTTTATCTTCACTAATGCAATTAATCAAACAACAAGAGTAAAAGCTGACAATAGTTTATTTCACGCGTACGTGTATTGTCACAGTGATTTTGCCGCCATTAAAATCTAACCAATGAGAGCGCAGCTGCGCGCATCAATAAAACGCGACCAACCTGATGGGCCCTGCAATCAGGTTGGTCGCGTTTTATTGATGTTATAATGAGATATTACGATATCGATGTGGATATTATACCATCATGTGAAATTGCTTAAATTGAGTGTTTTGTTGTCTGGGCTATAACAGTAGTAAGTAATTATAAGTCAAGTATTGGAAACATAAGTAGAATGTAACAACATTAGTGTAGATAAAATGATTAAAACAACTTCTTAGTGAATGAAAAACTTTAAAATAAATAATCAATGAGATAAAATTTATTAATATTTTGTTTATAAGCAAACATATAATAATGTCCTTAATTATCAATGTTTTTAACTGAAAATGATATAACGGCGGCCAGGTAAAAATTAAACAATCGATTTCAGACTTCAAAATATTCAATTTAGTTGTAATAACCGGCTAGCACTTACGTCAAAAATTACGTCGAAAAATTAGCTCGACAAAATATTCATTCAACTCTACTGACCTATATACCACAATACCGTGATATTTCATAAAATCTCTACTATATTTCAACTGCCCTGACGTGGTTGAAGTACGTCTAGTATAAAGCAAGTCGTATGATAAAACTCACTTGACCCCGGGTCAAGAGTTACTTCAGAAAAGAGCTGGTTTTATCCCTATATCTCTTGAATGACTTCATTATACGAACCGGGGTAAACTGACTAGTTATTTGAGAAAATGTGCCAAAAAGTGTCGGGTTTGGGACTTGGTTTTTTATTTATTGCTGGTGTCCGCGGTGTCTGTGTTAATTTGGGATAAAAATAAACTTATCTGTTAATGAGTATTGAGTATTTATTGAAACACAAAATTTCAGCCATTTAAATATGTTATTTAAGCTAAAAAAAACAGTTCCTAATTTTAAAATAGGTATACGATAATGATGATAATTTATAACTTCACTAGAATTTCACCCTAAACCCTACTACTTAGTTTATAATTCGATGTCAAATAACTTAATAAAATTTGATAACACGCAAGGCAGCGGGAGTGTGCTATGAAATCTGTCAGATCATGAAACTGCCATAAAGAAAGTTGGGCATTTGAGAGAAATTCTGTCGTTACACTAAAATTGAAGTACACTTTTGGACGAGAAATTTGGCACACGGGGCTAATCAGTTATTATGTTTATTTTACTACGAAACGGTCACCAATATATGCTTTTAATATAAAAGTTAACGTCACACATAATAATGTATGTATATTATTTACAGACTACTGGACGCCCGCGGCTACGCTCGTATTTTTTTGAGATGAAAAGCAGCCAATGACATTTCTCAGACCCCATAGTACCTATATACCAAAAATCATGATGATCCGTTCAGCCGTCTTCAGCGTTTAAATAAACAGACAAACAGTCAAAACTTCTAAAAAGTATAACTGAGACGTGTTCTTTTATGAATTAAATCAAATCAAAAAATCTTTCTATGTTCAGATTTCTTAACCATTTTCAGCTGTTTTATATGTAAAAAATATAATTTCTAAGTACGAGTACAGTGTACAGCGTGAGAAAGTGTTCCCATGCTGCACCAATGTGTAAAATATTTGATGCAAGTTACACTTGAAGCATTTATATATCATAAAAATTTTACTTATTTGGCCTAATACGCCTTGTTGTCCCTCATTATATAATAAATAAATAATAAATAAATATTTCGGGACATTGCACACAGCGCCATCTAGCCCCACACTAAGCAAACGTTTGTATCGTGGGTACTAGATAACGGATATAATACTTATATACTTTTCTTTTGTAAATACATACTTATTATACATACAAACAACCAGACTCAACACAAGAAATTATACATTTTTCAAATGCATAATTACTTGTGTCAGGCGGGAATCGAACCTGCAATTAGATTAGAAGGCAGAGCCACTACCAACTAAGCGTACAGGACAGTTATATATTATATATTATTCATATATTTATTTACTGCGGTTAAATTAATGAAATCTGAAGAAGAATTTCAGTATCATTATATTAAGCAATATGATTACGAAATTTCACTGTGAAAACAGCTTAGTTGAATTAGGCTGGAAACAATTAGATGAAATTAAAATAATTCTTTCTTCTTGACTCATTTATTTCTAGAATGAGTAGCGTAGGCTTAATTAGTTACCTAATTTTTTAACAGCAATCAGACATTTAGGTCGTTTTTGTCCTAAAACAATTACATTTACTTCTAACGAGATTAATTTCATTAGTAAGTTTTACTTCTAAAGCTGAAAGTAGAAAATAACAAAAGTTAATAGCTACTACGTATTACTTTACTGATTTAAAAGTAAGTTTAAGGTAAGTACTTAACTTGTTTTAATATTTTTTTTAAATGTTACTTACTAACAATTTACTTTTTTAATTATCTATAGAAAATCTAAGCTCTAATAACGTTGTTGATTATTTGTATATTTTTTATTAATATTTCAACTTGTCACGTGTGTAGACACCCTAGCGCCGCTTCAAGTCAGTGCCTCCGCTCGTAGCGTCGGGGCTGCAGCACTACAGGCCCAACTCGGGAACCAACGAAAATACTCGCAGATTAGCGCAAATTATGTTTTTTTTGCGCTATCTGTTGAGACTTTGGGCCCGTGGTCTCCGGACACAAAATTGTTTGTTAAACAGATAAGAAAACGTTTGGTCCTTGCCACAGGAGATCTCAAGGCTGGCAGCTATTTTTCTCAACGATTAAGTCTTTCCATTCAAAGAGGAAATACTGCCAGCATCCTGGGATCCCTGCCGCACAGCGACAGCATGGATGGTGTGCTGATTTTTTTGTAAATTTCTGTCTTTTTTCTTTTGTGAGTTTTTCTGTATGTCTTTTTTGTATATACTTGTAAATTATACTACGACGACGTTACATGCTCGATATTTTTTCATTAACTATGTAGTCTCACTTCTGTATGTACTAGGCGTCACACTTTTTATAGCTGTGAAAATAAAAACACAAAAAAAAACTTTTGAACAAATGTCACTGTCAATGTCGCGCCTGTAGCGCCGTCCTCATGTCAAACCTCATTCTTGTCTTGTGTGCGGGCGTCGCAACATCATAAATTTCGTTGAATTTTACTATGTATTTGAATTTTTCGTGGAAAAAAGTGTTTATTTCATGTGTTCAAGAGGTAAATTAGTAAAAGGAGCATCGGAATTTTGAATTAACGTCGAAAATTCGACGTTTGGTACAAAAACTAAGCAATTCATCAACCAGCTCAAAGGATAAAGGTTAGTGCAACTACTAACTTACCAAAGCAATCTTTCTGCTTTTATTCATGATCGATTTTAATTTTCTGGGTGTAATTTTATATATTTTAAAAAAACTATACCGAATAGATCGTATTTTTTATTATAATGCAAGTAATCTTAATCTTAGATTTTTTGGCTAATGAACAAGCAGAATCACATTTATACAAGTTAAATAAATGTATTACTCAAGATGATTGAATCATACGATTCATGAAAGAAGCTTACAGAAACAGATCGTCTTCCTAAAGTATACCACCAATCTGATACCCTACCTACCTACCCATTATAGTAAAGATCAGCATTCAGCGTCGTCTCGTATAATTATGGTCGAACTTCACTTAAGGTAAGTTCGTTTAACCATTAATTATATGTAAATATTAGTTAGTTTTTTTCGTATATAACCTGTGTGTTTCTGTTAGTAACTTTGTAAATATACGTACCGTAAAATCATACAACTATGGTCCAAAACTACGTTTTATTCATTTTGTAACATTGTACTTTAAAACTAAGTTTGCTATATATTCGGCGTCAATTGTAAGCTTTTGTGAAGCAATAAGTGCAGGGGCGAGATTAGGTGCGAGCTTTTATTGCTGTTTGAAGCTTTCCGGTGGAAATTTAGTGAATTTCCTCCAGGAGTTAGGTGGAAGCTGCAATCTAAGCTCAAAGTGTGACGACAAAAATGACATGACTATTTCGTTCGTGACTGAAATAATTGAAATGTATCTATATAGCCATACAATCTTATATTTAAATACTTAGTCAAGTGTCACGTGAAAAGTAGTAGAGTTAAACACTTATATCTACTAAAAATATTAAAACCAAAGTAAAATTTAAGGAAGAGGTAATCCTGAAAAAGTTTACTTTCTATATTATCGTTTATTACATCACAAATTTACTTATTATCTAAATTGCATTAACTTCGTTTTTACCCGCACTGTATTTGAGCACGCTGAATTAATGCGTAGAATAAAGTGGCATTTTCAAACAAAGGTTACTTCAGTGAGAGGGTACTATTAGTTAAGTTAAATATGTGTTTCATGTAATATTACTTTCAAATTACTTTAGTTTACAAATTTCAAATCAATTTAAAATTATTGAGTATACCTATTTTAATGTACCTATATCAAAACTAAATAAGCACCTCTCTCAATTATTTAGATCGTTATTAGAAAATAATAAACTTTTATGTGTGGTTATAATTGCTTTGCTTAATTAATTGTCTTGAGTTATTTATTTATTATTTATTTATTTACACCCAAATACGTAAAACAGACAACAAATAAATCACCATTCATTTGTTCATACATATAACACTGAATAAAGTAATATTAAATCCATAATAGTATTTACCTGTTTAGTATTAGTTTATCAAAGCAGGTTCCGTCGCGTGCTCTGTTTAGACGGGGACCAGTTTCCACACGGCAAAGATATAATTGTGTGCCCCGAGGTACGCGATTAAAACTAACATTTATGAGAGAAAGTGTACTTACAAAATTGTAGTTTGACTGATAAAATAGTTTATTTTTGTATCCTAGCCCATACAATGGGTATGTTGTAATGCTCCTTGTAAGCGTTGTTGTAACGTAACATAGCTTGGTAACGCATTTTTAAGGGCGAGTGAAAATTAATATGACTCTTGTAATACAAACAGTTATTTTACAAGGTACATTCTCAAAAATAGATTTGGTGGTTTTAAACATATTATTGTTATCAAAAATATCATACATTTTGTTTTATTAATTTGCTAATGCAATAAAATTTATCACACCTTTCAGTAATAACGATTTACTTGTCTTTTTATAGTTTTTTTATTAGTTTTTTCCGCATTCAGCATGTCACTCTAAGACCCCGTATGTTTCCATTGCGTAGTATTGTCGTCGTGTACCATTGCATTTAGAGCTCTACCGTCTCTTCGTTTTTCTCTAAAGTGCTCATAAAAACCAACTACCGGATTTTTCAGAGCTCTTGTTTAATTGGTCGTTGCGTTTTATTGTAATTTGTATGGCCACCGTCTCGGTTGTAAAATATTTATTTTTAAGCCACTGTAATTTTATGAGCGAGCGTACGGAATTACTTTGAATTTTCTAGTGTCACTTTTTCCGGGACGAAAATTCTGCAGAATAATGTAAATTTTAAAACATACATTTTTTACTGAAAAGAAGAATGAAATGAATAAAACGAAAAAAACAAAACTTCTCGTTTCCTGTTACTCTATAAGGAAGATCATTGAATATCCTCCACCTTAGAAAAATCTACACACAATATTTAGCCATTAAACTATTCTGTCTTCAGCAGCGTGCAAAGATACTTTTAAGATAAATTTTTGGATTCTTGAATAGCGCGGATATAATCCGATCACCTATAGATTGGATAGCAACCATGTACTTTAGTTCTGGTTACTAGTACACATAAAGAAAAATATAACAATAAGCATTATCATAAGATATTGAAAATATAGCAATGAGCAATACCTTTATGATGATTCACATAATAATGTTGAATTAAAAATACCTTTAAATTACCTGTATTATTTAGATTTGTTTATTCAAGGACATTAAATTGTGCTTATAAGGAAAATTGATATAAATCTCAAATAAAAATACAGCGAAAATTAGGATTTATATCTGATAATTGATTAATTTTATACGCAAACTTTCCACTGAATTGAAAAGACAAAAGATTTCATTTCGATAAATTATTTAATGGATACTCGTACTAACGCAATTCAGAACACAAGCCCATATTTTCATATTTCAGTACTGTACAATTCGAAAATTCATATTTTATTTGCTAGAGTGCTAGACAGAAGCTTTTGCCTGTCTAGTGCTCAAAAAGTGGAAACTAAATGGCTGTGAAATAACTGTCAGTTTTAATCTTTTACGAATTATGACTAGAACTCTGTTTTAGTTGTTAGAAACAATTTTCTACGCTTAACTGATCGCATTTCTATGCCAACTGTGGTTTACTCTTTAAAAGAAAGTAATGAGGTGGGATTATTAGTAAGTGAAATTCAAAAATAGGTCACAACGTACAAGAGATTAAGGTTTATTCTATGATCCTTATTTAGATGAATACATAAAGTCCCCAAAAGTAACGTAAAAGATAAGTATGCTAGTATATAACATTTCATTTTTTGTACAGACGCTAATTTAAAGATTGATGGCGATAGTCGTTGCTTAACATTGTCAATCTTCAACAGTAGTCCTCATGAATGTCCTCATAGTAGTCATGTGAGTAGCATATTTAGAATGATATTACAATCATTATATGATGACCTTGACTTTAACATCAGCTCTGATATTCAGATCTGGAGCACGTGTACCTAGATCAGATCATTTGTAAATTTTTAGCTAGTTTAAAGGTTCTTTGAACTTTTTTTTTTAACAAGGAATGGGTTTGCCTTTTACCGTAATTCGCCTGATGGCAAGCAAACATATGTACCTACTTACTACGATAGTCCAAAATAAAAATAGTTTACATTTTTAAATGTGTCATAAATACCCATGAGCCTCTTCTTTTCTGGAAGTGGTTGAACAGCAAAAATCTGAAGAAGCAAAGTAAACAACATTTTGCCGGTAAATTTTCATCTTCATAAAAAGTTTAAAGCTTTTTGTTACGGTCAATAGTCTTGATTACAGACGTCACCGAATCATAGAGTTATGAATTTAAGATTTTATTATATCTGGATTAAATATATCGACATTTTTTTGTTAGATTATTTTTATTTACTTTTTAATAAAAGAATATTTTAATAATTTGATCGTTTTTAGCAGAGATCTTTTTTTTACATATTTGCGTTGACCTTTTTCAAAATTTGGTGTCAATTTATGTCAAAATTGCAATAAAGAAAAACAATGAGATCTGATAAGCCAACATAATTAAAACTAATTCAAATCAACCAACTAAAAGTCTTGTCACATTATAAATCAGATTATTTCCTTCTTTCCGTTCAATACATTACAAAATCTGTGTCCAATCTTGATTACCAAGTGTCATTCCCAACATTTTACTTACCAAAGCAATTTCACTTACTAAAACATTTTAGCGAAAGGTCAATAAAGTTATTTCATTTCTGTAACGTGAAATAGGTATTTCATTTACGTTTCGTAGAACTCTGACTTGTCGATATAGTACATTTATACATTGTGTACACGGTTGATTTGGGACCGGCCGGGCGCGCGTTTGTAATGATAAAGTTAGTATTTCTAGTTAAATTTGAGGCTAGATTATCAGGAAATTTTAACATCAAACTGGTTAGTGACTTCGTATGTAAGTGGTCAACTCTGATGTCAGATTCTTCAAACCGCACTAAGGTTCTCTGACATGTAAGCTTGACATGACATCAAACTGGTATGTTTAAAGTTTAATAAATTGCGTAGATGTGTGTTGTTATGATATTATATTATAATATGTACATAACATCCTCATTATAATATTAAATGACACCAACAATAAACTGGGTACCTATAAATTTAAAATATATAAACATTCTCCTTGAGTCTAATTCTCTACGATTGAGGGTTGTGGGCAGATCAGTCAGTCAACTCAGTTATAATTATTCTACGGTTGACAACATGGCTTGTAATTTGTGGCCTTCAAAGATGTCATGAAAATTTCAACATTTTTATGCAGTGAGAACAAATTTACCCAACTTACACAACTTCTTGAAGTAGGAATTGAACTAGAATATGTTTGATTGTAAAATATATTATAAAAGAAACTAGACCGACTACTAAACCGAAACAAAGCCGAAATAAATACCTATTGTTTTGACAGTACAATGTCATCTGTCAAAGCTTGGAGCGCCCGATACAACGGACCCATGTTATGAGTCTGTCAATAACATAGAGCGTAATCATAGCATTGTCTTCGAATTGTCTAAACTAACCTGTGCGATGATTAGATGCGATATTGGATATACAAATATAAATACGAATTATTACATGTGATAAAAACGTGTGTTTTATTGGTTGGTTTTTTTTTTACGGCAGTCGCTAAGCCATGTCAGAGGCCCTTAGGGCGGTTTGAAATCTCTCGACACCAGAGTTGGCCACTCTCATTCGATAAGAAGAATAAGATTGGTCGGATTATTCCTCTTTTACGCCGCAACGGTGCACCTAATTATCTAAATTTTTATTACAGAAAGTAAGTGATAGTGTTGGGTCCATCACTGCCATAGATATTTTCTTCCGCACGAACAAGCGACAGAACGTAAGAGATGCTGCGAGCATCCACTAGAGTACTACTAAATTAAAATTAATCGTGATGATAATGAATCTATACTAATATTATAAAGCTGAAGAGTTTGTTTGTTTGTTTGTTTGAACGCGCTAATCTCAAGAACTACTGATGCGAATTGAAAAATTTGTATTTGTATTGAATAGACCATTAATCGAGGGAGGCTTTAAGCTATATAACATCACGCTGCAACTAATAGGAGCGGAGAAACAATAGAAAATGTGGCAAAAAACGGGGAAAATGATTCATCTTTGAGGGCTTCCGTTGCGTGCGCTGCGAAAACGGTTCAAGATATCAAAAAAATGTGTATGAAAGAATTATTCCTCTTGAAATGATCTAACAAAATGTCCGCAACAGTAAAAGTCTATCTTTTAATGTTAACTCACTAGAACCGTTTTTATGGTAATAACTATTCCACGCGGACGAAGTCGCGCGCACCAGCTAGTAATAGAATATGTGCCTCAATAAGCGACCAATACGAAAAGGTTAGGTCAGAATAAATACATTTCACATAACACACATAATTTAGTAATAACACAACATGCAATTCATTCAATATTTAGCACATAAGGTATCGGGATCGATAAATAATATCACAGGTCTCATGCACATTGGCACATTGGCTTGAATAATCTCACACCAGACGACTTCACTTTCGAATTTACTAATTTACTTTCAGAGTAATGGTCCTTAAGCTCTCATTGGCAACAACCTTTCCAAATAAATACAAAGAAACTGCACATTATATTATAATACAATTTTGACACACGCATCTGTTTAGGAAACCCCTCGTCATAAAACGGGCACATCTTCATCTCCCAAATGAAATTACTTTGCATCAGCAATTTTCTTTTCCCTTGTCCTATTTTCAAAGTGACTATCGCGTATTCTGTGATCTGTTTCCAAATAGGGTTACCTTATAAATCTGTTGTGACGAGGCCCAGTTTTATAGCGGAAAGGGAATAAATTATACTAAAAACTCTATTTTGCTTTTGATGTAAGATAGAGATTGTAATAAATCATTCTGATTGGGATATTTCTCTAACTGTACTCTGTAAGATTAATCAATCATTCAGACTGAGTCCAAACAGGTATAATAAAGTATCCATAGAGCTTAAATATCTTAGTATAAGGTTTAAGAACCGATGGTTTATATAAGTATATTAATTATTATACTTGTCACATCCTTATCTGAACAGATAGGTACCTACTGAAGCAAGGAAGCAAATCAGATGCCAGCAGTTCGATGACAGACAATGTCCTGATGGACGTAGAAACGAGGCCTATCTCAACATTTAAAATCGGTGAAATAAATCTTACCAAAAACAAAAAGAAATTCCAATAAAATTGGTTGCCAGCGCCATAAAATAAGGCCAGAAAAGTCTCAAGCACTTTGATACAAACTGTCCACACAAAGAAACATAAAGATATTTCTTTAAACCCGCAATAAACCCATCCAAACGGGTAACAAGAGCCAAAAGATCTTCCCTAGCGTGAAAGAAATATGACGCTCGGGAATTTTCGCATAAAAAAGTGTCACAGTTCAAGAGATATAATGAATACGAGCCAAATATCTCAACTTGGTACGCGCAAAGTGTGAAGGCGAAAATTGGATACACACTGCTTAGGTGTTTGATTAGCGAGCTAAAGTAATACAAGAGGCTGCTTCATTTTGTTCCAGGATAAACCCTACATGGCATGTGTCACTCTCAGGATCCTATAGTACCAAATAAACGTACGTTCATTTATTAATCTGTTATTTTCCGACTAAAACTAAATTTCAACCAATAGGATGTGTTGTAATTGTAGACCAAGATTACCTAGAGTCATTGCTTTGGTAGGATAAGTCAGGTACAAACAGGATAGCATTTGGTTTGATCAAATACAGATGGATATATTTTTATTGAAAACTAATTGGTAGATAGATTATTCTGAGTCTTATTTTCGACCACGACAGTATTCTAATATTAAGTAAAAAGCATGTAAAACCCCAAGTCAGTAAATTACTCTTCAAACATAAGACCTGTGTGTATCAAAGCCAACCCACCATAAAGAACTACTAACGAAGTGCGTCATGCCAGATGGTGCCTATTGTACGGCCTTTCCCAGTTCATCGGTCAACACACGGATGAAAATACTACTAAAAATTCTTTAATAACTTAGCAATAACTAGCCAGTATTCAGACTTGATCGCGGATAATGAAAACTTATGTGTATCATGGTCTAACTATATTTGTAACAAATTTTATCTTAAAAACTAAGCTCCATTTATTTAAACGTGAAGAACAGTCAAACACACACACACACGCCCAAAGATTTGCCTTACAATTTGAATGTGATGTGAAATGTCGGGTGTCCGTGGCAGGAGTGCTGCCACCATCGCGCGTAGAGTAACCTTGTGTGGACTGTACATAATTTTATTGTGCCTTCGTCAAAAATTATGATTCCCCGAGAAATATTTGGCCACTTTGCTTGAAAAACATGTTGATGTTTACTGTTACTACAGCACTGTAGACATACGGCCCACAGTAAAATCGATCATTTTTATGAATAGAAACAACGGTGGCGGATAGTGGGTGTAAAAATTTGGTAAGCCCTATTATTAAACTCTTGCTAACTGGGCCAACGTATAAGTGACTTTAGTAACTTAATCTTTACATGTGAGCAAAATTTGTACCAAAATCAATACACAATTACAATAGCAAAAAAGCAAGATCAATAGTCATAGTCATAGTCATAGTAGTTTATTAATATCAGATTTTTTATACACGTCACAGAAATACAAGTAAAAAATAATCAATTAAAATAATAAATTGACTGGCCTGTTAGCTTAGTTGGTAGTGGCTCTGCCTTCTAATCTAGAGGTCGCGGGTTCGATTCCCGCATGACACAAGTATTTATGTACTTTAAAAAAAAAATATTATCACTTGTGTTGAGTCTGGTCGTTTGTATGTATAATAAGTATGTATTTACAAAAGAAAAGTATATAAGTATTATATCCGTTATCTAGTACCCACGACACAAGCGTTTGCTTAGTGTGGGGCTAGATGGCGCTGTGTGCAATGTCCCGGAATATTTATTTATTTTATTTATTTATTTAATAGTACAATAAAATACAATAATAATAGCAAAACAAAAAAAAAAATTAAATTATTGTACAATTCAATTCTAAAAAATTCATACTACATCAATTATGTTAATGTAGATTATTAATAGTTCAAAAATCAAGAGTTCGTTTTCATTTAGATGTTAGTATCATAATTTTTAAGCTTACCAAAATGAATATTAAAATACCAGCGGATTGCATTTATTTTATTTGAAAATAAAATTAAAAGTAACATGTTATTTATTTACTACATATTTTTTGGATAAATTAATTGACAAAAAGCCAAGACATACATATGTACTTACCTAGTCAAAATAATTTCTGTAAATTCATATATTTTGTAATTAATTTTCAGCCCAGGGCGCAAATAAAATTGTGATTTTGACGCCATCAATACATTTCTATAGTAATCGTAGCAATATGGTCCTAAATGGGTAAGTTATATTTTTATTGAAAAAAGTACCTTATATACGTCTTAAGAATTAGTTTATACTTTGTAACCAACAAAATAAATGTCAAACTTGATAAGCACAACACTAATTTTACCAAACATAAAATTATTTTTAGACACGTCGTAAAATTACGTTTCTGTGTAGAAAAACGTAAATAAAAATATTCGCAAACATCGAATGAGTGCTCGTTTTTGAAACAGGTGCTATTTTATTCGATTATTATTGTCTAGCTACTTTCAAAAGACGCTTAGCTCAGCGCAAAATATATTTTACTTTCCATAATGATGACTTTCTACAAAATCTATACTACTTAGTATTACGAGTATAAAGCTGAAGAGTTTGTTTGTTTGTTTGTTTGTTTGAACGCTCTAATCTCAGGAACTACTGGTGCAAATTGAAAAATTTGTATTTGTATTGAATAGACCATTAATCGAGGAAGGCTTTAGGCTATATAGCATCACACTGCAACTAATAGGAGCGAAGAAACAATGGAAAATGCGGAAAAAACGGGGAAAATTATTCATCTTTGAGGGTTTCCGTTGCGTGCGCTGCGAAAACGGTTCAAGTCGTGGGTAACAGCTATAATTTATAAAGCTGAAGAGGTTGTTTGCAAAAATAAATATGATGCCCAAAATAACTTATCCACGCGGACGAAGTCGCGAGCACAGCTAGTATTACTATAAGTATGAAAAAATATAAACACTTTATTGGATGGTATATTTCAAACAGTTACAAATCGAAATAAGCTTTGATGCAATGCACTACACATCTTGTACTGCCCGCTTAGTTTAAAAGCTAGTTACATATCAGTAAATACATGATCTCTTTAGACAATACTTGCTTGTATGGATGTCGGTTGTCATAAGCAAACCATTTCTCTTAAAAAAATATTCAGGACATATTACACAGCGCCATCTAGCCTCATACTAAGCTTACGCTGGTATCATTAGTACTAGATAACGGATTTAATACATATACATTGGTTGACGCGACGCATGACCTAAATAAATGCTGGCCTTTTTCTGGCTTAACGTATCAGCATTGCCATCCAGCGTGGCAATGCGGCCAGTATGCTGGGCACGCTGCCCTCTGAGTGGGCTGGAGCACTTAGATTATTTTTAGGCTTTTCTAAAGATTTTCTAAGTGCCCTTTTTGTAGTAGTTAGAAGTAGTATGTTTAGTTTTTCTTCCCTTGTTTTTATATTTTATTATTGTAAATAAGGTTTTGTCTTTATACATATATACTTTTTCTTTTGTAAATACATATTTATTATACATAGAAACAACCAGACTACACAAGCAATTACAAATTTTAATATTCATAATTACTTGTGTTATGCGTGAATCGAACCCGCACTCTAAGATTCGAAGGCAGAGCCAATACCAACTTACCTAACAGAGCAGTCAATTGTTCATCTTTTTGGGTTTACCTTGACTGACTGACTGCTGAAAGGCTTACTATCTTTTAATGTTGATAAATACTGTTATGTTCGTCATATTTAAGTATTTATTCTATTTTATATTTCCTATTTATTTTTAATTAAAAAACAATATATTCTGTTTTTGTTGTAAGTTTTAATGGTTCAGAAAAGCTCATTAATAAGGCCCAGTGTAGTATGACGACGGCGCATTATTCTCTGGTAGCGAAATTTAACGACTGCCATCTGTCGTTGGCGTAGAATTAAAAAAAAACTAGAAGGGCATTTACAAAATAAATAAATAAAATAAAAATTGCCTTTATTTCCTTTAAAGGGCAGGGCATTACAGTCACAAAAATAAATTACTTATAAAATCTATTTTTTGTGATTACATAGTACTGTGATCACTGAACAAATGTTACACATATGTTACTATGTAACTAGTTAATTTTGAACGCAATCTTAGTTTAAATATATGTCTATATTTTTACATATATCTAAATTGTTTCAAACTTTTGGTAACATCTTTGTATTTGCGCTATGTTTTAAAAAGCTTTTGCTATCAATCGATACATACTATCATCATTTTTTAACCGACTTCCAAAAAAAGGAGGTTATCAAGTATTCTGAAAGTTTTTTTTTTATTTTTTTTTGTGGGGATGTTACGCGATTACTCCGTTGTTTATCAACCGATTTCAAAAATTCTTTTTTTATTCGATGAGGATAGTTTCCAAAACGGTCCCATAAAAATGGTTTTTCATTCGGTTCAGTACTTTTTGAGAAAAAATCAATAAACCAACAAATTGATAAAGTTTATGCAAACCAATTTTACCCATATTTTCAAAACTACTAGTCGGATTTTGTTACAATTTTCTGTAATGTGTTGAGGTTTAATGAGTGCATCTTTTTAGCTATGTATTACGATGACAACTCACCAGGGGGCGCTGCTGTATACACTGTATCTTCTGAATTATCAGCCAGATTTTGATGCGGTTTTCTCTGATAGGCTTAGGTTTGTTTAGCAAATGAATTTATGTTGTAGTTTTTTTTTGATAGGCTTAGATTTGTTCAGTAACGTGACAGTAGAGTCGAAGTCGGTTTTTGCTTTTGTTTAAAATTATTATTATCATGACACTTATTCAATGGTCAATCCATTAATCAGCTAGTGACTAGTTTAAAATTTCTTCACGCTCATAAATATCGACCCTTAAAAAGGCCGTTCTACTCTTTATCAATATACAAAGTTCCATGGTAAATTGTCGCGCTTGTGGTCGAATACAAAGGGGTGTAGGTTCAATCAACAGTCAGTGATAAATCGGCTCAAAACGCCCTGATTGATAGCGCGAGAAATTGTGTGTAAATGACACTTTGAACAGGTTGTGACAAGTCTTTATCTAGCTTTATGATTGGTCGCTGGTATTTGGGTATTTATTTATTATTATTATTAAATTGATAGGTTTCATTCAGTGCCCGGGCTGATTGGTGTGAAATATGCTACATCTGATACATCAGTGTACGGAGCGCTGCATGACGCTGAAGATAGAGAAAGATGGCGGAAAATCATCAGAGATAAGCTTACGGATGGTGGTAGTCACGACCGTCAAATATGAGGAATACGACGGAAGGAGGAGGAGGAGGTTTTATTCTAAATGAATAAAAGGATAGCTGCTCATATACGCACAACTTTATACATATACTTAGGTATTTTAGTTATGTTTTACTCTGGACAATAAATTAGGGGAAAAACGTATTTTATTAGTACACCTACTCCAGAAACCATTGTTTACATCCATTTCTAAATACATACATGATCAAAGAAGCTAATCTGTTACTAGGAATAATAACAGTTTTTCACTTTTAACTAATTAATCATCTCTCTACTCGGTCACCTGCCAGGTACTCATAACTCTTGAAGAGTGCTTGCTTGTCGCCTCACACACGGAATGTGAGCCAAAAACAAGGGCCTGTTGAAAATATTCATCGCTGCCTGATCACGTAGTGGCACTTACAACCACAGCTCCGGTGACAAGAGTTCTTGGACACAGTCTAAATGACGGCAGTAGAATACTTTCAAAAGAAAAATAGCCTTTATTTTAAAAAACTCAATAAAATATGACACAGAAATACTTAACTTGTACATTTTTAATACTGTTGACTTAATTTAGGTAGTAGAATACATTTTTAAATAGGTAAATGACATAGACATGGTATTTTATATTATTTTAAACTTATTGTTATAAATTCACTTTAAGTTATTTTTTGGGTATAAATTGGTCAATATTCTACATATTGTATACCTATAGTATGAGAAAATTGTAAGTTTGAAACTGAAAATATAAGTAAATTTTCTGGAATTTAAAAATGCTCAAAGTTTTTCATTTCTATATTACTTACTTGAAATAAATCAATAAAACAGGTATCCGTTTGGTGCTGCATTCAAACTTTTATCTATAACTTTTCTTTTGATTTAGCATATAAAAATACAGAGTAATGCAACTATTTCTACTGCATTCCAATACACTATGCCTGCCCCAGATTTTCCTTCAGCGCAAACGTACTTGATAACGGTCTATGCTCTTTTATGTTTATTTTTCAAGTCTTGAACCAAATACTAATCACGTGTTTTAGAAAGAGTGACAGGAGACATTTCCGTATTGAATACAAAATGCTCACTTTTTAATATTATTTTCATTTATTGTGACCTATATTTTATACTAACCTACTGCTATGAAAATGGAAGTGTATTTATTATTTCTTTTGTTGACACTGGTAGGTCATAAGATAGGTATAATATGATAATTATTGTGATTTTGGTATGAACCATGTGCTTAAAGATTCTAAGAAAATGACCTAAACTATTTTATAATTGTTTTGAGTTATGTTTTTGGAATTAAATTTGGTTATTTTAAAATTACCTATTTTAATTACTACTACAAAATAATTTTATTAGTAACGAAATGTTTCTCTCTATATTCCCTATTAGTTTGTTAAACGACTCTAGCGTAACAAATCAGTTTGAAGATACCCAAAGAAAATGGAATAGCAAACGCTAGGATAAAAGTTATAAAATAACAAAGAAAAGTTAGAATGATATCTCAAAAGGTGTGGCAGAAGTAATGACTTTACCTTTAAGAAAGTGCAATAAGATTAAGAGTGTTTGCTTTGAAAGGACTACTTTAAAATCCTCTTTTGTGAGTTATATCAATGTTTTACACCGTCTTGTAATGTATGCAGAAAAAATAAAATAAAGACGAATAGTTTATTTAAATAATAAACTTGTTGGACGTACCAATACATTCAAGCTCTTGACTAGCAATGGACCCAGGAATGGCTGGCTTTCAAATGATTCATTTCCCAATATACATGGTAACCTAACCTTGAATAAATGCTTGGCAACAGAATTAATAATAATTGTTTCGAAATATAGCTAGCACAATATATATTATAAAACTAATTTTTTTAAGAAATGTGTCTTGTAATAAATGTTGCCTTCTTTTTAAAAATAGTAAATATATCTTTGTGCGCAAATGGTTGACTCTGGTTGTCTCTATTAGTTGATAAATTCTGTTCTAGTACAGTCATAATCCACCTACAACCACACTGTCGCTCGTGCTATTGTTGCTGAGAACTGCTGGTCAAATACCTGATTGTCAAGAGTAAAAACGAAAATAAAACAGAGTTTGTTACGTATCGGTGTAACAGGGGCCAAGCTAAATGCAACGGACAAAGTTGAATCCATTTTAAAGTTAGGTCCGGGCGGGCTTTTAGCGCAATAAATGCCTTCCTTCCTCCACTTTCTTAAAAGTTTCCTTTAAAACGAAAAGATTTGTTTCTTATCCTAGAACAAACGGCCATCTTTTAACATCGTCTGCGTCGCAAGCCGATTTCCTTAGAACTATTCTTTGAATACCGGAGATGATACAGATTGTTAAGATCGGAAATCGCAGAAGAAAAATAATCGAAAGTCATCCAAATATATCTAAGCATACTTGAGTATAATTCTTTAATCGTATACCTCGCAACTTCCCCGCATCAATTAGTTGTATCAACAAATAAACTGGTAACATATTTATTAAAATAAAAGAAGATAAAATAATGGAATTCAAGTACATAATATAAACACGATATACTTTTAACTATCTGTTAATGCACAATATCAAAACACATTTAAAATAAATATTAAAAATGTTTTTTGCCGGATAATAAAGATTAAATCTGAAGATTGATAAAACAACAATATGCTCATAGCTGTTGGACCGAATCTCTAAACTTTAAATCTCTGAAAATAAGAATAAGTATCGGAATGGGAAAATTTCCCGATTCCGTTCGTTAATCCCGTTCTTACCCTTTGTTTTATCTACGAAATAAGTAGTTTTGTATTTGTCTTCGGGTCTACAGGGATTGTAAAGTTAGCTACGTTTTGTTCCATCGCAGTGAGAGGCTTTGGGACTGAAGTTTTATTTTCTAGCAAGTTGTTATGCGTAAAACTGCTTGTAAGCTTGTTTGGGATGTGATTGTAATTTTTTTAAAACTTAATCTTTGCAATAGGGTGTTTTTTTACAAACTAACATTTAATATAAACAATGTAACGCTACAAATATTATCTCTGTCAAAAAATAATGCCAAACTTCAGATGTTTTAGTAAATCTAGCAGTGTCATTATTATTTAAATTTGAACTTGATTTCCAAAATCTGTTTATATGAAAATCAAACTGATCAACTCAGACAAACTCAAAAATCAACAAAATAGTGTTACACAGAAAAAAAACTGGTACTTCGTAATTCCTTAGTAATAGGTTTTAACCGCTCGCACTGTAAAAACATACTCAATTAGTGGTAAAGCTTGTAATTTAGTCTGTCAATCTGTAACAACATTTTTCGTAGCTCCTATGTATATAGCTGCTACGCGCTGCTACGAAGTATTGCTACGAACGACTACGACGGTACAATTTTATTAACACCCTGAAAAAGAAATTAAAACTATTTTAAGTTTTTTAATTAAATTTAAATAACATAAAATAAGGTGGTACCAGTAAAAATCAAAATACTACATTGAAAGCTTCTGAAAAGGATATTTATCAGTTTTAGTTCTGTAAAAAGCCTTGACACATAAAGATATATATTTACAAAGCAATGACCTCAATATATAAGGAAAATAATAAGTAAGTATAGTGTTTCTTTATGATTATGTCAACAACACCAGAAGGTATCAAAAATAGTAAGATGCA
The DNA here is from genome assembly GCA_964023185.1 of Macaria liturata. Lineage (NCBI taxonomy): Eukaryota > Metazoa > Arthropoda > Insecta > Lepidoptera > Geometridae > Macaria > Macaria liturata. The sequence continues at coordinate 1,945,271 of OZ026815.1, read as the reverse complement.
CACAGATACATTTGTAAATAAAATTTGTTCTCAAAATGTATTATTGAGATACAATCAAAGACATAGCTACAAATAAAGTCAATTTTTCTGTTACATTCGATATAGTTTTTATTTGTTATTTTTATGATATTTTCTTTATTTAGATTAAACTGTTCTTAAGCCGGAATAAAACTTTTTACCACGTTGTTTGTTAAGACTTAATAAATGATCAAAATTATGAAATAATACATATTTTTATAACTGTCATCAATTTAACATACCTACAAGGAAATGGGTCGCGTACGTCACGAAAACACGTGTAAACCCACAAATTAACGGAATTCATTTATATTTATCTGCTTCCTGGTGATTAAAGCGGAAAACTTCGATATAAAGTTTCAAAGAATGTTTTGAACGCAGAAGTCTTTAAGGTAAATCATACCAAAAAAATAAGGCTGAAATGAATTCGTTGAATTTTATGTTCTTTTGAAATGAGCTACTGGACATAGTATTTTTGTATAAAAATACAAAGGAAAGAAAGCGATAAGGTATTTTTTCTTACATCTAACAGAATTAATTTTAAATAAGGTTTAGGTCTGTATCTAACAGAAACTCATGAAAAGCAAATGAGGTTTACTTATATCAACAGTATTAAACCATAAAGTATTTACAATATACCACAATTTTGTTATTATATCAATAATCAAAATTTTACATTCTGGAATTGTCATCAATATTTTCCTAATTTTTCACAAATAATTTAAAAGTTGTGTAAATATGTATGTGATAGCATAATAAACATTAAATAAAATAAATATTTCGGGACATTTCACATAGCGCCATCTAGCTCACTAAGCAAACACTTATGTCATGGATTCTAGATAACGCATATAATACTTGTAAACTTTTATAGAATAATAATATATAAAGAGAACATATTGAAAAATCATTCTTGAATCTATTAAATAAATAAAATAAATAAATAAAGCCATTTATTCCCAGTAACTTAATTAACATTTTGTGGATATGGGGTTACGTTACATAGTAACACATTTTTAAATTTTAAATTAAGTACATATTGTTCATACTTTTATTGGGCACCCAAATTAGGGTGAAGGCCTCCTCCAAGCGCTGCCAGTTTCGTCGGTCTTGCGTTGGTTGAATCTATTAGTGGATGAAAATTCTCGACATAACTCAATAGACATGTCCCTGCGGTGGACCAGTAGATATTTGAAATATGTCATAGGATGCAATTATTAAATTCTACTCGAGGTGATGAAATTAAATTGAAATACCTAGTGCTTGGCGAGCGAAACCTATTACGTGACGCTATTACATTCTTTCACGTCATTGAAATAGTTTGGAAAATATATTTTGAAGTGATACTTATGCTTCTTTTTAATAGTTTTACGAATTTGTTTCTTGATCTTTGTGAGTTTAATAGTCTTTGTGTAAATTTCCGTTCGAAGACGGCTTATTTGATGAAAAAAATTACTGCATTCTATAAAATAAGATACGTTTACATATCTAAAATGTATATAATATTTACTTCACATATTTGAAAACCCCGAAACCGTGGTTCTCAGAAAATCCAAGCTTAATGGAGTGTACCTGTGTTATAACACAAAAACTTACGGTTACACGAAAGACTTACGGTTTACCGTAACTCTGTAATTTCTAGGAAATCTGTAACCGGTGGTTTTTTGATTTACAAACAAAGGAATCATTGATCTCGAACTAATAAATAAACAATAAACACAAGTAAACTTTATCAACATGTTTTAACGGACACCTTAGCCCGTAGTTCAGCTAGCGGAGGCAATCACAAAAAATGATTACCAAAGTTAAGCAAAGGTTGACGTGGTCAGTCCTTGGATGGGTGACCGAAAAGTGGCAATCCATTTTAGGCGGTTCCGTGGGTCAGATGACACGTTAAATTGTAGGTCCCGGCTGTTTGACATAGTACGGCAGTCGTAAAGCCATGTCAGAGGCCCTTAGAGCGGCTTTATAAACTCTTGACACCAGAGTTGGCCACGCTCATTCGATAAGAAGAAGAACTGGACACCTCACTGCTAGGAATGTTTTCATTTTATTTCTAATGCTTGGGTAAATAATGTGGTTAAAAAAGTCATAAAACCCTAAAGTTTATTCGTTTCCTCGATTCTGAATCGGGCCATAGTTAAGCCATCAAGATTTTTTTTTCCAAGCAAGAAATTATAATTAAAAGCATTCATAGATATTTGATATAAGATTTGGTCATATACAATGGCTTTTCTGCTAAATTTTCTCACTTAAAAAAGATTTCATAAAATATTGTATGATGAAGCTGTTTCATAAGAGCCTTGCAAAAATCCGATACCGGAGTAATCTGATGGACGTTTAAAATCAATTTCGCCGGGACTTCGTTAACTTTATCGGTGGCAGATAAATCGGATGGCGACTCGGCGATTTCTCCCACCATTAATTCAATATTGGCGATATCTATCGGCAATTACTAGGAGCGAGTCATTTTTAAAAGGCCCCTTCGCAAAGTTGCCTTAAGAAGTCAATGAACTTGAATGTTCTGGACTGTAGTACGTTCCGTACACACATACAACAGCAGAGAAAATGTTACAAATCCCATTTTATAATATGTCTTAAAAAATGCAAAACATTGGAAGACAAATGTCATCAAAAATTTTCATTAGGTATATACTGGCCAAAAATTTAGGTAACTAAAAGAAAAATACTTACAATATATCATTAATGAAAAACGAATATACAGCTAGAAACTTCATTTCCTCGGTTACTCACTACACAATCTTGATAAATAGAACAATCTAGGTATTCAAAAACATAATTTGAATTTTCACAATTCAGCCGTAACTATTTTATACCAAAAGAATAAATCAAAACTGCAAAAAAACAACAAAAGCGTTTGTACTATAGGTGAACATAATAAAGTAAGGCAAAAAGATTAATGGCCAGGAACTACGCTTTCGGCTTTCGGATGACTTTATTTTCCAGTTTGACCTACACATTTAATGATGTCGTTGAAATAAAATATATGACTATAACTGTAATTGGATTTGACTGGGATTGGTGAATGATTATGCTGGGCTTGCTAACACATACATATTCAACTTGTTTAAAACAGTCTGTCTTGTGTAATAAAATAGTGTTAAGTTAATAGTTCCGTGGAAGGATCTGCCTACAACAATGCCCAAGAAAAACTGCCCTAATAAGACCGACACCTCTAGCGCTTAGGGGAGGAGGTCTATACCCAGTAGTGGTGTCACGGTCTGCGGGGGAGTTACAACTTTCAGTAATTAGTAACATGCGAGTAGGAGGAGATAAATTTAAAAGCAAGCATTTATAGTTGCTACTTGAGACGTTCGTAAAACGTAAGCTGCTTTCGTAGCTTAAATTGATGGCTTCACAATTTAATTATAGATTTTAATTAATTTTAATAATTCAATATCAAAACAAGCAGTTAGAATATGTACAGGTGGTTTTAATAAATTAAACTTATTTTGTCAGAAAAAATAAATGTTTGCAAATTAAGAACAATAAAATTAACAGACAAATTAACAGACAAATTAACAGACAAATTAACAGACAAATTAACAGACAAATTAACAGACAAATTAACAGACAAATTAACAGACAAATTAACAGACAAATTAACAGACAAATTAACAGACAAATTAACAGACAAATTAACAAATTAACCAAGCCACAATTCAATGATATTCAAAATTAGAACCAAAACATCACGTTCAATTAAACCCGGGCCGTGTTTAGTTCAATAATAGATCAAATTGAAGCATGCAATATACCTTATGACCATTTCACCTTTAAAGCCCATTTGCACAATTGAATTTTGTCATAAAATATCAGAGCAAAATCCTGACGTATACAGTTATTATTTAAACAAAAAAACTTTTTTCACTAGAATTGAGAACTTTAGACCTAGAAGTCAGTTATAAATGAGTCCATCGTCCACCTCTCACACTAATAAATTATAAACTGTACCTTTCTTTATGAGCGTTACATATAAATAGTAATGTAGGTATATACTGCTGATTATTTGTGTATTTTTAGACAAAATTAATGCATTTATTCGTTGATCATTTAAGTGATTTAAGTCCTTATAACACTCTAAAAAACGAAAAAAACACATTTTAGTGTATATTTATGTATCAATCAAGTCACCAAGTTTAACACATGCCTTAAATAAACCACCTCTAAATCCATTTAATGCAGTACCACAGAATAAATGATAGACAGGGGGCGTAAAATTATTATGATTTGGGAATGCCCGATGCAATATTTGGAATGTATCCAATCAAATATGCAAATATCTGTGGGCATTGGACGCGTGTTGTGTTTGGGACAGTTATGAACGTAACAGTAATCGAGTTCCGAATTGGATTAGCTTCAAGGTAATCGATTTAGTTCGATTTCAATAACAACTGTATATGTAAATGACGAAATAAGGGACTGTCTGGTGAACATTCAATTGTAATACACTAAACATATCTTTAAAATTAATTTATTTCCATTTTCCAGAGATCAAAAGCTCTCAGAGGCAGCGATCATAACGCGACATTACATTGTGCTGGCAAACTTCTAAATAGTATTGCTGCAGTACTGCTAATTAACTTTTTGGTTACCTCACTGTCTCGTAACTATTTAAGATTCATTTCCACATTTAACATTTAAGTACTAATAGACCTACACGATGCTATTATAATAAAAAACGATCAAGTAATCACTCCCTATTAAAATTCACAAATTTCTTAACTGCAGTAGCAAGTTTTTTTTTCAATCCCAAAAATAGCATTGTAAATTAAAAATAAGCATTACAATCTTCCTGTTCCCAACTCCCGATCTCCTTGCTACTACTATTATTTTTCTCTCAATTGATGCGTATACAGCACGCATCGGTTACGAAGCTTCCGGTTTGGTGATCTCATTCTACATTCACGAAACGACTGAGTTCTGATACTGGTGCAAACATCGCGTGATTTACGTGTTGACGCTTTGATTTCGCAACTAGGTATTGTGTAGGTGCTTGTTTGGACGGCTACAGCAATATTATAGTAGTAGTAAGGAAGGGATAGAAACACGATATTATGAAACACTCAACACTTATTTCTACAGTTAATTTAAAACATGTAACATAAAGTGATTGTTTGATTTGATAAGTCATCAAAATGATTAGTTTATAAAAGGATAGTATTCTGTTCGATCCGTTGGTCACTCGTTAATTCTTGCTTCAAGGTAAGTAAGACAAAGTATATTAAAACCTGTTCCTACTCATTTTGCTGCCATCTTCTAAGTTGCAAACTGAAGGAGACAGTCCTCGAACGAAGACCATATTATATTGATAACAATTGGCTATTTTATTTATTCAACAAAAAACAATAAAATAAGTCAATGTTCTCTAACAAAAAAGTTATAAAGTTTAAATTTTACCAAAACTATGCCATTTAAGTTGCGTAAACACAATTTCGTATCTTAAACTAGAAGCTTATGAAGCTAACTGCCTATTTCGAGTGCCTATATCCGTCGAGTTTTTATTTAAATTGGGTCTGTCCTTCAAACAAAAAGTTGGAAAAATATTTCCAAGCCAGCTCGTTTACTGTTCGTCCGAAAAATAAAATGATTCGAAAATAACCAACCAACTTTAAATTGTCAATTTATTTGGAACTTTCCATGATACTTTTTTTCATTTCGGTAATGAAAAATTCTTCTATTGTCACTTAGTCTACCGGAATTGTTTGCGAAAAATATGATTTCACGGTATTTTTGGTTGAAAATTTATTTTTAATGGGAAAGTATAATGAATAATAACCTAGTATGAAGCTTTACATGAAAATTATGATTTCACTATTATATTTATCTTCTTTTGCATTTGTTATTAACAAACTTAACGTTTGGTATCTGTGCCCTGCTCATCTTATCATTTACACGCCAAAAAACGTCATACGCTGTGTTTAGAAAACGGCATATATGTGTGTCATTTAAAAAAAAGACAACCCAGGAAAATAACATTAAACATACTGAGCTACTGATATCATACAAAGTGTGGCCTCTATGGTAATAGGGAGCAAGGCTTGCATCTCACAAATATGAATAATTTGGAAAAACATTGCATTTACATTAAATCGTGATGTTATTTGCTAATTTTCTTAGTTATTAATTATTTGTTAAGATAGGTGGATAGGAAAAATGCTACAATTTCGCGAATCTCTTCTTGTTCTTGTCGAATGAGAGTGGTGGCCAACTCTAGTGTCGAGAGTTAATCAAGCCGCCCTAAGGGTCTCTGACATGGCTTAACGACTGCCGTACTAGACAAATAGCTGGGGCCTACAATTTAAAGTGTCATCTTGTGTCGCGAATCTCTGAAAGTCGCGTAAAAAAGTTTTTGCTATTGGAGCACAAAAGTTACATTCTTATGGTTTCAGAGGATTATGCGTTTTACTTTTACAGAAATACGGCTAATTGTAAATTTAGTAAAACAGTGTTTTTTTCTTACCCAAGCCTCCCCTTGAATAGTTTATTCTGAGTGTCCAGTATTGTACATTTCCACATTAACCTGTTCGGTCCTTCGCCCTCGTTTCGGCACAACAGAGGTGGTCTTAAAAACTCATCAGAGAACTCCAAGTAACGAAACATTGATAGTGATCCTCAATTAAAAGAGCAATCCCTAGCCATCTCTACCGGTCCCTAGCGATCCCTGGCGATCCCCAGACTCAAAAAGGTCTACGTTATGGTATTAAAAATAAGCTGGTGATATTTCGGGACCCTATAGCGGTAAACCCTCGATACAAAGTGAAATTTAAATTTGAAGGAAATGATTTGGTAGAGAGGTTTCGAGTGGGTATTATTTCGAAAGGTCTCAGAAATGTTGTTCTCAATAATTTTATGTTAAATTGGAAAATGGGTTGTTTTGTTTTGCTGTGACGTAAGCCGATTTATTTGCGGTTTTGTTTGTTATGACATGCTTTTATGCCTAATTGGGTCAATGGGTTAAATGAATGGAAGCGGTCGAGAAAACAATATTATGAAAAGCCAATCGGCACTTGTGAAATTATTTGCTTTGTGTTTATTATTTTGTGAAATGAATGTAGTTTATGTAAGCTTTAATGAATTGAATTTAAAATAATTATATTTTTTATTCAAACTATTAACATGTTAAAGTCATTCACATCTTTTTCGTCAAATTTATATGTATGTAACACCTATTTTTAAATTTTGAATATCACTTTTACAAGCTTTAAAATATTTTTCTGTATATAAAAATGGTAAAGGCAACATTTAAGCTAACATCTGTGACTGATGTGTGGCGTAACAAACGTTTTTGAAATGGCGTTCACACTGACCTATATTTTGTTACATTTTACAAATAGCACCCATTTTTCCCACGCATTTTGACAGTTGACAGGTCAAATGTTGCGAGGCTGAGCCCGTCAATTGTTTGCAGTCATAATTTGCCATACGAGCTAAAAAATAAAAGCTGAATTTTTGCGTTCGTGGATGTAGAAAATGATTAAAAAAGAACATTCAATTCTCTAAGGGTTAGACCACATTTTACCTCTTCGTCACCATTTTAACATAATTAATAATACTATATTATCGACTTATCAATATCTAAAACAAATTTTGCGTAAGTACATATTGCAAGTAGCAAAACTTTATACCCTTGTCAGTCAGTTGTCCGAATAAAACAAATAAATAAAATTTGTTCATTTTGCGTTATACTTATGAATATAAACTTGTTGCACATTTAATGCATCTCAATGTCTAAACGCACCTTTGTATGTAACTTTATCTGTATTTGTAACTCTACATAACATCTACGAGTACCTCTCGATTAACCTCAAGCCAAATCTCACATAACCCAACCTCAGAGCCATTAATATCCATCATTAAAATCTCCATCACAATTCTCAAGCCGAACCATAACTCCCGATTCCATCTCGATTCATATTCGATCCATTTATGACCCATATTTGTCCCGTCGTCGTCTTAATCATCAATCTAGACTATCATCGCGATTCTCCAATATATCACGAAGATATCTGCAGTCGGATCGCGTAACTAGGGGGGGCATGAATGGTGGGACGTGACTGGGCCGCCAACTCTAGTGATGGGATGTTTAATGCAGCCGACTTGATGGTAAGCGGGCCAGATAAAAAAATGTCCCATCCGGCCCAGTGCAGGGGCAAGTTACTGAACCAGATGGGATATCTATCCCATCTGGTTAAGCATTACTGTAGCCTAGGTATTTTTTTTTATTAATATTATAGTTTTCATAAGATCCTTAGATTAAAACTGTTTATTAAAGTGATGATAGTTTTCAAAGTTATCACCACTTTCATTTTCGCAAAGTAACGCCTGATTCAGTGCTAAAAATAAAGTAACTTTGTTTTAATATAAAAAAACATTAACAACTTCAAACACAATACAACGGTAATGATTTGAGATAAAAAATAATTCACACTTGGGAATCTAATTACTTCAAGACGTATTTAAAATAAAATTTAAAACTAAAACCACTTACAAATAGTTGCTTTTTTGTTATGTAGATAAATCCTGATGCAACTAGTATCATCAAAAGGCAAGATTTGCAGATCTGGAAGTTTACCATAGCAATCAATACTGATATTATTCGAATAAAACTTATTGCTAGCTGTGTCATCCCTAGTCCAGAGAATGGCTCATGAATAAGAGCGTCAAATAATACGTCGGCGAAGGGTTAACGACTTATAATACCCATGTTTTATTTGCTGTGATGGTCTTTGAGGTCTCATGTTTAACGAGTTTTGTTGAAAGCTACCAAGTTGAGATGTATTATGAGTAAGATTAAAATGTTCACATACAATGCTCACTACGTACATTACATGTTACATTTCTGCTAAACACATACAAAGAAATAATAGCATTTATTAAAATTAATTTTATATTATGCAAGAGGTGCGCGCGTTAAAAATCTCGCTAAAATATGTTTTCGGCTTAGTTTTGATAAGTTCCATAACGATATGGTGAAGTATATGAGAAGAGATTATAAATAAACCTACTTTTGTTGTGTGATACAAGAATACGTAAAAGGAAGACTATTTTAGTTTTTTATTTGATTAATCAACAAATCACTTCTTAATTCAACAAAAAAAATAAGTCCATTTAAGTCGGTTGGACTCCTGTGGAACCTAATTTAACACAATTAATTTCAACTTTACCATCTGTTTCACACCAAAATTGGCAGCGTAAAGTCATAAAACTAACATTGTTGTCATTCGACTCAGTGGTTTTATTAGCAGATTCCATAGATAACATAACGCAAAGACACTTTGATGCGGATCAAACCTAAGATGAATTAATCAAATGAAGTCTAAATAACTAATAAATAAAGTTTGAGGCTTGCTTGATTTTCAATTACCATAAAAATCTGCCGTTTGTGTATTGCAACCGGTACTGAAATCAAGTTATCCATATAAGTATAAACGTTTTTGTATCTACCGCTCCATAACAATGTATGTTCCAACCAATCGGCATCCAGTTTTATCACGTATCGAAGATGATTGACCAATCAATTGCAGGATGTGATCCACCACCACATCAGCTTTCGACCTAGGCCACCAGCCCGATGGTTAGATGGCATTTCTAAACACGTTGATAGGAACTTGATTAGACAGGCTAAAGACCATACTGTGTCGGGCTGCAGAGGAGGCCTATACTCAGCGCAGTGGGTGGACACAGGCTTATCAGCCTTTTGTGTATATCTGATATATGATATTTGGTTTATAGATGTCCTATTTTTCCTCATTAGTTGTCTATAAGAGTTGATGTCATTAGCAGGTTTCATGTAAATACCGTCGGGTAAGGCCGTAACAAATGTTACAATGTATGTAAATTGTTATGTTGATTAGTAAGGGTTAGAAACAGTTCTTGGATGTCGGGCTTAGATGACGCAAATGTTAAGTTTTCATGGTATTTTTGTGTGTAGTTTTTAACGTAGTATGGGATCGCATTTTGACTACACCTTACTTATTTTTACTCTTGATAATTTTATTACCTACACGCTTGAAAAAAATTATAGATAACAATTTATATTATAAACATGTTATCTTAAGTATATTATAAACATGTTTAAAATAAATATTTATTTATTATCTCCAGTAAAATTACCAGTAATCTTGGTCATGAAAATACCGCGGGCATAATAACTTACAAAAAATATTATAAAATTTAAAAAAATTGGTGGGCAATAGTAGTAATACTGTCGAGTTCTTAATACTACGTCAATGTCAATACGAGTATTTGAGCAACGACTGAGTTTCCTTTGTAATTTATAATTATAATTAATAATTTGTCGGTCTTCAAGTCGAGACTAAACCGGTTTCTTCTAGGCAAGCGCGCTAGATCGTAGATAATAACGTTGCTTAACATCAGGCAAGTTGTAGTCAAGCCTATTTCATGTAAAAAAAACACACAATATCCAAATTCTGTATATTAAGTGATACTTAGAATTTTCCAATCCTTACCAACTTACAAAATTTTTCTTCTACATCAGTGGTAGAAAGGATGTAGGTAATTAATTATGGAGTTTTAGGTGGTTTTAGTCGTGGCGTGTTGAATTATGTTATCAACCTTCGTGTTTGATCTATGATTTTATTTCTGAGTCATAATTATAATGAAATACAAAATGTGTTCAAACATTTCTGTTAGTTTACATATTTCTTAAGCAAGTTACTTTATTTACATTAATAAAATATAAAAACAAGGGAAGAAAAAGTAAACATACTACTTCTAACTACTACAAAAAAGGGGCACTTAGAAAATCTTTAGAAAAGCCTAAAGATAATAAGTAACTATATTATTTCTCTTCTTCCTTATATACTTTTGTAAACGAGTGTGGCTCAGCGGTTCCAGTGTCTGCTTTTCATTCAGACTCAGATTGGTTCGAATCCAGCCCTACACCAATGACTTGTATTTTCAAGTTATGTGTGGATTTGCACTCGCTTAACGGTGAAGGAAAACATCGTGAAGAAACCGACATGTTTGAGGACCACAATTTCCGAAGACATGTGTCTTCCGTGGAAGGACCTGGTCGCCCACCACGATGTATCAGCCCAAGAGAACTCCCCAAATGAATTAATTCTGCGGGGGAGTCACGACCCTCAGTTATGAGAAAATACGACTCAAGATAGAGATTTTTTTTTTGTAATGCCACTTTAGTACTTACCTACACCTAAATAATATTAAAAAAACGTATGTGTCGCACAACAGTAGCAATGTTTATAGTACTGTCATATTCTCAAAATAAGTTACCAGGAACTTTATATTCAATTAGGTAAAACATATTAACATCTGAATTTATTGAAACAAAATAAAATGACTTCGAATTCTATAACGATATGAACGAACAAATAAATGAATGGAAGAACTAAGAGAATTTAATAAAACCATAAATACGGCGAAACAGACAGCAGGACAAAACAAATTTTATATAGAAAAGCTTAATTAACGAAACGAGGGATAATATTTTGTTATAATCGTCGTCAATTCCGCTTACAATGGAAAGGAACACAAACAGTGTCACGGTTTCAACTGACACACTGATCTAAAGAACGCAGAACCTAAGTTTCTAAAAGTTTTTTGAATATTGCTTGCATAATTGAACTTTTATACAATAAATACATAGATGTATTTTTATAATATTCCTGGCGTGACTTTAGTATTTATTTTTTATTGCGTGTCTTTCCTAAGACGATTATTACAGCTATGTTTTTTTTTAGTTTTGTACTCAAAACAATAGTTACTCGTACCATCCGGAGAAACCTTTTAATCGTGTTTGAATCATTCTTGAACAAACGCACTTACAAGCAACACTCTAGACTTGATCACATTTTATTCCCATACCAAGTAGTGAGAGATAAGAAATACGCGTTTACTATTGTAATATTTTGCTGCAGTAAAGTAATCTAATATTTCAATAAACTCAGTACTAAAGATTACAAGTGACAGCGTGTCAAAGTGAGCGCTTCTATAAAAATGTCGGTTTTCGAACCAAACAACCAATGTGTCCACAATATTAATATCCACAGCAAAGAATATCAGCTCAGGGTTGGCAAATAATAAATGTCATCAGAGAACAAAGCTTCGCAATGACCGCCACTCGAGAGCTCGCGATTTGTCTCAGCCAAACGTTGACCGCGATCTATTTGTCACTAAATAACTACGAATAATTGGTACATAGATTATAGAAACGTAACTGAACCAAAGAAATTCCTCAAAATTATCAATCGAAGCGTCCACGTTTGTGTGCGGTGCACCCTTAAGCGATCAACTGCGACTACGGTTTCGCCAATATTCAGCTATTTCCGGTATTTAGTATTTTAGTTATATCAATCTTATCCCTTAGAATGTACATTAGTTATACGAACATACCTAAGTTATACCAAAAAAAAATATACCATTTTATTTATTATTTTATGTGTGGGACAGAGATGAAACGTGGAAGCATTTTGACCAGACATTTGTATGTTCAACAATTCTATAATATTAATTATTTGTAGAAACATAGCGATATTTGTTTTAATTTCCACTGGTTTTTGTTTGAGGCAGAAGATTAATTGGCTTGTTAATTTTCGTTTGACGCGAAACAGCTTTGCGGGCGACGGTTTGCCGGGAATGGTGGGAAGTGCTTATGGATAAAATACTACCTAGTTTATTTTATTAAATAGTTTAATGTCTGCTTTTCTTTTATTTTCTTTTACTTTTTGTCTGAAGACATTTTAATTTACAGTATTTAGTGATATGTTAGGATAATATGGTCATATCTACTCATCAAAAAGCTTTCGGTGAACTCTAAAATCTCGAGAAAAGACAAAAGCATAGTGTTATTTATTCGCCCTATTTACTCCTTATTTAATTTCAAGTATTTTTACATGGCGTTTCTATACCTAGATTTCACAATACTGTTTGTAACTGTTACTAACCCAATGCAGGTCACAATCATCACAAAATAAAAAAATAAACAAAAATAGCTTACGCAAGGATTTATTCTCAACCCGTATTCCATTCGTAATCTTCCATTACCTTCAACGAGAGAATTCAAATAGCCTTCTCGAACAATGCATTTCAAAAAGAAACATGTAAATTAAGTCTTACGAAGCAGAATGTAAATAGGTCATCAAATTGTGCTTATGAAAATGCAAGTACAGTGGAAAAACTCTGCAAAAAGCAAAGAAAATATTATCTGGAGACGCCTATTTAATTATTTAAATTTTTAAATGGGTATTCACGCATTTGCTTAGCTACCAGGTCACCTGAAAGTGACATCTGCAGAATCAACACTGTTTTAAAAAGTGGAGCATACGTGTTAGAAGTGCATAGTAGTACCATTTTAGGAAAATAAATTATCTACGACTTTGAGTATATTGGAACAATAAGAACAGGATAAAATATCACAGTAACGAACTAATCTAAAAAAAATGTATAAAAACCCTTTTACAGATAAACAGAAACCATTTCCCTGTGAACTTGTTTAAATACTGCTTAAAAAACTGTTGATTAGCACAAAGCTTCTTATTTGAATTTTATATACCGCCTGTCCTGTTTTGTTACCAAGTTTCTTAAAATAAGGTGTCTATAAAATATTTGGTCATTGGAAAACAGCGACCGTATTCTAAATGATGTATGCAAAAATATTCGAGTACTTCGGTGTCTTTAGCGTTATTAATGTTCGAACCTAGGACGGAATATCTAGAGGTCTAAGTTCTTAAACAGGTGCATCGATAAGGTACAGGTTTTGAAAAGAAATATTGATCTTGTTTATGGTAGCAGAATTGTTTTCAAGTAAAATATTGGTAAGACAAGATCCTGGCTTTAAATATCAGAATAGAATTATGATTTAAAGATTTAAATTTTGAACTAAACTACGAGTAGCATAAAGACCTTAAACTTAATACATTTCATTTATCGGTTTTTTTTACTATTCTGAGAGAATAATGAAAGTTTAATCAAGATAAGTTGTTGTTTTATCAAATTGCGATAATTAAACTTCTCATTATTTTCTTCAATATTCAATATAAATTGTTTGCAGGAAAAATAAATCTACATACTAAATGTTTTGTTTTCAATTGCTTAATGTAATTGACTACCATGAATCATTTCTGTCTCAGAAATTTAATAGATTAGCCTCTTGAAAATACTTTAGTTAAGGTTTCAACCCAAAAACTTCTTTATTTCATCTTTGAAAAAAAAATTGTTGCGTTTAATCTTTGAAACCTAAGTCAATTAGCACTTAACAACAAATACAATTTTCTAATTTACTTCTTCTTTAGGATAAGTGATCTGCAGCTTACATGAGCTTTAGTCGTTTTTGACGTTTGACAAACTATATCCAAACAATCTAAATATATAAAACTCAAAGGTGACTGACTGACTGACTGACATAGTGATCATCTATGCACACTGCACAGCCCAAACCATTAGACGGATTGGGCTGAAATTTGGCATGTAGGTAGATGTTATGACATAGGCATCCGCTAAGAAAGGATTTTTGGAAATGTCACTTTTAATGGGGTGAAATAGGGAATGCAAGTTTTACTTCTTAATGCGAGCGCAGCCGCGAGCATCCGCTAGTAAATTATAAAAGACTTTTATTTAATAATATGAATCTTTTATATTTTATATATCTCAGATATAGGTACTTTGTAGAACACTATTTGAAAGATAAGCTACAAGTAAGGTGGTAAACCTCAAAAATGTGCCGAAAACGTGACGGAATATGTAAGATGCTATATAGCTTAGCTTTTATGTGGCTGTAACAGTACATTGTAATCTAGAATGCTTGGAGATTGGTGCGAGAACAAAATATTTGAGCGGGATTTTGGACTTCCGCTTTATCATAAAATCATTGGAATTAAAAGTTTTTATAAACTGAAAATCATTAGGTAATAATTGGCATTGTTAGCAACCGTTGACAATATTATTTATATAGGTACTTATGAAAAGGTGTACTTCGGTTTGCATAGTAAAATAAATAAATAAATATAAATGTTCCGGGACATTGCACACAGCGCCATCTAGCCCCACACTAAGCAAACGCTTGTGTCGTGGTGTATAAATAGTGTGATTTTTGTTCATATGTGAATAAGAACCTGAACAATTTTTCTGTTAAAAATGTAGTGCTAAGTTGAGAACAAGCTTTTTTTTTCAATCATTGCTCTATTTGAGCGTTTAAAACGATACTGACCAACATACACACACTTTCATTTTTACAATAAGTGTGCAATACCAGCAATGATTTCTTTACTATTCTATAAACATACTAAATCTCTGGTAACAGGTAATATGTCAGGCTTTGGCTTGAATACCTGGTTTATGCCAAGAGTCTTGAGATAATCCTAGAACCTGGCAGATGACATTTTAACGGTTACCTAACTTTTGCTTCCTGTGATTTTACATATAACATTATGTACCTAACCTAGTTATGATAGATAAAACGTTTTTGAGCTTACAATCATGATGGTTATAGTGATATTTTTTGGTGCTGAGTAAATTTCAAAATTGGTGCGATTTTTTAAAATATGTATGTAAATTGAATATCTGGTTAAACTTACATAAGTAAGTCGCCCAAAACCGAGAGGGGTTGACAACATGAATGTGGAGGGTCGGCTGTGGATGATGATGATGTAATTCAAATGAGGATTTCAAATACTCGTGTCTCGTAACCAACCCTCTCTATACTTTTATGGCAATGTTTCACTATGAGAAAAACCCTGTCTAGAGCTATGACCATTTATGAAAGTAGCTAATTTAATCTAATGCTTGCTACCAAATTAATTCAAATTAATTGCTAAGCATTAACTTTATGGGTCTCATAAAGCTTGGAGGCCGTTTTGCTTATAGAATTTTCCCCATGGCAATCATTAGGGCTGAATTCGACGTTTGTTTTGTTTTAGTTCACAGACATATGTAATGATTAGAGAAAGGTTGCCATGGTATGAGCATACGCTCATAATTTTAGTATAAAATTATTGAATATGGATAATTCTTATTGACCATTGTAAACCCATAAATTCCTCACAACAAAATAAGGTTCCAATTTAAGCACGTTCCATTCTAGACCGTAATGATTGCTTACCATCAGGCTAATTACGGTCAAGTGCAAACCCAAACAATGTAAAAAAAAGTTCATTAACTCATGCTCGGCTGTAAAATAGCTTGATAATGTTATAAAGTAGCCATAACACTGTAGCTTGCTACAAAAAATGCGTGTTTTATTTTGGAATTTAGTTTTGGTTTTTAAAACAACAAAAGATCTTAATATATCTAGCTGGTGCAACGTTTTAAACTACAAAATGGTGATCGTCATTGAAATTGATTGTTTTTCTATGTTTTTATAACCACTCTTCATCATATATTCATATCTCTGGCCATCTGCCATTTGAGCAAAATTAATTAAAAACGACATCGCCCGCTGCATGGCGCGTGATATTTATATTATGTGTTGACACGGCCCCGATATTGTTTTTATGTGCTTGATGTAATTAATTTATGTGTTTGGCCTCAAAATGTGTCGTATTTATTGAATCGGTAACAAATGCGCTGTGTTGAGGTACAGTTTCGTTTGTTTATGGAAATTTTGTGATACATTGACGGCAAATAATAATCATATTTTCAAGAAAAAGATTGTAGTTCACGCGTCTTTATAAGATAAACTAATTGCTAATTAAATATCTATTCTCAACGTCAAGGAGATATGTCGCCATTAGCAAAATAAAAAGCGGCTATAGCATTGGTTAGAAGGTTTTCTTTTTTTTCACATCATTAACGCAATTTGTCTCCGTTAAAATGATAACTTCTGATTTTGATTATCAACATTAATTTAACATCGTAAAATTACTGTAATCGTATAAGCAATGAAATGTTTGATACACCACTGTTAATATTATCGTGTGTTACTATGTTAATATATAAACTTGTGAGGAAAAGTGTATTCTGCGAACTACTCCGCTGGTAAATGTTGACCTGCTGTTTCTAGAAAATATGTTTTAGTACGCGATCTTCTTCAAAATTAAGCATGAATAGAAACTTCGATTTAATAATCTGGTAATATTTTTAATTTAAAAAGGCGTATGTGAATAAATACGTAAATTATAAGGTACAATAAAAAAATATGATTATTATTATTACTAACGCAATTAACTTTTAGATTTTCTGGTTATAATATATTGTTAAATTATTATAACCATAAGATACAATCTGCGACATTTTTCAAGCGGCACTGAGTCGAGAGACAGCGTCTAGCACTCGGACTCTAATGGAGCACGCTCAGGACATATTGCAGAGAAAATTGTGTCATTACTGTTACACGAATGGTTCTTGTCATAGAGATAGTCATGGTAGAAAACTTGGATATCTAAGATATTATTATCATCTTAAAGTGGCAATGGCTTTAAGTTAAAAGTTAAGATATATTAGGTAGTACTAAAAATATCAAGTAAACATTATAGTTTTTCGATTTATGAATGTCATATATGGCCAAACCACTAATCCATTGTCCTTCATTGTTAAGTGCTGAACTATTTGTTTGTATACCTAATGTACCTAGCCAAAATTATTATGTGAGATGTAAATTGTTACATATTTCCAACAATTTATGCAACTTTTGATGTAGAATACGTTCAGGTTTACGTTAACTAACAGACATGTAAAATTCTACATAACAATATTGCTAGCTTATCTATGAATAATATTCTCTTTGTTTCTGCAACAGAGAAGGTGTCCGGAATAGTCTGTGAGTTTCAGATTAGCTGCCTTTGTTGAGCTCGCTGAAACTTATCTTATGGCGAATTTAATAGTTTTCTTTTCAGTGATCTTTTTATAAAGTTAAATTATTTCGCCTATCTCAGGTTTGTAACAGTAAAATACTTCAATCTTTAAATATAATATAATAGAGGGCGAATTAACAATTATATGAACTAAAAAGTAATAACAAACTAAGTTTGTCTAATGTGATAAATAGAAAAATGTGTGTCATATTGTTTGAATTGGTCTCTCTTATACAAGGCTACCTATATGTAATGTATAATTAAATAAATAAATAATAAATATTTCAGGACATATCACACAGCGCCATCTAGCCCCATACTAAGCTTACGCTTGTATCATGGGGACTAGATAACGGATATAATACATATATACTTTTCTTTTGTAAATACATACTTATTATACATAGAAACGACCAGACTCAACACAAGTAATTACAAATTTTAAATATTCATAATTACTTGTGTTTTGCGGGAATCGAACCCGCACCCCTAGATTAGAAGGCAGAGCCACTACCAACTAAGCTAACGGAGCAGTCAATTTTAGGGCCGATATACATCCTAGGTAAAAACTATTGATTTCAAACTTTAGAAAGTTAGTGAAATAATTTTTGCTTTTCGCAATCAGTTTTTTATTATGGTGCCATGAATTGTTTGTGTAGGACACCTGTTTTTTCGACTTTTCATAAGCTCATAGAACAAAGACTGTTGCTTTTGATGTACAGTAGAACCTCTATAAGTCGAACATCAAGGGAGACGCCAAAAAATTCGAGTTATAGAGTTTTCAACTTATGGAGGATTTCGACTTAGGCGGATTTTGATTCGACATAAAGAGTTTGAGGTTTATTCTTATAAATTTTGAGTTAGAGAGGTAAAATAAATGAAAATTCAACTTGCAGAGGTGACAAACATATTTTTATTTATTATAAATCAACATTATTTCAAATCATTTTAAAATAAAAAATATGGCATTAAAAAAAGTCAGTATTTTTTTTTTGCTTTAGATAATTTGGTTTTTCTCTATCTATAGCATTGTCTAATCTATAAAGAGCAGAAAATTCTTCTTCTTCAGAGTTACTGGTTTGCTCTATAAAATTACGTAAGTTATTCAATGCGGTTCGCGCCTCTTTGATGGAAACCCATGGAGCGCATGTACTATTCACGTCTTCTATGTCATCTAAATCATTAGTATCGGTTTTCTGAGCTACTGAATCGATAATCTCGTCATCAGATAATGTCCCAGCAGTCATAACTCCATCATCGCACGAAACAAAGTCCTCAAAGGATATTCCTGATTCAGATACCACTGCGTTCCATTCTGCAGTTCACAGCACTCATGTTAACTGTTGTATTAATTGATGTGTATTGCAGTAGAACCAAACTACTTCTGACAGTATTTAAGTCGAAAACAAATGACTTGCTTAGCTAAATTTCAAAGGAAATCAAAATTGAACACCTGACACCAAGCAAGCAAACACGTGTTTACGTGAGTCATAAATTTATTATCGTATACTCCTAAAATGTTTTCTAAGAAACAATAGTGTACTCACATTGTCGGCAAGTTCTTAGAGTCGGTAACTTATTTTTGTTCGAACAATAGAGGTAATAAATTCCAAATGATCAAGTTGTAAAGGTTGTAAAATAAAACGTTGCTATGTTCGAGATACAGAGGTCAAATTTAATTTTACGAGTTATAGAGTGAAAATATGTACCAAAATGGCTTGGAGGGACTCGGTGATTATTTCGACTAACAGAGGGTCAAGATTTCAAGTAATGGAGGTTTTGGTGTTTGAAGGGAAGGGAACAAAACATTTTTTCGAGATTTGGAGGTTTTTGACTTATCGAGGTTCGACTTAACGAGTTTCTACTGTACTAACAATTAAGCTGGAATTAATTGGATTTGGTTGAATTTATAACATTAACGCTGAATAAGTACAATATTATACTACGACGACGTTACATGCTCGAGATTTCTTTATTAACTATGTAGTCTCACTTCTGTATGTACTAGGCGTCACACTTTTTATAGCAGTAAAAATAAAAACACAAAAAAAAAGAAATAACTTTTGAACAAATGTCACTGTCAATGTAGCGCATGTAGCGCCGTCCTCTTGTCAAACCTCATTCATTTCTTGTGTGCGGGCGTCGCAACATCATAAATTTCATTGAATTTTACTATTTGAATTTTTCGTGGAAAAAAGTGTTCATTTCATGTGTTCAAGTGGTAAATTAGGAAAAGGAGCATCGGAATTTAAAAATAACGTCAAAAATTCGACTTTTGGTACAAAAACTAAGCAATTCATCAACCAGCTCAAAGGATAAAGGTTAGTGCAACTACTAACTTACCAAGTAATCTTACTGCATTTATTCATCATCGATTTTAATTTACTTGGTACAATCTTATATATTTTACAAAACTAGAATAGATCGTAAATACAGATTTTTTTTTCAACAAATGATATAACGATCTTTTTTTGAAATATCCACTTTTTTGTCATGTAGATCGGAAACATGACTTTTCTAGCAATGTTTCTGTAACGATCTTTTTTCGATGAACCGACATATTTTTTACAAGTTAAATAAATGTATTACTCAAGATGATTGAATCATACGATTTATGAAGGAAACTTACAGAAACAGATCGTCTTCCTAAAGTATACCACCAATCTGATATCCTAACTACCTACCCATTATAGTAAAGATCAGCATTCAGACCAAATAGTAGCTGTACTGTCATTTTTCAACAAGAGATTTAAAGTCCCACCCGGACCCTGTAAATGTCAACAACATTGACTAACCCGTGTATTGTTAAATAGCACAAACGAGAGATGGCAAGCAGAGCATATATTAGTACTCCATGGTAAGACTCTAAAATGAATTAGGTTTGACAGGAGGACGGCGCTACATGAGCTACATTGACAGTGACATTTGTTCAAACGTTTTTTCTTTTTTTGTGTTTTTATTTTCACAGCTATAAAAAGTGTGACGCCTAGTACATACAGAAGTGAGACTACATAGTTAATAAAGAAATCTCTTCGCATGTAACGTCGTCTCGTATAATTATGGTCGAACTTCACTTAAGGTAAGTTCGTTTAACCATTAATTATACTACAATACTCTACGGAATAGATATCTATTATAATATAGTTCCAACGTCGTGAGACCGACTTGCACTCGGTGAAACACGACGGAAGCGCCACTTCCACCTGTGTTGAACCCACGAACTAATGCACACTGTATCCTTGCTAATTTAATGCAAACTGTAGTAGTAATATTATGTTAGGTTATGTATAAGCGTGTATTTATCTGAGTTTGTGAAGTTAGAACTTGCAGAGACAGACATGTATTTTATAATGATTTCGTAAAATAGGTTCGACAAAGCATTTATAATAAAACTAAAGTGTAGATTGAAATTAAAATACTTAAGAAAGATAAGATTTTTTCATAAATTTATTTGATTGACGTTTCCAATATTATCGCATAAAAATGTTTTAAGCCATGTTTTTTCAATTTAATTTCTTTATTTGCACAGAATGACAATTGGTGAACACAATTTACATTACCCGTTTTTCTGAAAGAATAAGGTTGTAGCTAAAATTTAGAGTTTTAATACTCATTATTTTTATTAAAAATGTTAGTGCTAATAATAATATATGTACCTATCGAGTATTTGTCAACATTACTATGTTTTTGTCTTCGAAAATACGAATTTCCTACTTGAGCGATAAGAGTGACTATTATTGACATGACAAGAGAAACTCCGATTACATAAACAATATGTTTACTCCTTCTATACACTTTGTACAAAGAAATAATGGTTAGCACATACACTTTTAAATTTGCATTATTTGACTAGATTTTTACTCCTTGCCCGAATCTCTATTCCCCTTGAACTATAATTTGTCGGTCTTCAAGTCGAGAGTAAACCGGTTTCTTCTAGGCAAGCGTGCTAGATCGTAGATTACAACGTTGCTTAACATCAGGCAAGTTGTAGTCAAGCGTGAGCCTATCTAATGTAAAAAAAAAACTAAAACAAAAACTCATTATGTCAGATAGGTATTTACGTTATCTACTATTTAAAAGTTGATTTTATAAATTTTGTGATGAAGATTTTAACTAATGATACTTTATTAATGTGTATTCTGTGTTAAAAAATAACACATTTCATGTTTTTATCATGTCGTGCTGATAATACAAATTTGAAAGATGAAAATACGGTTTCACGATTTACGTATAAACCTATTTTTGCAATCAATTCCCCGTAAAGTATATTTAATTTATGTGGTTAAATAGTTTTTTTTTTTTTTTTTTTTATACCAAAAAATATTTATTTAATAAAAACTTATAAAACAAATTTTACTAATTTAAAATAAAAACTTAAGTAATTAATTAATTAATTATTAATTTAATTTATTGATAATAATAATCCAGGAAGTAACACAATTATTTTTAGCATCTTTTGAACAAAAAACTAGACCTGACATTTCATTTCGCTTCATTATTAAAAAGACTTATAACAACCCGATATGAATCAGATATATTGTCGTGTCTACTAAGGGTCCAGGATATTATAGTAAAATTGTATCATTACGTACAGAGAGAGTGGTTTACTGTTCTCGTGGGTACAGCTGTATCTCACTCGATGTCTGCGAGAGATATCGTTTTAGAAATTACACTGTGGAGTAAAATGTATAAGTTTAGACAAGCAGAAACTACAGATCTTTGTAGAAATTGCACAGTAATATACCTTATTGTCAAACTTCAACGTTAATTTCGCAAAAGATTACCAATAATTTATATTAGCATGGACTTTAGCTGAATATTTTATATAACATTCAATTGTTTTTATTCCCAATTTTTGAACTAAATAATTGTAATAAATATAACGAATGTATTATTTCATGTTTTATAACTTAGAAAAACAGTTATTTAACTGATAAATTCCAATGATTTACGATTTATTTATTTTCTTTCGAAGCAAAGTCTTTGATTTAATATCTACAATTTGAGACTTAATTTATCATCAGGCAGTGCACATGATGTATGATGGTCGGTGCCTTAACACAAATCAGACGTTCATTAAACTCTGTGTAACGTTTTGTCAATAGATTTATACGATTTCAGTTTACATCTGAACTCTTAAACGCTTGTTCAACACCGCTAAACTCCCACTACTTAAGTCCCGTAAAACCGACCACAAAACTATTCAGCTATTTCACCCGTCAGAGCGCGGTTTCGGTTGACGTGCCCATATATTTTCCGAATATCCACCTCAATCTTACTGAAATGATACTCAAGAAGGGTTGGCATCTTTAGAACTTGCTATTGTAATGGAATGTAAATGTGGTCGGAATATGGAGCTGTCATTTTTAATGCAGTTTTGTAATTAAATTAAAAAAAATATAACTAAGGGGTAATAGTTTATTTAATGTGTTTGATTTTGTATGTTAAATCCGTGAATTTAAAAAATGAAACGTGGCATTTCATTTAAATTAAAAAATGTTTTGTCTTTCAATATAAGCGGTGCAAATGTATTACTAAGACAAGAACCTCGTTATGTTCCTGGTATTTGCACACAATGGTCATAACATTCGTAGACCACCCAACGATCCTCGTACCACGCGGATCAGGTTACATGTCGCCAACTCAGCATCCGGCCGTTAAGTCTCGGCTTAGGTGTTAGGTATAAAATAAGATTGC
The DNA here is from genome assembly GCA_964023185.1 of Macaria liturata. Lineage (NCBI taxonomy): Eukaryota > Metazoa > Arthropoda > Insecta > Lepidoptera > Geometridae > Macaria > Macaria liturata. Next base: position 1,921,764 of record OZ026815.1, on the reverse strand, counting down.
ATGTTAGAATTAAGGCAGTCTAAATAAAATCTTTAGTCTGAACAGACGTAGTGTTTAATTAATTCGTTTTTAAAAAGACTTTCGTGCGTTCCCGACTTTTAACTACCTACTAAACACAAAAGTTCAAAATTATACTGTATATATTATTATTTTAGTAATGAAAATACATAAATTATTTTCATTTTTTTCTGGATTTGCTTTTGATGACTTATTAAAGTCACCAAAAGTGACTGATGGGCATTATTGAACAATTATTGATTGTTATCTATTCTCTTCATAATGCATGAATGAAGTCATAAACATAAGTATAGGTACCTAACACATATATAAGGAACCCTAAAATCTCTAAAAAAGGTCCCCTACAATGTAGGGGGATTAATATTTGTGGAGGAGGAAAAAAAACCCCAAAATCTTTCCCCCTTCGACTCCTAGCTTTCCATTAAGACGTGACAGAAGCAAAAATATCAACCAAAAAGCGATACTCTAACCAATTTGTAACTATCACTCATCGAGATATGATATCCTAAAGCCGACTTGCTCCAATGTAAGGAAGCTGCGACGCGACATATTATGATGGATTGATCTCTTTTGTTGCCTCCAGGATAATTCTGCGCCTCTGAATTATTATTTTTCCGTTTTCTGATACATTTCGTTGAATGTGATTGGAGGTTTTGGTAGAAATGGTGAAACGTTTTACTAGAAAAGTTGATACTTATAATTTATGTATCCCTTCTATACTGAATCAACGCAATGTGTTTTTGGGAGTTCTGAATAATGCGTTGATAATTTCGTTTGAAAAATAAGTCGGATTTACATACGTAGGCATATTCTGCTGAATGTCCAAGTGGGTGGTGATTGTGGTGAAACTATGAACAAGTGCAAACCCGTTCTTGTTAAAAAAATTACCATCAATAAAAGGTAAATCAGTATTGGTTTAGAGATACTCTTTTAATAGATACCGTATCCTGTCATGCGATGCACGCGATGAACACTGAGCAGTGACAATAGTTAAGAAATACCTAACAAACCTACCAAACATGACATCACTATATTTTGAAAATAAAAATTTAGTTGTATAGTTTAATGCATTGCTTTTTTAACACGCTATTTTTACTCGACTGTCAGTGTTTGACCCACTGGAGGCCCATTAAAGCTTAACTAATTTAGAAAGTAAGACATGTCTTTACTAGACTAAAACTGGCCAGAACAAAAAGGCGTGGATATATTAGAATAAAAGACAGATACAACCACAATGACTTATCAAGCAAGACAATATTCCCTCAGTAACTAATAAATAATAATAATTAATAAATATTCCGGGACATTGCACACAGCGCCATCTAGCCCCACACTAAGCAAACGCTAATTGCACAACCATTAATTGATCCATTTTGCAATCATCAGTCAGTAAACAGCCTCCAAACTCAACATCAAAAATAAATTACAATACCGAGATTAAATCAATCTCCGAGCTTATTCCTGCCTTCTTTCTTGCCAATGAATAAATTAGCATTTTATCTAAATGGCGTATCTCCTTAAAAAGTGCTTTTGGGACGCAAAGGAAATTGTACCAAGCGAAGCCTTTTCAATATTACGTCCGAGGAATATTTTGGACAATAAATCAGGGTTTTTTCGTAACGAAAAGACCGCGAACGGAGAAATGTTTCTATTCATTACGTCGGATTTAATCTTCGGCGGGATCAAAGCGAACATTGTTCGCCAAATAACAAGTTAAATGGGAGGGGTTTGGGCTTGTTTTAGAGGTGTTCTGTTGTTTTGCACATTGTTTGCGTTGTGTGTGTGTATAAATTAGAGTCGATACAAATGGCATATAAAAACAAAAATTGTATGTATTTTTTTCATTATTCATATAACAAAACAAATGAAGTAGTTTTTTATTTGATATGCATTTACCAATTTCGTCCAGACAACCAGCCATACAAATACCACCCGTGATAAAATAAATCTACGCCACAATACGAGCTTAACTAATTTTAAACGTCTAAACCAAAACTAAACTACTAATACAGATTTATTAAGAAAACTTAAGCCTAGACTAAGCTACTTACCAATATTAATTTTTCATCTCGTAAATCTGATATCTCCAATAATCTTGTGGATATTATCCGTCATCTCCACGCGACCTTACTTGAGTCATCTTGAAACAAGTGCACTCACAGCCCATCGACATTTGCGAGGGTGATAAAAAATCAACATGCATATATTTGTCAAAGTCGAGGAGTTGTGGGTTTGGTATACGTGTATGTCTTGAATATATGTGATATTTTGATAACAGTTTTATGTTACAATTTAAGATAATAATGAATTGTTACCTGTCTTATTCCTCCTTAATAAATTATGATTGCCAAATTTACGCAAAATAGATTGTATAAAATCTGCTAAATATTTTACTATTTTATTGATACTGATTTTTTTATACTGTAGCCCTGCAACACAAGGTCCCTGTGACACTTAGTGTAGAGCTCAGTTAACCTTAAGAACGTACCTTCAGAACTTACTATTTTACATTACTTCGTAATACATAAATAAACGATGTTTATTATATTATTATTAAAGTCAGAAAATAACGTCATCATAAATTGTTTTTTTTCTGTCTAATTCCCAGCATCTCAATTCGCCCACACCTCCCAACCTATAATCTGAATCCAATCTCAGTTCGATTTACGTATCGTTACGTACTGACGGAGGTATTCGAAAGAGGCGTCACCTAACGTCTTCGTATCGAATGATCGCCTTAACAGATTCCCGATCGAACCAGATTGTGGACCTAATGTGTCTGTGCTCGGTATAGGGTGATAAGGAATTGGAGTTTGAAGAACTTAGGAAACTACTCAAGATTGAATATTTTTTTACAAAATAACATAAGGTTCATAGTGCACTTATCATTTTACAGATAAGAGAGACCATAATATATGTAACCTTCTCGATTAACAAAAGTTTTCATGTCATAAGTGTATAAGTAATAAAAAAAAATACTGTCCGTATATATTACGGTTTGAACATAAGAGTTGACCAATCTCTAATGAAAAAAGGAAGAGAAAAAAAGCAACAAAATCAGACTTAAATCACTGTACTAAAACGCCAATAGACCAGGTTTCGGAAGTATTCTGACAATTACTCACATTACTTACTTTCATCACTTCCTTAATTAATAATAAAAACCATAAAAATATTATCACAAACAAAACAACCCAACAAAATATAGTTAGCAAAATTAAAAATATACCGGATAGAGAATAAGTTACTATCCGGTATATTAAATAAACTACTGTTATTTGACCAGTAAACATCGATCGTCGAACTACTGGTATCCAAGTTGCCTAACAAAATAGTTGGCCAACTATTTAACCCGTAAATCACGCGGGGGTCTGTAAATATTAGAATACCGCGGAAAGCTGGCGTGTCGTCAGCGGAATATCTTTGACATAGTATAGGAGAGGACTGGGAAGGAACGAAAGTAAAATAAATATAATACTGTATGTTACACATGTAAAATAAACTCTCTCACCATCGCACTCACTTAGAAATCAATGTTATGAAAAATAATTATACCCATTCGACCTGTGGACAAGACAAGACCCTTACAACAATTGTTTAATTAGCACTTTTGGCATACAGGTACTAAATGGAGTACAAACTTGACACAGCATCATAATCATTATTACCTACATAAATACATCAATAATCTAGTAGTATGTGTTGTTCTTTCCCAAATTATTATTATATGTTTTACTTCAGAGTACAGTCACACTTTTTTGAAAATTGAGAGAGTTTCGTGCGCTATCAAAAAGATGCAAAAATGCGCTAATCCAGTCTATTTTGGTTCAATGTCGATGATGGCTGGCGGCGCGTCGGGGATGGAATATACGACACTGAGATTTGTAAAAGGTTTTTAAACCGAGCGCATATTTTTTGAAATGGAAAATGTAATTCCGATTTGGTCGCCTTTGGGAGGCTGGCTGATAGAAATTTTGCGGATGCGAAATAGTTTGAAGACTAAAATTGATTTTTGAATATATTTTGCGCATCGAGGTTGTCACGAAAAAGTTTCATTTTACACGGGAATTATTCATTTTACATGTGAAACATGCGTATGATAAATCAAACAATCAATCATATTTTCCTTGTTAACACTATTAATTTAATTTGTTTTAATTAAAAACCTGTATAAATGAATAAATTATTTTAAAAACACTTTTAATTGAAATTATTGTGTTAGTTTAGTTTCATAGCTACGTCTCCATAAATTAAAATAGCTAGTTAATAAACTAGTAAAAAAACAAACGTAAATTAAACTCACAATTCAGAATCATTACTTTTCCGTGTGACAAATTTCCCTGCTACTTTCAGTTCAAGTTTGAAAGTTCCAACTTGTAGCAACAGATAGGTACAATAAATCACATCACAACCTTTCGTATCTCAAGTAACACACTCTTGAATAAGGAATCTTTACTAAAAGACTTCTAGAAGCCAGGGTCGGATTAAGGGAAATGCTTGTCGGGTCACTTGGGCTTGCCGCCGGGTGTAAGATTATAATTATTGAGATCTTTCGTCTATAACAATCAATATAAAGCTACGATTTTGCAGTGAATTTCTTTTTTGTATCTTATGCCCTGATACATTGAGTCGTAACATTTTTATCTCTTCTTTTGAAAACACACAAACAAGCACACATTAAACTTAGGGTTTTATGGCGTTTTTAACGTTAAAGAAAACATTCAACAACGATTCCTGCAGTCCCATTTCACCATCGTACGAGTACAGGTACGGCAAGAAGGCACCGTTATACAGTTGAGGTTCCAAAGACTCGCACCAAGCGGTTTGCTTCGACTTTCATCGTGCGAACAGCCAAACTGTGGAACTCCTTGCCCGAATCTCTATACCCCTTGAACTATAATTTGTCGGTCTTCAAGACGAGAGTAAACCGGTTTCGTCTAGGCAAGCGCGCTAGATCGTAGATTACAACGTTGCTTAACATCAGGCAAGTTGTAGTCAATCATGAGCCTATCTAATGCAAAAAAAAATGATTTTTCCAAGAAAGAAGTTTTTATACCTGTTAATTGATGGTTAACTTTTCATATGGCATTCCATTACAGATTTCTTTCTTTCATTAATATTCTGCAGTTAATCATTACGGAAGTAGTAGGCAAATATTTTACTACGGGATGCATTTAAATTAGCCCAATACAAGAACCAAGTAAACCTAGATCCATGCCTGGTAGAACTTGGACCCAGCTTCTTGGCAGCATTTCTGCTCACTTAGCGATTCCATCGTGGACCATAAATTATGCAATCACGGTGTCAATAAGATGAATTCTTCGCTAAAAGGTTCGATAAAACGCCCTAATGGAAACGACGGCAACTGAGATTTTCGGAAACGATAACTAAAGTTATTTCCTACGATTCTGATTACTTTTCTATACATATAATAAAGCTGAAGAGGGTCGAAAGTCTGAACATTGAAGTAATTAAAAAAAAAAAACGAGATAATTCACGTTCACACACGTTCCAACAATTTGTAGAAATTTTGTCTGTTTATCTGTGTCTCTGTTTACCTGTTTATCTATAACATAACGCATCATCATGATTTTTGGTATGTAGGTAGTATGAGGTCTTAGGAGTGTCATAGGATTTTTGTCCTGAAATAATGCGAGCGAAGCCGGGGGCGTCCATTAGTTAAGCTTAAAGTAGGAGGATGTACACGTAGGAATGGAATATAATACACAAAAAACGCGTCAAAATATTATAATAGAATAATAGATTTGTTTCATATTACTAGTGCTTAGACATTTGATTTCTGTTTGTAGAATTGATAGACATTTATATAAACATAATTGCATTTACAATTCTATAACTCGTTGTTTTCTTTCTATTATTCCAACATTCATTACAACTAAGATCACACTTTCTATCCATCATAATGACTTAAACAGTACAAATAATTGCAAAGTTTATCAAACGACTCGTAACCAAGTAGGTATGTATGTAAATACTGTGTTAGCAAGGTTTTTTTCATTTCACAGAGAATAAATATGGAAATTACAAACTTGAAATACCGTTCTGTCGTGAAATTATAATTTAACATAGAAAAGAAACTGAGATTTACAGTATTAGGTAACGGTTATATTCAAATGAAACGTTTAGTGGCAAATATTTAAAATTACAAAATTGTTTTAAATCAAATATTGAGTAAGTGGAAAGGGAAGCTTAGATGCAACTAAGCTATATGCCATTTTAATATTTTTTTAAGTATCTAAAAACAAGGGAAGAAAAACCAAACATACTACTTCTAACTACAACATAAAAAGGGGCACTTAGAAAATCTTTAGAAAATCTATATGCCATTGAACCGTATGTGATATTTAATTTATTATTTAATTTGGAGAGCCAATATATTTCAATTTTATTATGTAGAGATCTAATCGAACTAATCGCGTACAAATTTTACTTTGTTTTTAACTTTTGTTAAAAATCCACAGTTCTCTTCTATATTCTTTGTTTCATACCTGTGACAATGCAGTCTACGGCGATCTGCCTCTTACGTCATTGAATCCATTATCTTTATTACGCATATTGGGTTCGTCTGTCTGTGGAATATTTAAGCCGGTTTTATTAGATTGCAACTTCTAACTGCAATAAATGTTTTTTATTTGTCTACGTGAATGCGATGGAAATTATTCAATGTATCTAGAATAATGTTTTTAATAGATAAGTCCATTGTCTTTTATTACTATACTAGTGGGTGCTCGCGGCTTCGCTCGCATTAAGAAGTTAAACTTGCATCCCTTATTTCACCCCTTTAAAAAGAGCATTTACAAAAATTCTTTCTTAGCGGATGCCTACGTCATAACATCTACCTTCATTCCAAATTTCAGCCCAATCCGTTCAGTGGTTTGGGCTGTGCGTTGATAGATCACTATATCAGTCAGTCAATCAGTCAGTCACCTTTAAGTTTTATATATTTAGAAGATTCAAAACATTGAAACGTTTCAAATTAATTGACATTGCGCAGCGTGCAGTGTTTGATCTCATTTAATAGTGGTCAAGAACAAACCTGTATTACTTAAAAAAAACCGTATGTCTCATTACGGAAGTCCGTGGCTTCCCTACAAATTTGAATCGTAAGGGGAACTCTCTTGTGCAGATACATCCGTGCCAAAATACCGATTCCTTATACCCTGATTGCTTATTGTTTAATACTATTTTTTCTAAATTGCTATTGTATCCCTAAGTAGTACACATATTTATTATATCAGCACAAAATTTACTCCATTTCTAATTAAAAACCAGTCTTGGAGAATTTCTAATGCCAAGGTGTGCTATAAGGAAATGGAGCATACCAAAGTGCTTCAAAGAATGGCGAAGAAAGACGAAGAATGCCGAAGTATTCCGAAGGCGGCCGAAGTTTGGCTAAAAGCTTGAAGCTCGGAAAAGCGCTTCAATGGAAGTCTATTTGCGTTTGGAATTTTAATACGTGATGCGATTTAAATACTCTAGCTTTAGATGTAACCTGCTTGTAAGTATGTGGGTTTTAAAAGAGCATTGCTTCCTACTACCCATAATACAAATATTATGTACTCGTAACTTGCCATCACGGTAAATTTTTCGATACCTATGCTATGAATATTCAATTTCCATCTTAAACACATCGTCGTGGATCTGATATTTGTTACGACTTGTCTATGTTAAGCATCTGGGACCTTTTGTTAAACGTATTACCCGAACATAATGGGTTGAAAAATGCTAAGGTATTTTCTTGATACCTGAAACTATTAGTAATTTTAATATTAAAGGAATCCGTAAGTTATGAATGAAATTTTTACTCTACCTCCAAACTCTTCAATAAATCAACAATATAAAATGTTGATAACCAGTAACCAGTCAAAAGTACTATACACTAGAAAAATCAGTCAAAAGTAGTTTTGACCGTATGCTTTAGTCAATAATACTTTTAACTAAAATACCCGTCAAAACCACTTTTGACCAACCTGTGTAGTCAAAAGTACTTTTGACCGTATGCTTTAGTCAATAATACTTTTACTAAAATACCCGTCAAAACCACTTTTGACCAACCTGTGTAGTCAAAAGTAGTTTTGATTGATTTCGCTAGTCAATAGTACTTTTGACTGGTTAAGAGTTTTGACTGCAACATATATAATATATTAAACTCTATAAATCTACATCCACATATATGTACCTCAGCCTATATACATACAGTACTGCAGCCTTCTCTGTTGACACATACAATTTGCTCCCCACTGACCTATTAGCAAATGCATTACTAGGCATTTACTCGATCGCCTATGTACATATGTCAATTAGTGACGTCACTAGTGTACTAATACGGGTTTGTAATCTGTGGTCTTGTGCTAAGAGAGCTTTTGTAGTATGAGTAAATAGTAATAGTAATTATTGGCTTACCACCAAATTATATACTAGAGATGGTTAAATAAGAGTAAGTAGGAGAAAAGGGGTGGAGTGTTAAATTAAGTTTCTGTTGTTTTCAGGTAGCCCTGTATAGAAAAATATTTATTAATTTCATTTTATTAGAATATAGACCAATATAGACTACTCTTCAAATCCAGAGTAAATAGGTTTCTCCTAGGCAAACGTGCAACATCTTAGAATACAGTGGTGCTCAACATCAGGCAGGCTGTAGTCAAACGTTGGCCTGTTCCGTGTAAAAAAAATTGTTTATTAAATTATAAGTTGTATTACATGGGAGTCGTTCAGATGTTTTGTGAGTCTATTTATTTATTGACCATGTAGTATTAATGAAAAAACTCTGATTTAAAAGAAGTCACAATAAATATTCAGCATTTCTTATTTACATATGTTCTAATTTGTTTACATAGTAGCACACAAAGTGATAAAATACACCTTCTCTTTGAGTCGAATTTTCTCTTTACTAAGGGCTATGGGCGAGCGATTGTCATCGTTACGAGTACAAAAATAAACTTGGTAGTCCATAATTGATACTATTTTCTTTTCCGTTATTCCCAAGAGCAACAATTTACAAACGAGACCGATCAGTCTGCATCTGCAACACAACTCAAATCAAATGGAAAGATCGTTCGGACGTAAAACGTAGTGCCACTGAAACTACCTATGGGATGGGTTGTGTTTATTGGGCAGCTAATTTTAAATAAATAAACAATAATAAATATTTTGGGAAGCTAATATATGTAATATTTTGTTAAACTCAAAATCATATTTCACCTCTCATATTGATATAGATTAATCTCCAAACTTCAACTTTTTTATTGTAGTTCGTAAACAGCAACATTGAATCAAAACATAATATGTATCGGAAAATATTTTTTCTTAACTATTGATAGTTAAGAAAAAAGTTTTAAAACAGTCATGTTATTTCATATCAGAAAGCATTAAATTTTTTTTCTTAACTTGAATAAATATAAATAGTCAAAAAGCAATAATAAATTTAAAAAACATAAGAAAAATAATGTCAATGTCAAGATAAAATACATACTTAATAAAATAAATAATAACAATACATATGTAATCTTAGAAAATTGCTTAACTAAATAAATAATTACATCCTCCATCCACTAACATTTAAATTTTCCTATCCATTTATGACATTTTGGTACCGAAATTTTTGGTTCATAAATATTCTGCTTACCAATAAGACCTGCCTATAAAATGCAGCAGTCGAGCAACAGTGAAATGTGATTTTTGTGCCTTCGATACTTCGATGTAAAAATTCGTCGGGCCAATTTGGTTTGCGTGAACTACGCTAGCGAGAAACTGTTGCCCGAACTTTTGCCCCATTTTTTAGTCGTGTCATCCTTTTCGTACCAGAGTGGTACTTAGCTGCAGATGTAGCTTGGTACCTTCAATCTTACAGTTTTGATAAAATAAGCCCAGGAGTCAAAAGACCAAACCTATTTAAAGCCTACCCACAATTTGTTCTTCAGTAGATTATGAACAAGCTATAATTAATCACATTATTTTATCCACTTTTGTGAATGTATAAAAGAGAAACATGGGCAACAGTTCACATAAAGAACAGCGCCAATATTAGGTATTCGTATTTTTATCGACATCCATCATAATTCCAAGCGAACGGTTCAATTTTGAACCGCTCATAATTCGGGCCAATTGCGATCCTTTTCATAGATTACGTTAAACGCTGAGTTTAAAAGGCGATTCCCTTTTCATCATTGAAAGAGCATAATCCTTTTCGGGTCCAAATGAAATCATCCGACTGGACGAGGCCCAATTCGTCACTTCTCCGTTCGATTCAATGAAATTAGGATGGAATACACAACCTCGATTCAAGCGTTTTTGTGCTTTTAAATTGTGATGGAGAAGAATATATAAAAATGTATAGCAGTCACGTGTCGAGCTTATGAGTTTGAGTAACAAACTTCTTTAATTTGTTTCAGGTCCAAGCACCTGGAAAGAGAGATTTAAACGACGAACTGAATAAAATTATATGAGTAATACTCGGTAGAACATAATATACCTTTGTTTCATTGACTACTCCGTTAGCTTAGTTGGTAGTGTCTCTGCCTTCTAATCTAGGGATGCGGGTTCGATTCCCGCATAACACAAGTAATTATGAATATTAAAATTTGTAATTACTTGTGTTGAGTCTGGTCGTTTCTATGTATAATAAGTATGTATTTACAAGAGAAAAGTATATATGTATTATATCCGTTATCTGTACCCATGATACAAGCGTAAGCTTAGTATGGGGCTAGATGGCGCTGTGTGATATGTCCTGAAATATTTATTTATTTATTTATTGCCTATTATTTTCATACCAATACATAAATGAATTCCCCATTGGACATTTTAGGAAACTAGGACATTCTGTATTTTATTTCGATAATTATGAACAAAGACTTCATCACTACTTTTTCATAAAGTTACGTTAACAATTCAGCTAACATGCATATCATACACCTTTCCAAGTTGAGTTGATTTTATAAAATAGCTTGCTTCGTCCCTTTGATTGCTGTGATGCATTAAATGAAATTACAGAATCCGTGTGGCGTAAGGAAAATATATTTTCCCATTGGGAAATATGCCGTCGGTGAGTGTTTTTATTTTTACTTGGAAGGCAACGGGTTCGGGCATCTTGTACAGTTTAAAATTGTGCAATCTTTGCTACAGATTAAAATAACAAATTGTATAACAGCAATCTGGAAAGAAATTAACCTGTTTTGGTTTGCTATAAAATATATAGGGCTTATCTTTACTTGTTGAAGTCATTCATATATCCAGCCAAATATATTGTTTCCCTTCCTAACTCATAAAATATTTACTCTTCAGGAGAAGTTTTCCAAATTATATAGTATCTTACTTAGCTCTCTGCGGGATTAAAGGCTTGTTTTTAGATGCGCCAGTTCTATATATAATCTTGGGCAGACTTCTTCTGTACCCGTGACTTTAAGAATGTCGTCAAACTATCTCGCTGCAGAATGACCCACTCCTCATCTGCCAATTAAAAAAAATATATAAAAATCTAAACTTTAGCCTAATCATCACTAACACATGATATAGGTTCTCATACATTCGTAAAATATGAAAAAAAGAGATTTGTTTGGATTTAAACAAGCGTAAAAATAATGGGTGCAAATTTGTTGTGGTGAAAAATTAGGGAAAATGAGGGTCCGCACATCTGTTTATGAGCAGGATCATTTTTAATACGACTTAAAAAATTTTAGACGGTGTAAGTTATGCATATTGTTTTTGCAGATATTTTCATAACTATAAAAAAAAAACAAAGACTCACAAATTCGTAAATTATAAAATATCTTATTTTTTGACCATACCTACTCCGAAAAGCTTATTTTATTCACGCAAAACAGTGAATAAAAGGCCTTTTATTCACTGTTTTGTTTTTATTTTATTCACTATTTTGGTGTTTGAATTTGGAACACAAAAATATATCCGGTCTCTATTTCAATGCTTACACAAACTCCTTGCGCAGAAACAGATTAAAAACTGTTTTCTCGTAGTCATGGTATAAAGTATAGCATGCAACTCCTGAATAAAGTACGAATTTATATCGAGGGCCATGAATCACTCGCGTCGTTCAGGATTCTAACAGTTGTATCACTCGCTGCGCTCGTGATTCAATCATTAGAATCCTTCACTTGCTCGTGACTCATCTACGGCCCTCGCTTTAAAACCGTCCTTTATTCACTAGTTGTATAATATACTATTTTGGCATGATTGACAGTAACATAGGTCATTCGTTACGGTTCTTTCATTGATACATGGATCACCCGTAAAAAAATTGACCGTCCGTAAATACTGCAGTATACACTTTTTTATCAATCAGTTAAGCCACGGGGCTTTCTATAATATTCAATCAGTCAAATATTCTTTTCGTTATTAGTTACTCGAAACCAAGGTTGGCCACTCTCATTCGATAAGAAGAAAAAGAAGTTACTGACTTTGTTTCTTCGTAGTCGTTTCCCCAACTCGCTAAGGAAAGTTATTTGTTAATTTACTAATGCTTACCATCAGGCGAATTAAAGTCAAGAGCAAACCCGTTCCTTGTAAAAAAAATAATATGTAGCAGTTGCTATTTGTTGCGTTATGTTGCTGCAGCTCTTTAGTCATTAAATCTGACCATCGATTGCTATAATATACGAGTATAAGCATGATAAAACCACCGTTATGTGTATACTTCATCTAATTCTTACCTTATCTGAGAGTTTAGATGATATTGAAGCGTGAAACGCGTTTTATATAGCACGTTACTTGGGTCGGATAAATTGGAGCTGGTAATATGAATTTAATTTTATTGGCAGGTTTTGGACTTCAGTATTTTAAATTATTTTCTTTTTTGTATACAGTAATGTGAATGCCAGTGATTTACGTAAAATTTTATTAAATGAAACTTAACCAATAGTCAATTGAAAGTCAGGAATTTAATAACTTAAAAAAAACTTTCGGAAGACTTGATAACCTCCTTTTTTTGATGTCGCATAAAATTACTTAACTTACTTAAATTTAAACTGCCTTTTTAAAAAAAAAAAACATTTTCTACATGATTCTGTAAGAGTTTGATTACACAAGTTTCAACTGCTTTCTAACTTTAACTAGAATTCCATGCAAAGTTATATTTCAAGTCTAAGAAGTTTTTTAAACGCATGTTAACTAGTTAACACAGCTATATTTATTATTTTGAAACCCCTAATCAATAACAATCTTATTAACGACATATTCTTGCAAATTACACAACAATCCTTGGTTGGTGAAAAAAATGGTTACCTGGAAGAGATCGCTTTGAGTGATAGTCGCCAATTAAGCCACTAATTTTAAGTTTTAAATTTTTTATTCGTGTTTGGTGTTTTTAATAAAGTTTTATCTTTCTATCTCAATGTTTTAAAAAACCATAATCCAAGCGAACAAAGTCAAGTCAGAAATATTTTTTTATGAATCTAAAAAAAAAACACTTTATATACAAATTTTTATTATAAAATAAAATATAAAACCAAAATGTGTTAATTTTACCTTAAATTTGCATCTCGTACCCAGATTAACTGCATAGCATTTCTCAATTCAACTTTCATAATAAAGGGACACTTTAATATAGACGGCATCTTCTCGGAGACAGATTAATGAAAATTAATCATTTAATCAAGAGTTAGGTAATTAACGCGGGCCCTCTGTCCGCACCTAAACTTTAACTTTTTGACGAATTTCTTCATTTGTGCGTGGTGCAATTTGAAAACGGAATATTTTAAAACTGTTTGAATTCAAGGAATAGATAAGTTATGTTACAGTGAGCTTATTTTGTTTAAAAAACATCTTCACATTGTTAGGAAATATAAAAAAATAGGATTAGGCGAATAAATTATAGGTACCTAGTGTATTAATGCTCTTATGTAGGCATAATATGACGATCATAAAAAATATTGTAAAAAAAATATAAGTCAACGTAAAACGTTACATGTGTTGTTTTGTGTGTGCAAGATAATGTGTTGCGTTTTGTAATATTTTTGTTCGGATTTGTTTTTCTATTATTCAATATTTATTTACGTACTTACATTAAGTATATTTTGAATAAATTCTAGTAAGGCATGATTTAACTTAGGAAAAAATGAGAGCAATGGGTTCGTTAGAAGCCTAGAAAAAAGTATACTTCATAAAATAACGAGTTACATAACTCTACTTCGAGGAAAAAACCCTGAAACACTTAAATTTCACAAAAAGGTTAAGTTTCCTGTGTCGCGGACCGAACTAACTTTCCACAGTATAAGAGTTTGGCCCTTAAAACTTGGAGACTTTTATAACAAAGAACTAATTATTGCGAAGATTTACGCTCCGTAGAGTTCTGGCGTTTTAGTTGACATTACTAGGAAAAACTGGGAAATAGTCTCCAGAGAAAATGTACCTACTGGGCAATTGAAGGTATTTTTCTAGAAGTAAAAAAACGTCTTTAGAAGTAAGTGTACAAATATTATTCAAATTTAAAATCATTTATTTCAGACATTGGTCCATATTCACAATAATATAATTCACTCTAAAATATTATATTTATATAAAGTCATAGGTCACAATCAATAAAAATAAAAACAATAATAAAATTAAAATGTCAAATATGTCCAAATCTAAATGTAGTGAAATAAAATTGTATGCAGCTAACTAATTAAATAATCATATATCAGTCACATATTATCATTATTAGGTACTTACACATTAAATTGTCATCAAGATACAAACTATAAATACAATATCACCTTAGCCTATATCCGCGGGCGGAGCCAGAGTGCTCGACGTGTAGTTTGGTCCAATGTTGCATCATCGAGCAGTCCAGGTCCATCCTCGAGGCAAACAGCTGCAGGTAGGTGTTGGAGCTGGCACGGACGCGGCGCACCAGGGACGCCACGCGCCTGCGCACTATTGCCGCGAAGCTGTCTATACGTGCTTCCGCAAACATCCCCGATGCGCTACACCACGGCGGCAACCTCATCACCGCCCTATAGGCATTATTATACTGGGTACGCAGGGTGATGTATGCCTTCTGCGTATACTTTACCCATAGGTTGCACGTGTATAGGGACTGGCAAAATGCTCTAAAGAGCGTGACTTTCACCTGAGGGGTGCAACGTGCAAACCTACGGGCCAGCATGTTAGCTCTAACTGACGACACCCTGCGCTCCCTTTCCATATCAAGGTCATCTGTGAGCGTCTCACTGACCCAGTGCCCTAGGTACTTAAATTTTGTAACTAATTTTAAAGGAGTATCATTCAAAAGAATCGGTGGGACTAGCTTATAAGATTTAGAGCCCGCTTTAAACACCATCACCTCACTTTTAACAGTGTTATAAATGAGTCCATTAGCCTCAGCATAACGCTCACAAATGGCCAAGAGCTTACGAAGGCCTCTGATTGATGGGCTCAGCAATACCATGTCGTCTGCATAACTGATATTGTTTACAAAAACACCATCAACTGAGCAGCCAACACCAGCATTGCTGAGCTCATGAACCAGTCGATCAATGTAGAGGTTGAAAAGGGTCGGCGAAGTTAACCCGCCCTGCCTCACCCCACACTCTAGCCTGAACATATCCGATAACGACCCCGACCACCTTACTGTATTGTTCTGGTTTTCGTACCAAAACTTTAAAAGAGATGTGCACTCAACCGGAAGTGACATATCGCATGACAACTTGTGCCACAGCCTGTCATACGCCACGAGCTCAAATGCTTTAGAAAGGTCTAGAAAGCAGGCGTAGACAGGCGTGTTTCTAGTAGTGTAGTACTGAACAGTGTGCTTCAGATTCAGTATTGCCGACTCAGTTGACAGCCCAGGCCTGAAACCAAACTGAGCGTCATGTAGTTGCACATGCTGGCGTAACTGAATATCAATCACACCGTCCAGCACTTTGGCTATAACCGTTGCAAGCGATATCGGTCTATAGTTACCTAAGCTAGACGCGTCACCCGTTTTATTCTTAATAATCGGTACTACCAACGTTCTCAACATGGGCTCAGGCAGGTAAGAATGGCTAATACAGAAGGAGAAGAACATGGCGAGCACCCTTGGTAAATGAGCTCCTGCATATTGCAAATGCTCTATGCTTAAAGAGTCATGCCCAGGGGATTTCCCTCGCTTCATGTTCCTCAGCACCTGTCTCACCAGCCCTGCCGTGACTCGAAAAGTGCAGTCCCCAGCACGCATTGCATTTGTCTCTATCTTATGACTTTGACTAAGTGGAGATTGGACTCTGAAATGCTCTCGAAAACGGTTTGCGATTTGGATTTTGGTTTGCGATTATAAGCGGACATTTCAACTAAAAGTTATGGAGAAACTAGATTAAATAGATGCAGCAAACGTGTTACAACGTAGACTTGTAATAAAGAACTGGCTAATGATAATCATGAACTAAATTGGCCAGTGGAATCTATAAACAAGACATGTAGAAATTTCGTTACCTACATTTAACCACATTATAAAAAGTACGTTATCTAGTACCCACGACACTTAGTGTGGGGCTGGATGCCGCTGTATGCAAAATCCCGGAATATTTATTTATTTACTGTACCTATTTTGATAAAAGTAATCGAAACTCAGTATTATTAGTCAGAAAGATTGCAGATCGATGTTATGAACTCAATTTTAGAGAAATTCTCTTGTTTATTATTGACCAATTTCATTCAAGTGAAATCTGAGCTTCATGTTGTATTACTGTGGAAGGACCTGGGCGCCCACCACGATGTATCTGCCCAAGATAACTCCCCTAACATATTAATTCTGCGGGGGATTCACGACCCTCAGTCATGAGGAAATACGACTCAAAGAGAGAGTTGTATTACTGAAACATTGATATGTATTTGTGTAGGTACTAAAATCATTAATATGTAACCGTGCCTAAGTAATTACAACAGCTAGTTAATCAAATCCCGATTGTTCGCGATAAACCGATCAAACGTCCGTCTGCTCTGTCTCTACAAGCCATCAATTTGGCTCAACGACAACTCACCCAATAGAATCCTGAGAATGAAGAAAAATAAAATAAGAGTACATAATTCACAAATCTTCTTTCTTAGTCATATACATATATTTTTAAATCGCTTGGGGTATTTGCCCCCAATTGTGATTTTGGTATTATAATAGTATGTACAGTATGTAAGTAGGCATATCTATCTAAATATATAAAACTCAAAGGTGACTGACTGACTGACTGATATAGTGATCTATCAACACACAGCCCAAACCACTGGATGGATTGGGCTGAAATTTGGAATGAAGGTAGATGTTATGACGTAGACATCCGCTAAGAAAGGATTTTTGGATTTTTTTAAAGGGGTGAAATAGGGGATGTCAGTTTTACTACTTAATGCGAGCAAAGCCGCGAGCACCCACTAGTCTAATACAAAACTATACTTACTTCTTATTCGTAGGTTACTACGTAATTAACACAACAATTCCCTTAAAATATCGTAGTTCTAAAAAACATATTTCAATTTCCTCACGACGTGGTAGGTACATACAATTGTTTTAAGGCAGTATCTGGTATCTGTCTAACAAGTCGCGTAATTTTACTAGATTCTGATTGGTCCCTGGAATGCTTCATTACGAATGGATAATCAATTTGGTGTATCTAGATGATATTGTCTATGATTTTGCTTGACCGCTGAATCTCGTAAACTATTAACAGGTCCACAGAGGCCATTTTGAGTAGCGCCTGCTAAATTATTGAATGCAAACGCCATTGTGACAGCTGTAAATTATGGAGCGCTTTGTTAATATTTCAGGCGCCAACTTACGCACGTTATTGACTCTACGGTATGCCTAGTTTTTAAGATAATCATCTCTTATATTTCTTTTCTCTGCGTTAAGGCCGCCAGTTGTGGCACTATTTTGAAAGTCTTTTGTGTTTTTGTTCGTTTATTTTGTGTGTGTGTGTGTGTTACAATAAAGAGTTTTATCTATCTATCTATCTATATCTTATTCTTTGAACAATTATAATTGACAAATAAACATTTATTTTAAAACATTCTTGTTAATAATATTTATATTGATGGGTCAAAAGTATAAAAATAATATTGTCTGACATTGAGAGCCGACATTGATTATTAAAAACTAGAAACAACAGCAAAATGATACTAAATATTTATATCTTTATATTTACTGTACAGACAAATCAAATGTGAAACAATGAAAATCTTTATTTTACTTAAACTGCAACTAAGTTAAAACAGTCCCTTTCATTCGGAGTTTTTTACTTCAACTGAACAGCGTCTAGCAAAGAAAACATGATTAATGACAATGAAATGCTAAGGAACACCGGATTTTTACTTCCTTTTTAAAAACAACTTTCAAAGTAAGAAAAGAAATTATATGACATTTCCTGTTATTTTTACCGTTTTATCCTGTGCTATTTGCATAAAGGGTTATCAAGTATTCATTTCAAATGCATTCTGAAACCTTGAAGTTATAGAATGGGACAGTATTATAAACTCAGACACTAGAGCTTGGCTACTCCCTTACAAACTCGCTCGGTCTATATTAATTACAAGGGTATTAAAAATTAACAATTAATAACAATTTTGACCACCACTCTTAGGAAATGGAAAAAAACATGCTTTAACAGCGGTTTAGTTAATCATCATGGTTGCTGAACTAAAATATTGAATTAACCAACAAAATCAAACTTTTATTATATTATAATCTTTTATAATATTTTTACAGAGGGGAGCAGACATATATTTTTTAAATTACATATTTCAAAATGTACGCTACGTAGTCTACATAACATTGGGGCCGCCTGGCACATACAAAAACGAGACCAAGCTGTAGAATAAGGGAGGCTGTAGATAATGATAATACATTTGAAAACGGCTATATAACATTTCCTAAATAAACCTCTCTCAAAGTACAAGTAAAAGATAAAAGGTCTCATTTTATTTAAAGCCCCTAGTTCTCGACCACAACGTCCGCCGAAAGATAAAGATTTCCCGAACTTGTCGCTTTCCCATTACTATGCAAATTAATTTGGGAACATAAATCGCGTCTGTTAAACGTGGTTCCGTTTGTTTTTTAAGTGGATTTTAAGTTTGTGCTAGCTTCTTCTTGTTTACAGAGTTTCGGATACGTTTCTCTAAGATGCTGTAGCCTATGTTTTAAAGTAAGTATGCATAGTATTGTGTAGAAATTGTCTAAAATTAATTTAACTAGGAAAAATAAAATCATAATAATTATGATTAATAACGCCTCAGAACCACATTATTATTATGTTTTATAGCTTAAAAAATAAAAATATGCACATTATGGGATTTTCACGAAAATTACAAATCCATTACACCTACACACACAAGCGCAGAATTTTAGAAAATTTGACGGTTTTAATGACAATGTGTAGTGTAAACAATGTTTTAATCATCCCAGAGGCCATTACTATCGACATGGTTGAGTTTAAGAGTGTGTTACTTCTTTGACCCTAAAATTTTGAACCAATTTGGATGTAGGTAAGTTTATAACATCACAGGCGTATTTATCCCGGATTATCTCGAGTAACACCGAAAGCCGCTAGTTACATCACATTATACAATATTACATCTAAATCATAGTATTACACCTAACCCCCACAAAGGTACAAACATGTTTAGGACCCGGCACACGTTTTCTATTTTACCCGGCGGCGAACAATTTTAAGTCCAACACATGATGTGTATAAAGTTGAGACGTGCGCGCTCTGGATCGGGAATTTATGACTGGATGGTCTTACTTTTGAATGGGAAGAAAACAATTAAAGGACTCCTGGAAGTGTTTACTTAGTTGTTGTTTTATTGTGTGCTTAGGTAGTGGAGGTACTTATTATTTCTTATGTTGTTACCAAACTCAAGTCACTGATGGCACGGTTAGTTTTTGGGTTGGTGATAAGTAGGATTCAATTAGGTAGTATCCGAGAGTTGGTTAAGACATAAATAAATATACCAGGACATTGCACACAGCGCCATCTAGCCCCACACTAAGCAAACGCTTGTGCCGTGGGTACTAGGTAACGGATATAATACTTGTATACTTTTCTTTGGAAATACATACTTATTATACATACAAACGACCAGACTCAACACAAGTAATTATAAATTTTTAAAATGCGTAAATACTTGTGTCACGCTGGTATCGAACCTGCAACTCCTAGATTAGAAGGCAGAGCCATTACCAACTAAGCTAACAGGCCAGTCAAATCAATTGTACTCATGATTGTGGCTATTTAAAATATATTATGTGATTTAATTTTTTTATTTATTATGATTTTTTATTATTATATTTTTATACGTCTGTTGTAAATCTGAGCAAAATAGACGGAAATGAAGATTTATAAAAGTGAAAACTTTCGCCAATACAATTGGTGGCATTGCGTTACTATCATATTTACTATTTCACTCAATTTAGTTGTTAATTTACTGACTGATAAGTAAGCAGACTTTTAAACTTACTCATAATTTTAAACGGACGCTTTACAACTGTTGAAATCATTTTACTTGATCTATTAAAATTACTTTAATGTGTGATTAAACATTAATTGATTTTGTTAAGCAATTTATAAACTAAAAGTGGGTTAAATACAATAAATATTACCGCATAAAACTGCTCATATAAACTGCTAGCCAAATTCCAATTCACTAGATCTATTTTGCAAAGAATTAATTCAATTACACCATACCTAATTGCAATTCAGCGCCATCTATCGGCATTTATCTTGCGACTGCAATAGCACTTTAGTCTATTGCCTCCAAATTGCTACAATTTAGATCACAATGTCACTCACTCAGTCTTCACTATCTACGCAATTTGAACTAGGCCAATTAACTTGTTAGGATTGAAATGCACTAGGATTCAATTGGTAGTATGACAGTTATGTGACACTTTTGACGTGTTTCCTTGTCAATACGCGCTGTGGAATATCCTGAAATACGTAAAAGCTGAGCTTATGCTAGACTATATAAGTCTTGCTAGATTAACATCGTAACAGCTACTAGCCAAGTGAAATTTGATTACTTGAATGTATAATAGTTTGATCTTTGTATATTAATTAGTTCTTATTATTTCAAGAAAAAATATGTTAGGTACCCATATTCTCATATTTATTACATAAGTAAGTTAATTTATTTAGTTAATTTCTTCGTCCATTTCTTGAGTACTTATTACGCTACCCGCACCTAAAAGAAGCAGCATGGAATCGATAGAAGTTTTGCCAAGTGACCTCCGAACTTCAATATATGAAGATGCCACCCGATGATGATGATTACATAAGTCTTTTGATAAATATGAATATGTATGCTCTCCCCGGGGGGGGCAGCGGGGTATGTCGGGCTCGGAGCTAATGGGACTCCACTACCGACTAAAACCTACCACGATGTATGCGGTGCCCTAGTCACATTGGGTGGATTTTTTATAACATCCAGACAGTCATACCGCATTTGTTAATGCTCACTAAAAAAATATTAATACTTAGTGGTATTTTACCTTCACATCGCTCTAAAATAAACATTGAACACAAGTAGCTCGATAAATCAACCGAGACCGACTATTCAGCTGCTAGTGCAAACAATTCAAACTTCTTGAGGACACTTCATACTATTATGAACTTAAACAATGATAGAGAAATTTAACTTTGAGGTAAATAAGAACTTCTGTGGAAAATTCAATATTTTAACGATTTTTGCTATCAATATATATCTGAAAATTTCATTGAACAGCTTTTCTTTAATATAATCGGTAAAAAACGCTGATGATATCAATTGATATCCTTTTCTTATCAAAGTTGCTTCCTACACATAACATCAGCATTTTTGTCAGTTGATTTGATTACCACAAACAAAATCACAAATAAGAAGTAAAATTTCATAATAAAAATAGGTTTCAAATGTTGATAATAGGTCAAATCTTTTGCCAGCCCCAACTTTTTTATTACCAAATTATAAGGCTCAAAACATGTTCCCTTTGCTCGTGATCCGAAGAATTCTTCAAGAAACCCTTTATAAAGTCCCCATTACAATATCATTACACGGTGTTACGGGACATTTGATTTTGCGTTCAATCGTTTGAAAAATTCGGGGCAAGTTGGTTACGTATACAGTCCAAATTGAAATCTGTCTCAAGTGGTAGAAGATGCTTAAATGTTTAGTCTAAGATAAAGGCACGAGCGGTTGAAATGATAATTCGAAAACTCATAAGTTGAGTTTCAAAAAATAAATACCAGTTTGGAAAGGCATGTTTTACTGCTTTTACGTAAATTCAATCATAGCTGCAGCACAAATATCAAAACACATCGCTGAATTATAAATCCTGAAATCAAAAAAGCCAATATAAGAAGTTGGGTTTTTATAAATCTATGTAAAAATAGTACAGAAATTTATTTACAAGTTATAAATTGACAATAACTCAGGCAAAAAAAGAAATGTCAAAAATTTAAACTTCAGGTGCTTAAATTAATAGTACAGAAATTTATTTACAAGTTTAAAATTGACAATAACTCAGGCAAAAAAAGAAATGTCAAAAAATTATGTCTCGCTTTACTCAACTCAAAACATCGCATGTTTTTATATCTGGAATCAACTAACTATCAAACATACGACGTGCTTGTCTCATAATATTCATATCTTGAAAAAACTTTCATAAGGTGTACTAAAAGAGATTTTTTTGTGCTTTGGACCAAACAATATTACTGTCCGTTATTTCTACGTGAGTTGTATGTTTAGAATACGTAAGTTATGGAAACCTTATCTTTAAGAAAGAAAGAAAGAAAGAAAGAAAGAAAAACATTTATTGTAGCAAATAATAATCAAATAAGTACAAGCCAGCAAATATATACCTATACGTTATCTAGTACCCACGACACAAGCTTTTGCTTAGTGTGGGGCTAGATGGCGCTCTGTGCAATGTCCCGGAATATTTATTTATTTTATTTATTATTTATACTTAAAACTACTTAAATAAAATACATATTTGCCACAATACAACCCCAACTCAGCATAATGCTGGCTGCATAGCAACCAGCGCTGGTCTTCCGTTGGGGTTGGTGATGACGTCACGCACGCATACATGGAATTAGTGTTTTTAACAGAAACAACAAAGACATACCTAGACGAGTTAATAAATACCAATAACAAATACAAATATGATGGGCGATGGAAAACAATTCTATTTTAAGGATTTGTACCGACTTTTTTGTACAATAACTATGAATTCGGCGTAAAAGATATCTTCTATCCGTTTATACAATATTTTGTCAGTAATTACATGGGTAGTTTCCTAGTAGCAATATCCTTGTTTAGATACCTTTGTACATTTTGAAATGTAAATCATTACTTAAGCACTTTTAGTTATTAATTTTACAATAATACATTAAAAATATTGCAACTGCACATCTTTTTTGTATTACAGACACAATAATCGCCATCCTTTAAGAATCAAAATTTTAATTTCAACTTGTATATTTTGTAACTTGTTTTAGGTGGTAAACATTAACCTATGTACTCACTGTCCCAGCTTTATAATTCGCTTATATAAAGTGTCCTGAAAAGCACAAGTTTACTTCACATACGGGTTGCGGTCTACGGTACATACAAACAAGCAAGTTGTCTAACGTGTTTACTTTATAATGCTATATACGACGACCCCTGTCGGTAAAGGTGGTGAATTGGGACATTCAACATTGTCTAAAGAACCTTTTTATGTAAATTGTATAGTGTTTTTCACAAAGAAGTAGCACTTGCTTAGGTACTTACCCAATAAATAACATGGGATAAAAATTCTGTCAGAGATGTTATTGATATAATATTAAGACATTTGACAAAAAAAATCCTAGAGACTTATCTTCATAGTGGACTAGTGGTCCGTGGCTTTCTTTGTGTCATTATGGTACAAAAAGCAGCAATCGGGTACTTTGTATTACTTTCACACATAAAATCAGGAAACAAATATCAAGAAATCAGTCCTACTTTTAATATTTTTACAGAAAATACTACTTTGACTATTACTCATTTGATGCTAGCAAATTGTAAAACTTCAAAATATTCAAATATAAAAAACTAAGCCACTTTTGATAACGATTAATAAATTCAAATCTAAAACAACACATTCATCGTGCTTGTCCATAGAATGGTGTTATAAATTTTAAAGCGCTTTAAAGCTATCAATCATGATCGTATGCTGGATACAGGTGCTACAAAAAAGCGCTGTAATAGATACTAGATACCAAGCCTAAGTGAGTTTTAGAAGAGACGACACGATAAATAGTTGAAGATGTTTTATTTGTATTCTATAATAAAAATATATTGAATTGACCAACTCGATGGACACATTTTAAAACCAAATGTTAACCAACAAAAAAAAATTTACTAAAGTACTCAAATCAATTAAAATAATTTTAACCATCTTTGACCATAGTGACACTTGTGCGGGTTACGTTTTATGTGACCCTTAGACTTGTGGCAAATTTTCCTAAGAGATAGTATGGAATAATGAAAAACGAATGTAGTCACTTTATTCAATATCTCTTGAAACATATTTCCCCATGACTGAGGGTCGTGTAGGGGAGTTCTCTTGGGCAGATACATACATCGTGATGAGCGCCCAGGTCCTTCCACGGATGTTTCTTCATTCTTTACCATCCTATAGTAAGATATTCCACTTGGCTTGCAGGAGTAATAAATGTTTTTCTGTCAAGTGTAAAAAAATCTGGTCTTCCAATATAAACCGACTAATATTTCCCACATTGCGTTGCAATCCATCAACGTCCAATCCTAAACAAAAGGGAAACATGGCGTCACAACAAAACTTTCGCATCTGCCGTTATGAGAACAGCTTTAGGCACGAATCCCTATGGATTTTATACCATAAATCTGTTGTTCCTTTGTCTTGCCATCAAAATTGAGTTTAGAAAAAATAAGGAAAGATACGTGTGTGTTTTTTAGAGACTGTAAGCGCTGAAATTTGTTCCAAGATTGCATAATAATAAATATTGGTAATAATATAAAATAGTTAGCATGTCTTAAGTATCTTTAACTATGTACCCAGAGTCTGTATGCAGTTACAAAAGCAATCAAAATGGAATTACAAATTATCATTATTTATGCCTCGAATCTTGGAACACATACTATGTTCTTTAAATTGTTTTCGATGCTCGTAAAAACATATACATATCTGCAACGGAAACGTGAAAATCATCGCCTACTCAATTACCTTCAAGTCTATCAAAAAAAGAAGCGACCCCTAACCCTAACCAATCACAACAAAACCCCCGTTCTATTTTTAAACCCCATCACTCGTTATGTCATTCAATCTGCTTAAAACCTATCTATCAATGCAAACAAGGAGGTTGTATCATCGGCTAAGAAGGATCATTTATCTCGAGAGAGAGGGACAAATTAAACACTCTAATACATGAGGCGTGGTAAAAAAGGGAAAGGGAGTGTTTGGCGTGTGCCGGGATTTAGGATGCTGGATTTGGCATGTTTGTTTATTTTATTTTGTATTTATTTATTTATAAAAGACACAAAACCATCTTACAAACTAAAACTTATAATAAAATAGAAACATGACCTGATAAGATACATGAAATAATTGTAAATTTATAAGTAATATAACTATCTTCTCAATATAATGTTATACTCTTAAAGTTTATAGACAACGTGACTATAATAACTGGTAATGTCACATTTTGTTAAGTAGGTTTTTGAATTTAGTTAAGTTGTGATGAAATATATCTTTTGTATACCTAAAATTGTAACATCATTAGCAAAGGTTAAAGGTTAATGGATTTCCGAAAGTTATTGCTTGATCAATTCTTTTGTTTATACTTATCGATGTCTTGGTAAACGAAAAATGTAGTAGTAATTATTGAACCACGTTTAGCCATATTCCTCATAGTCTTCTCGTATTTCACAAAGTGTATAAATTTTGTTTTTACACAATGTGCACAAAAAATACAAAGAAAATCAATTTAGCAAAACCATTTTTTTAATTGTGATGGTAATCATGATTCTGACAATATGTTTTGTTTACACAGTTAAAAAAATAGCATTTTTATTTACGTAACACCTCAATATTAGTTAGACATTAAAACACTTAAACATTAAAAAAAAATTGGCCCATTATAGCCCAAAACAAGTCTCTTCCATCATAAGTGAATAATAATACATGCTACATCAAGGTAAAGAAATCTCTCAAGTCTCATAGCTACAGCAAAAAACTGTCTCCCTCCGCTTCCTGCTCGCGTCTAAATCCGTCTCGAGACTTTGACATGCCGAACCTTTGGTTAGTAATTTTGGATTTCTGTTTGAGCTACGAATAAATATTATCATAGAAATGTCACTGAACCAAAAAAGTAATTCCACGAAATGGTCAACCGCTGCCGTGGCGGTTGAATTGGTGGGCGAGGATTATGTCTAACCTTTGATTAGTAATTTTGTGTTTCTGTTTAAGTTACGAACAAATGGTGGTGTCAAAATGTAACTGAACGAAAAAAAAATTATTTCACGAGAAAACCAACCATTGTCGCCGCTGTTGATTTAGTGGACGGGGCTTAATCTTTTAGCGAACAACTGTGACCATGCTACCGGCAGCATTCTGTTATTTTCGGTACCGTAACCAATCACGAGCAAGCTTTGTTGTGAGTGGTGTGTGAGAGAGAGATGAAATGTAGAAGCATATTCGACCCAGCAGCTGTTAAGAGTTACAATTTCTATAACATCAAATTATTCGTAGTATTTAAGTCTGTTTTCTTCCTTTGGGGAATTAAACTTTCTTTTAGTAATTCAATAAGGAATGGAGTTCCGCTTCGTACTAATTAAGCAAGTCTTTTTGGGCTTTGGTGAGGATTTCGTGAGGAATTTTGCAAGATTAGTGCGTGTCTAATTTTATAGTAATCAGTGGAAATCTTGTAAAACGTTTTGTTATTTAACGTATTAAAAAAAATTAAAATGACAGAACTGTCCATAGATTATTATTCAAATCGAAAGAAAAAAGGTTCAAAACAAGATTCTATCATGATATTGACACACCGCAATTCATAAGTGGCTCAGTCAGATATTGCAAAATTTAACAATTTATTATCATAAATTTAATTAAAAAAAATATATTTTATTAAAAAGAATTAAAAATTAATTTTATTATTTTTTATTCTGTTTTTTTTATTATTATTATTTATTATAAAACTCAAAGATGACTGACTGACTGACGTTATCATAGTGATCTGACGCATAGCACCAACAACTGGACGGATCGGGCTGAAATTTTGCAGGTATATGTTATGACGTAGGCATCAGCTAAGAAAGTATTTTTTTAAATTCCACTTTTTAAGGGGTAAAATAGGCGATGCTTGTTTTACTTCCTAATGCGAGCGAAGCCGCAAAAACCCACTAGGTAAGGTAATATAGACTATACTATGCGATTTCATATACCAAGCCATTTAATTTATGTAAGTAACATCTGTAAACTGCAGTAATCCAATCCCATTTGGCGTAACGTTACTATTCCTAGAATGGTGTTAGTCAAATACACGTACGGTTCAGATTTAGCTGTCTAGACTAAAAGTGCTCAAGTATCTCTTAGAGCGGGCCGCAAGGTTAATATAAATTAAGATAAATAATAATCGATGGAGTAGAAATTGCATATGTCCACGACTACATCTATTTAGGACAAGTAGAGACTACTTTCCAGGCGAGACAGGAAGACGAAATTTCTCGTCGAACTAAAAACGCCTGGATGAGCCACTGGTCAATGAAAGATCTCCTGAAGGGAGAGCTCCCACTCTCTCTCAAGAAAAAGCTAATGGAAATGTGCATTCTCCCCATCCTAACATATGGCGTGCAGACTTGGTGCTTAACCCAAGATCAGAAGTTCGCTCTCGGGGTTTGTCAGCGAGCCATGAGCTCCATGAGCCATGGAGCGTAGTATTCTAGAAGTGAAACTCACAGATCGTATCCGTAATACCATATTGAGTTCCAAAACTTACTTAAGGTTAAACAGTTTTGGTTTGTGTGAAATTCAGTGAGCCACATAACTCATTGGAAATTTAATGGCCGTTAATATTTATGTGATAAACTAAACGGTGGTTAACTCAAATATAATAATTTATGGAGTATGGATGATACGAACAAGAAATTGAAATAAAAACCGCATTTCTTTATGGCAGTCAATTAAAAAAGTTAAATTATCCAACGAGCCTTAAAAGCAACAACTTCGCTACCCCTGTTCATAACGTACTGCATCAGCTGAGCTACCGTCGAAGAATGTTCCACTGAGTAGCTCTCTCATTTGAATCCTATTTGAATCTGATGTTTTAGTCATTTCTGTCTGTCGGTCCTCTTCAAGCTAATTTAGGTATTGAATTTTGGATGGGACAGGTGGGAATGTAGACTAAGGAAATGAGTCAGTTTATACTGGTTGGTAGACTATATCAAAGGCAAAGCTTTGCATGTAACTGTGTGGTTCGCAATTTATTTAAGACTAGCTGTTCCCGCGACTTCGTCCGAGTGGAATAGTTATTTTGGGCATCATATTTATTTGTGCAAACAACCTCTTCAGCTTTATAAATTATAGCTGTTACCCACGACTTGAACCGTTTTCGCAGCGCACGCAACGGAAGCCCTCAAAGATGAATAATTTCCCCCGTTTTTTTCACATTTTCCATTGTTTCTTCGCTCCTATTAGTTGCAGCGTGATATTATATAGCCTAAAGCCTTCCTCAATAACTGGTCTATCCAACACAAAAATATTTTTTCAATTCGCACCAGTAGTTCCTGAGATTAGCGCGTTCAAACAAACAAACAAACAAACTCTTCAGCTTTATAATATTAGTATAGATATATATTTAAATGAATTTCCAATCCAATGTAACAAAATACTATAGTCACTCCATGAACTTTTTGTTTTAATATAAATATCTTTTTCAATGTAGTACTTAAGAAAAAGTAGCCTTATTACACTTTTATACAAACTTTTATAGTCAGTACGTAACTAACAAAATATAGTTTTAACAAATTATAGTATATATAAATATATTATATATCCAACCAAAGGTTTCTAAGCTAAAGGGCAAACGTCACAAACATTGATCTTTTTATGTAATTTACTAAATGATTGAAAAGTAATTTCCTAAAACCGCATAAATAAAAACAGTCGCACTCATCCGTAGTTCAAATTACCCTCCCAATCAAACGCAAACCGATCGAGAATCCACTAAATTCATCCTCTCAATTCAAATGAAGCGAATGATCTCTTTAGGCCTGTCCTTTACGATACAGTTTAACGACGGCTGGGAAGTCATTAACGAGACTAGGAACCGTCACTCGGCGCTTCAATCGGAGGAAGGAACTAACTATTTTTAGACTTTTTGGGTTCTGTGGTGAAATGCAACTAGAAACTTAGGTACTAGATCGACGTATAGGTATCCTTTCTTTTTTTCCTTTCCTATCCTTTTCCATAGGTTGTGGGTTCAATTCCCGCATGACACAAGTAAGTATGA
Source organism: Macaria liturata (assembly GCA_964023185.1). Taxonomy (NCBI): domain Eukaryota; kingdom Metazoa; phylum Arthropoda; class Insecta; order Lepidoptera; family Geometridae; genus Macaria; species Macaria liturata. The sequence goes on along the minus strand of OZ026815.1, from coordinate 1,892,272 downwards.
ATTTTAAAATGTATATTAACATCTGTTGAGTCTGGTCGTTTCTATGTATAATAAGTATGTATTTTAGTAACATATAGTCTTAATAGTAAAGAAAAGTATATTAGGTAGTATTATATCACAAGCGTTTGCTTGGTGTGGGGCTAGATGGCGCTGTGTGCAATGTCCCGCAATATTTATTTATTTAGTAAGTTATTTGAACCACTTGGATAAGATTTACCGATTGCTGTGTTATGTTGAAACCTACAATTATCTTAAGTTAATTATCATTTACTACATCCCGATACATAATAATGGTGCTGTAAGATACTGATGCAATAATTCGTGATTTGCATAGAGAAATAAGAAATAAATATTTCAGGACATTTCACACCGCACCATTTAGATAAAATAACATAAAGCATTCAGGCTAAGACTTAATTTTCAGCTACAGAACCCACAGTTCCTAGTTTAAAAGCACTTCCACTCAGTTGTTTTTTTAGAATTTAATCTGCTTTATGGATGAAGAGATTCCGTTTATTTGTTTCCGGATTTCGCCTTTTGTACTTTTGCGGCATTGTTTCTCGTTAGTCGGTCTTTTTCTGATCCTGTTTGGTGTCAGATTTTATAAAGGACTTTGGGTGACCGCTGTAATAATAGTGACATGGTTTTAAATGTCTGTTTATTAATTTGAAATGCAGCAAAAATAATTGTGACTGCTCATTGAAAAACAATAGTAATCGAATTTGTACTGACATCAATACTAGTCTTCAATTTACCCACTTACATTATAATATTATTTAGATATCACCTGTTGAAAAACTGCTTTTAGCTCAACAGATCCTCTTTGATACTGTTGAAACAAATTGATAAGCAATACCTGCGAAAACACCTCAAAGAGGCCGCAAAAACATCGGCAATCGTTCAATGATTCCACTGAAGCGTATTAATAGAACACTACCGGGTCATTGAACCTCGAACCCTAGTAAATTGTATAAGGGCAACAAACGTCACCATGCTTCCAGAGTGAACGAACTAGAGACTAAAGACCGAGACATGTCGTAGCATGCGCCGATCTAAATATAAAACAGAGATACCGACAGAGGGCGGCTCCGTTCCCCCCTTCTTTTGTTCCTATTTTGAAATTCAAAAAATAGAACCGAAAGCGGCCGAAGGGTGCGCGATGCGCGTGAGTCAGTGTCGGTCGGCGCGCCGGCGCGTGCGTCTCTTCCGCGGCGGAAGTGACCAATCCAATTTGAATTTCGGTTTTCAAATAGGCCAGTTTTTTTCTCTAAAGTGTTGAGTGTCGTTCAGTCTTTGTATCGCAGGCGGATGTGAGTGATACTCATTTTTCAGTGATTTTGTGTCGGGTTCTTGGAAAATTTAACTTTGGTATGTATCGATTGGTTTTATTTTTAGCTAGAAAGGGTGGTAATTAACATTCAATTGTGAGAAAGGGGTTTGTATAAAAAATAGAACCCCTGAAGAAGGTATATTATTGCTTTTCGCCGCTTACTGGACTCGTATTCAATTTAATTGTCAATCTATACTAATATTATAAAGCTGAAATTGAAAAAAACTTTTTGTGTTGAATAGACCATTTATCAAGGAAGGCTTTAGGCTATATAACATCACGCTACAACTAATAGGAGCGAAGAAACAATGGAAAACGTGAAAAAAAAAACGGGGAAAATTATTCATCTTTGAGGGCTTCCGTTGCGTGCGCTGCGAAAACGGTTTACATTTATTTATTAATGCCCAAATTAACTTTTCCACGCGGACGAAGTCGCAAGCACAGCTAGTATACACTATAGATTAAAATCCCCCTTTTCCTTCTTTAAAGCCGGGTTTGTATTAGAATTTTCAAATATTTTATCATGGTTCTTTAACCGGAATAGGCTTATGTTTCACAACAGCCTGCCTAATGATACTACTTCATTATTATTTTTTCACTATGAATCCAATATGTGTAAACCAAGGAGATACAGTTTCGTATAATGAATTGTATTTTGTAAATAGTTGAAATAAAATGTAAATATTACATTGCATTTTAATACAGTTGTCGCTTATCAGTAACTTCGTTTGGACACTTCATTACATACAGTTATGAAACATAATTATTGTTTCGGCCATTTAGCATTGTGTTTACAGGGTTACTTAATAACATTGTCATTAAATAAAACGCCAATGAAGCAAGACTCAGAATTTTTAGTGTAGGGTTTTAGGGTTAATTCATATGAAACGAAAATATTTTAAGCCTATTATTGAGCAATTAAATAAACTTTTCTGCTGATATTCCTAGTACTGAACTAAACCACAGAATACATTAGCACAATTTAAACCATGATAGCTGCCAATTCACAACTACATAATTGTTTTTGAATATATTGTACTAAGATAAAGTATTGGAATACTTATTAATTATTTATCTTTATTATAGATATTAAGGGAGTTATATTCCTATAAATTTATTTTCCTATGAAGGATTAGTTATTTTATTAATAAGAAAATAAATTTCTTAAAACTCTGCCTGGAAATCATACATCTGTTTTCAGTGAGATGTAACCCTGAGTAGTTTACACAGTATGGCGGTCAGCCACCGACCTACTTTTGGCAATGTATTCATAATTTTAGCACAGACTGAAGCTTCATATCTACAGAGTTTGTACAATGTTTTTTTGTGTTTTGTTAAATGCGTTATGTGATGTTTCGAATCATTTATGTTTTAATGAATTTGTAAAGCAATCAATGCGAATTGATGCGAGTTTTTAGTATTGGACATAAATTTATTATTGACATCTGGTTTCTTATAAGAAATTCGGTACAAAAATTGAATTAATATTATTTCGTTAATCTGTCAAATTCTTTCATTATATATTTTGTACAAATCTTGTTTTTTTTTTTAATTTAATATCTAGTATCTAGTTTTATACGTTATTAGTTTTAGTGCGAATTAAAATGGGTCACATCCGACGCGCAAATAAATTAGATTACCACCTGTTTATATTTATGCCAGTAAGACCAAACTGTGGTTCTAGAAAAATAGCAAAATTGAATGTATTAATGTACCTACCTAGTTAACTTAAAGTAAAAAAATCAAGAAGATCACAGCTGGTTTATCACAATTTTTTTTTAAATATTTGTATGTGTTTACTGGCATAAAAGTACTCTTTTTTACCCTCAGAGCCAAATAGTACCTTTTTACCAAAAATTACGATGATTCATAATATCTCTGTTTTTTTATGACAAACAATACCAACAATATGTGTGATGATAATGAATAAACATAAATAAATTGCCTGCATTGACAGCCAACCAAATTTCCAGCGATATCATTAATGTTTAGAAATTTTACCGGCTGACCTACAAACTTTGATAAGTTTATATCAGGGTTTTACGACTATGATGAATATAGTGAAATAGATGTTTGTATATCAGTCTTCTATGAGCTGCTTCTTCGCCTTCTTATCCAATGAGAGTGGCCAACTCTGGTGTCGAGAGTTCTGTTTATCAAGCCGCCCTAAGGGCCTCTGACAGGGCTTTACGGCTGCCGTACTAGACAATCAGCCGGAACTTCATCCGACTTATAAAAGCGCCCAAAATGGAATGCCACTTTTTGGTTCCCCATCCAAGTACTGACCGCGTCGTCCTTTGCTTAACATTGCTAATTGCATGCAATTGCCTCCGCTAGCTGAGTTACATGCGCTTCGTCTATGTGCTGATAACATGATTTACTCTCCAATGATATTGCTATAACTTGAGCTGACGTAAACTAAGCTAAGTCATAGATTCATTTATGACGCACACATAGATATACCATCGAAATAAATCTCAAGTAATTTTGACAAACAGCCCAGATATAAAGCCTAGCGCACATTGTGTTGTACATAACGGAGAGGGACCGGATATGACTCAATAGTACGACGTATTCTGTTAGTGCTTCCGACGTAGATCCTGTGTATACAGGCCTTTGTTTTATAGGTTTAGGTCTAATAGAGTATAAGTTCGGTCTAGGCTGGTGTAACGTAGTTTTAGGAAGATAATTAAGATAACATTTTAAATGAGAATGATGGGAAACAAACATATGTAGGTACTCGTGTAGGTATTATAAATGGCCGAGAGATTATATTTCTTAAACTTTCCAAAATTTGTTTTTCTAACATAAAAATATACAAATATCTTACTTAAGCTTTTTAATTTCCTTATATTTTTTTTTTATTTGTTTTATTTTTTCCTCCTACTCATTTCATTTTAAGATTATATCCATGCCAGATTGGTTGCCTCGGAGAGATTGCTCTTAGCGATAAGGCCGCCAATTAAGTCGCTAATTTTAATTTCTATGTTTTTTTGTATGGTTTTGTATGTAGTGTTTTAATAAAGTATTTATCTATCTATCTAATGTGGATGCATACATAAATATATAAATAAACAAAGTAATAGTCAAATAAGCAAGATTTAAAGTGACTGTAACATAATTTCAAGGGCTATCCTTTTATCCTTTTACAAAATATTTAAGGTAGTACAAAAGCATAATAAATTAGGCTATACATTTAACCTTAACCTTTTAAGCTAGTGATGCGAAACGCATAACATTTCTTTATAGATGCTACATAAAAAAATGAAAGTAGGTTACTGAATTAATTCATAAAAACAGAGAATCAAATCCTCAGATTAGGATAATTTTATTCTTGAGAAATCATTCTTTCATAATACTAAATACCTACCTATAAATAAATTAATAAATATTCGGGGACATTGCAGACATCGCCATTCTATGTAAGGAAGATTTGTAGCTATGCAAAATTAATCAAACAATAAGCTCGATGGTGCGAATATGAGAATCATATCCGATACAAAAGTAAATGATTGACCTACTCTGGTGTCAGAGTTTTCGAATCGTCCGAGAGGTCTCTGACATTGCTTAACGACTGCCGTGCTTTGACTAACATTTTACCTAAACCTACAATTATTTTGACTTGTAGTTACAAATTACTAAAGTATCGTAGCATCGACAAGTTCCTTCACCCCACCACTAATTGAAAATTCCTTTCTCTTGTTACTAACGTATAAATTGCGGTAAGGTAAAGACGAGCATTTTCGGGTCCTACCGAGGTAAAATAACTGTGCGAAATGAATTTAATGGCGAGATTAAGGTAATTACGCACTAACTCGCAAGACGATTTTTGTATTCTTATCGTCTGTTCAGTCAATGTACACGAATCATATGTCAATTTGACAAACTTCAAATATTTGATGTCAAATTTGACGTGAAATCTATAGAGATGAAAGCAGCTGTAGGTAAATTTTTATAGCATGTTACGAACTGTAAGATTATGTATTTTACAGTATAAGTAAAAAGAAATTAAAAATTAAATATTACATACTAAAATGGCGCATTTGACTTGAAATTAGGATAGATTTCTACACCTTTTTGTTTTTAACCTTACTGAAGCGGTTCAAAAAAGTAAAAATAATCGCAAAGCTACATCTATATCAAAGCCTACAATAATTTAGCAGGAATTCTTCCTAAACAATAAAGGAAATTCTTGAAAACCTAGCTTTAGATACATTGTCTTGTTTATACAACGCGAAACGTTAAAATATTATATTTACCATGCTTTGTAATTACAGTAAGGTGTTTCTAATTAGGAAAAACGTCAAGTGGAAATTCTTGTTTGTGGTAATAATTGTCTACGAAACAGATGAGAAAACAATTAGGTGTAGAAAATAGAGATTGTATTTTAGCGTTTTTTATTCTTTATAATGATAACACGAAACAAACTGTTTAGTAACAAAAACTAACATTTTGACCATGCTAACTACTCAGTTCATAAAAAATCCGTGTTAGAGCAGACAAAATTCATGATATATTTTTTTTAAATCACACTAAAAGTCTAATCAAATCCTGATCTTAGATAATAAATATGATACCTTTAATTTATTGAGTATATCTTAGCGATATTATGTAAGTAGGTATGTTTTATAGAATTGCCGTGCAGGTATACTTATCTCTGTTTTTTTTGTATTATTTTGTTAAGATCTATATATAGCTAATAAGCACGTGCTGTCTTTATTTTAAATCAACAGAATTAGTCTACATTTCACGACACAAGTCTCGACTTAGTGTGGAATGTAGTACACCCATAGCCGGTTTGACTACAACCTGCCTGATGTTAAGCATTGCTGCAGCCTAGAGTGTAACACGCCTTCCTAGAAGTTTTATTATTAAAACTATAGTGAGACATTATTATATATATATAGGTACATATACTAGCAAACCCGGCGAACTCCGTTTCGCCACCATTTAGCGTCCATTTTCGTTTTTTTTTTAAACCTCACGGAGATCAAGACCTTTCCAACGAATGCAAATCGGTTCGTGCGTTCTGGAGTTATAGCGTCAGGAAGGAAAACCCGACTTATTTTTATATAGTAGATATATATATTATGTTCCTAGAAATTATCTATTACTAGTATTTACTTCCCAATTCGATCCATCCCAAAGATGCAAGTAACTACTCCATGCACACACAACACTTCATGACTTGAGTTTTTTTTTTACATGAAATAGGCTCACGCTTGACTACAACTTGCCTGATGTTAAGCAACGTTTAAGTTTTTGAACAACTATGATACAAAAAAAACCTAGTAAAATATCGCACCTTTGCATCGTTTCAACGAATTTATTCATAACGTTACCAATATTTTTCTAATTCCATATTCCGAGAACTTTCTAATTGCTACTCTATTTTTATTTCTTTCCTCTTGCCGATACGTTGAAAATTAAAACAACAAAAACACCTCAACACTTCCGATACTCAACCGAGAATTCTCTCACCTGAAATTACTTCCCAACTCCGAGTCGTAATTTAAAAAAACCCGAGCTGTATTTTAGCTGGAAAGGGAAGCAGGAATAGTGAGGGGAGTGGTGTTAGACTGATTTGTGTTGTCGACTGTTTGTGATTTTTTTCACTGTTGGGCCAATTTTGTGTATTTCTTTACGAAAATATATATAATAATAAATAGTGATTCTAGGTGGGGCAAGCTATGTTCTTGGAATGGTATTTTTCACATTTTTGGATTTTTGACCTATAAACATATCAATATAGACAATCAAAGTGGCATATATAGAAAAAGGAAAGACATTTTTTTTTTATTATATTATCTATATCATAAAAATCTTTTTATAAGTTATGTAAACTGAACATTAATAAAATTTAATACAAATTGAAATTGTGGTTGTTTTTGTAAGTTATAGATGCAAAAACATCGATAGTGTCCCAACTCTACTCGGGAGTCGTTAAAAGCGGATTATTTCAGTAGTTTTTCATGAACCGAGCACTCTAGTGGTTCGGCTCGTAACAGTTTTTGCGTCTCTTGACCGCTCAGTGTTGAATAATTGCTACGTACTAGCACGGTTTGCGGGTTTTTTCGCTGTATGACATTTTCAATATATTTGTTAGGTAGCTTTGAAATAAATATGATAAATTTGTCAGATATTTTTTAATCCATCCTCTTCAACCTAATTTTTGTACATAATATTATTAAGGTTTTTATTTAAACACAAACAAATAAACGAAATAGAAAAATAACTTTTAAATATATGTAAATTTCGGTAAAAGAAAACATAACAGTCACCTAAGGTCGCCTATTTGTTAACTCATATTACATTTTTAGTGCTGATAAATGAATCAGTTATTTTTATGAAAATTACAGCATTTGGTGTATGTACATATATGAAATTCTAATTACACATCGCTAATTTTACTTATTTAATACGAGAATTGGAATCAGATTATTACGGGTGATTATTACATCGGTGATATAATCATATTTGTGCTGTAATAGCAACTGAATTAAATAAACAGCGCACAAAAATGTACATTCATTAGGTAATCATCATTTCATTTTTTTTTTTTTTTTTTTTATAAAAAAAATTGTTTTGTCTATACTTCCTCCGACAATGAATGTCAGAGACATTGTTAGACTAAACATATTGCTTACGCAGTTTGCTTTGTTTATTCATCTGATCGGTAAATAATTTCATTTCATAATGAAAACTAGTATTATAAAATTCAAAATCAACACAACACATTCACCAAAGACCCAATTATAACCTCAAACTCATTTGATACGCAACACAGACTAGCATACATAAAAACTACATTAACATAACACAGAATAAAAAATCGTAGCTACACTAGAAAAAGTTTTCACTGAAAAACCGATGACGTATCACGCCGGAATAGATTTTATAGACGCAGGTCATTGAGTAGGTCAAGGAAAATCATTCAGAATGCGTAGGCAATGCTAGACTAGAGCGAATGTTGGTAACATCTGGTGGTGTCGTTATGTTGGTATCCCTGTGACCGATATAATATTTTGTAGGTATGTTGTTTACAGTGTGAGCAAAATGTCTCTTAGTATATGTAATGGGATGGTTGTTCACTTAAACATTAGAGAATTAGGCAAGCGCGCTAGATCGTAGATTATAACGTTGCTTAACATCAGGCAAGTTGTAGTCAAGCGTGACCCTATCTCATGTAAAAAAAAGAATTTAGTGTTAGGCATTACACTGACTATCAATAAGCGGCAAAATTTAAGCCTGAAAATACGGAATGAGACCTTTAGTACAGGAGAGAATTTGATAAAGTGAAGAGATACTCGTAACTATAATCCATTTCATATAGCAAGGCACCTGTGACACATATAAAACGTCACTTGTCAATATCATTTTGACAATTGTAATGATGTACTGCAGTAATTCGAATTAGAAATTTACCGATTATCGATTGTAGTTACTTATGGCTATTTTCATCTGCCTATCCTAAAAATGTTATGTGAATTACCGACAATCACAAAATAATATTCGTCGAACCCACAATAAATTCCTACAGATAAATTAAGGAAGGGACAAATTGAGAAGAAGAAAAGAATACAGTTTTGATAAAAAAATATTGCCAGTATAATATGTATGAAGCCAAAATATATATTAAATTATTGAAATGAAATTATGATTCACAAAAATTTTATGTTTTTCGCTATATTTTGTATGATAAAAAACTTATAAATACCTTCCTTAATTATTTTAATATAAAAAATCGCATAAAATCATTGTGCTTGAAGTACATAAATCATCATCTCTGATAGATCGAAATGATAAATACTTGTTTTTGCGATATTTTTTTGATGTCAAAAATAATCGATTTAGCAAGTCCCAACCCTACGAAAATGACGTCACAATTAGCAGTAATACGTAACTTTACTGTGCGATGAAATTTAATATTTTATTTTTTTGTAACACAGAATGCGAGTATGTACACGCGAAAAATACCCTTTATTTGGTGTCTTATAATTTTTACTGTTTATATTAATAGTTATTTTTGTTAACTTACATAATGTTTTCACTAATAAATAGAAATATTTCAACATGAGCATGACGTCACAATAATTTATGTACATGTTCTTTTACGTTCTACTGACCTGTCACAGGTGACTTGCTATATGAAATGGACTATAGTGTAAAAGATCACTTTTGTTTCTTTCTTATAGAAAATTATAGATGCTCGTTTGTTACTTTGAGTGTTATTTACGCCCCAACGCAGCAATTGATTAACATTTTTTTATCAAATTCATATCAATAAATCTTTTTTCATAGGTATGATGGTTAGTCAACCATTCATATGAATAGTAAATATTTCCCATCATTTTATTAAATCCATGTAAGCATCTACGCAAACAATTTGTTATGACATGTCCAAAGTAAGTCTGCATAAAGCTCTGTCAGATTGCAATAACTCAAACGTCTTTCCTTGAGTCCTTACCCACATCACCGAAACTGACCGAGGATTTACAAAATGGCGATTAAAAAACTTTCAGAAGAGATTTGTGTTTTTAATATTTCACGGACTGTCAGCGGCGCGTTCACCTTTGTGTTTGAAGGTGTAATGGATTAAAGATGAGTAATTTGTTTAATTTAACGAGGGCCAAATTGATTTGTACCAATACCAAATTCAAATGTTAATAACAATAGATAGATAAATATACAACAAAATAGATTAATCACAATATCGATCAATATTAAAACTTTCACTGTAATAACATTATTTTTACAACTCTTGACATTAATTTTAAAAATAAACGCTGTAAATATTTATTTACTAGTGGACGCCCACGGCTTCGCTAGCATTATTTCGGAATAAAAAGGAACCTACGACCGGGACCTCATACTACCAACATACCGAAAATCATGAAGATCCGTTCAGCCGTTTTTGCGTGATAAGCGTTCAAATAAACAGACAAACAGAGACACAGATAAACTGACAACAATACTAGAAATTGTTGGAACGTGTCCTGTTATTAATCTAAGTATCCCCATTGTATTATTTATTCTATGGAATCCAAAAACATTTTTTTTTTAATCTTCAGTGTTTAAATTTTAAACCTTCAGTTTAAGTATAAATAGATTAAAAACCTACAATATTCACAAATCGTGTTTAGGGATTTTATAGGCTTGTAGTATTGTACGTATTGGATAACTGATGACATCGATGAGTACGTCGCTACGTTAATTTGCCGGACGGGGTAGAAATAAAATATTTACATTGACTACACACCGACCAATATGATTTATACAAGACACAGGGTGGACCTAACGTCCGTTTATATTTTTAAATGATGATTTAAAAAAAAACAAATAACAGTAGATTAAAATTGTTTATAGTTTAAGATGGAAAACAAAAGAGGAAATGATTTCTTAAAAACACATCATCCATATGCAATCATTCATCATCAACAATTAAAAATTATATCTAAGAAATAGGCTGCATCGTTTTAGTACTAGATATTAAACCGTAGTTTCTGCGACACAGGACGTTCCTAGTGCAGAACCCATAGGCATTGTTAAGGTAAACTAATTATTCTTATTCTTAATTTTATCTAGTAATAGTATATTTCACCTGTGACCACACTGCTCCTTGAGCGATTGTCGCTTCAAGTGACCAGTTAATATCAGTAAAATACCAAGTGAAGGCTGTAGGTAGTCTGTCAGGCACCTGCGTCGCAACTCCCGCCGCACTCTCGTTTGTCAACACAAACTTATACCTTTCAAGAGTTGTGACAAAAAAACTGGGAAGAAGGACAATGTATTTAGAGGATACGATACGATATCCTGTTAAAAAACAATTTAAGTTCACGCTGTAGGTAAGTTTAAAATTATCTTGCAAACGAGACTGATACCACGAAATTCCTTTATTACGGAGTTTAACTCTCTTAAAAAAGGCAGGCCTTTTTCGATTACGAAACAACTTACGTTGCGTCTTTTTAAAAATTGATATGCTGATTTAGATGTGATGCGATGCGTCACTGTTCGATCAAATATTAATTGATCGTGGTTTTACGAATCGGAAGTAAGGTTGCAAAATGTTCTTACAATGCCTAATTAATACACCAAAACTTTAATTTAATTTTGCTCCAAACCGTACCTTACAAACAACAGTCTACGACAAAAACCTTCGACTCAAAGTTCACCAAACTACCGGACAGTATTCTGCAACTTCTCGCAAACTGTACAATGTTATTTCATTTATCGCCCGACCGTCAGTTCGTTGTGAAATTTCATTTATCAGGACAGTTACCGGCTGATGAATGGGGATCGAATGTTGAGAGCTTTAATTCCCGGTATTAATGACTTTATACCTGTGCTTTTGGCTTGATTAATTCTGGGTAATAAGGTGTATTGGTAAGCCCCTGTTTTGAAGCGGAGTGTTGATAAAAATTGTCAGTAATTGTGAAAGATACATTTGTAAAATGTTTCTTTAGTAAAATTGCCTATAAAAAACAAAGTAGATTACTCAATAAGTAGTATAGGTAAGGTATTTATATGTACGTACATATGTATAGAAAAATAAACTATACTACGGAAAATTATTGCAAAATACTAGGTAGGTAATATTAAGTACGTACTTACTCATATGCACATTAGGTACTTGTGTAGAGATGAAATGTTCGCAGGCTTATACCATCTTATTACAAAACGCGGTTTAAATATTAGTGCAGGACTTTGAAAATAAAAAGTGGGTTCTTGTTGTTCAGACATAACATAGGTACAAGCAATCAAGATGTCAACAAAAAATTGGAACTTTGATTCAACATTGGTACATTTTGACAGTTTGACAATTATGACAGTAGACAGACAATTTTCGAACAACCAAAACGGACTTGGTCTACACTTATATTTATACCACGTTTTGTTATAAGGCCCATAAAGTTTACAAAACAGCTGTTTTTTTTATCTCAATAAGATTCCGCTATATTATTCCAAAGTTTACAGTAACTCAGTATACAATGATGGAGATGACTAAAACCTTATTAAATGGTGTCATTTCGCCCCATCAGTCGGCATTAATCCTGGCCAAGACTCCCGGGACACATTCAGGCGCGATGGCAACCAATAACGTAAACATGTCCGCGAAGGAAATACGGGAGTAGAGTGTGGAGTCAGTTTGTTACTGAATACAGGGGAATTGTAGTATGTTTGGGTGTTAGTGCTTGTTATTATGTACATAAAAATAACTCTATCGTTTATTTTTGCTTCGAATATTTTACTTCACGTTAAAACCATTTTACTTCACAATTAAACACCCGCACAAAAATCACAATAAAAAATCAGGTCAATTAAACAATTATTTTAGAAAATAAAAAAAGAAGAATCTATGATGACCCAGGTTGTTTTAATATTAAAACTTTCGTGAGACATTTTATCAATATATTAACCCAGGTTGTTGTTTGTTATCAAAGTTAGTTAGTTAAAATATAATTTTTATGTAACTATGTATTTACACGCAAGACTTTTCTAGTGGCTTGTTAAGAGTTAAGAGTTAGTTTAATCGAAAGCAAGCCTCCAGTTTGCTGCAGAGAATTTACTGACTCCTAACATACGAGTCAGTTTATCTTACTTGGTAAGTACTAAATTATGGATAATATTTGAAAATTATCTGCTAAAATACGAGCGCGGTCTGCTAAAATACGCACCCGTCGCGGTGCGCGAGCGACTGCGAGAGCGGAGCGGGCGCAGAGGCGCGGGGGTGCGGCAGCGGGTCAGTGAACCAGTCTGGACGAGGCGGCCAACCGGGACGCGCGTGCTGACTCGTCCTCCTGATGATGGAAACCTCAGATTTCCGAAACTTGTCGAGCTAATTTTTCGACGTAATTTTTGACGTAAGTACTAGCCGGTTATTACAACTAAATTAACTCATAGTGTGATTCTATTTAAAATTCAATTATAAAAGGCATGAACATTTTAACCTGTAAATATTCAAAGGCTGGTCTACACAGCTGTCTCGTACATTTCAAGCTGAAACTGCTATCTATAGCTTATGGATCTGCCATCCGAATTTCGAAATGAGTCAGATAGAACTTACTTAAACTTCTAAAAGAGACGATGGCCGGCTTATTGAACTACGTGTATGTTAATTGTAGACAATCGGTTCAGTATATGAGCTTACAAAACTCAATCGTTTTTTTTTTAAAAGTGTACGCTATAGACACAATTAATTATTTTATTTAGTAAAACTTTTAAATTAAATTTGAATTTATACGGTCACACTTATACGGCATAAGGGACAAGTTATCACACGTACCTACACTATTCCATCGACAAAAAAATATGTTACTGAAATCCAAGAGTAAAATCTGAGAAACAAATTAAAACACCCTGCAAAATTTCCCAACTATAATGTGAGTGGATTCAATCTGCGGAGGACTGGGACGAGTGGCGTACAAGAAGAGAGGTTTATGCTCAGCAGTAGGTGATAACAAGCTGATGATGATATAAAATATCACCATTAAAGTTATATCAAGGTCATTTTAAAAAATCTATGAAATTGTAGCATATCCAGTTTTAATAATATCATGGTGATGATACGTGTTGCGGCGACGTACGTCCCCGGCCGCAGGACGATTTAAAGCCACGAAAATGTAAGCGGTTTGTCCGTTTTTAAATGAAAATCGTAAAGCAGAGGGATGAATTTATAATCCAGTTGTTTGCCGTCACGTTTGTTCGTGTTTTTAGCGCTTAGGTGAAGTGCCCTAGATTTGATGAGATCACGTAAATGGTTTTTTTTTTGGGTATTTTTATTTTAATTTTTGAGCTTCATTTTTACAGACGTTTGAGTAAAATAGTATGTAAGCTATTTTTGATAATTTATACATAATATCATACCGCTAACAAGCGATTTTGTTTAGTTTTCCGGCGCTTATACAATTATCATGAAATTTTGAGCTTAAATTACGAAGGTAACATATTTTGCTTTACAATATGTTTAATATCAGTCGCTGCATTATTTAAACTGTGGTCATATTTTCAAAACCAGTATGGTTGAACCACAGACACAAAAAATTGACTTTAGCGAGAACTTTACACAAGAGTACCTAACAGTAGCTACATACTATTTTCATTCGCAGAACTTTCGGTTGACCAAAACAACGCTCCCATTACATAACAAGTAGTATTGTGTTTAGGTCCAGGTACCATATATCACAGTTTGACGCGAGTTTACAAAACGGTACCACTATTAACGCCGGAACTACGTGAATAACGTGGCAACTTGCGGCGTCGATAAAACGGACACTAAACACACAGTGCGGAGAAGACAGTAGTACAAACTTGAATATACACAAATAGCATACTCCTAATCCTATGGTGGTATTCAAGCGAGTGTGGCTCAGCGGTACCAATATCTGCTTTTCATTCAGACGCACCCTGGTTCGAATCCGGCCCTACACCAATGACTTTTATTTTCAAGTTAAGTGTGGATTTGCACTCGCTTAGCGGTGAAGGAAAATATCATGAGGAAACCGACATGTTTGAGGACCACAATATCCGAGGACATGTGTCTTCCATGGAAGGAACTGGGCGTCCACCACGAATTATCTGCCCAAGAGAACTTCCCTAACGGATTCATTCTGCGGGGGAGTCACGACCCTCAGTCTTGAGGAATACGCCTCAAGAGAGAGATAGTGGTTTTACGACTGTTACCAATAGTGTTGGCCACTCCCATACAAACTGTTTTATTCATATACAAAAATGTAGCCCTGAGCTAGATTAACCTTTTCTTATGTTGATTTTAAATTTATATAAGGTGCTTCTCTAATGAAATAGTGTGAAACTTGTCTCTGATGTTAGTTTTTAGTAAAATACTTTAATTATACAATGTTATGGTTTTGAGTTATAATTTTAAAACGATTATTTTCTTAGTAAATTGTATCTTAAGTAATTAAACTGCAAGCTAAGCTTGTTAATTTATTAACTGATTTGGTATTTCACATTATTTCGTATTCGTGCCATATTATCAATTTATAAATATGACGGCGCGTTTGATTCGAAGAGTGTTTAAGTTTTTTTTTTTTTTTATTAACGGACTCTGCGGCAGTGTTTAAGTTGTTCTTAATGTTTGATTCGGAGAGTAGGCGAGTTGGTTTCAATGTCACTGTCAGCTGTCACAATGTTCGAAATGTGTTATACTTAATGTTTGTGTCACTGTCAATAACGGCTGACGTTGACTTGAGACTAACTTCGGGGTCCTGGCTCTGACGCAACAACCAGCGCTAGTGCCGTGCGAGGGACCGCCAGTCTTACTTGGGACGGCAATCGGTTCGCATCGCGTTGTGGCGTTACGTGTTGGTTGGAGTGTCGACCGAATTAGTGTAATTAGTTATCAGACAATCTACCAACAGTTGTATTTAACCTCAATATACCATCAATCAGTTGAAGTACTACGTTTTATTTCTCCATGCCCAAATAACCACGCCTAGCCGTTAGAATTATTATTATGGTTGACGAACATGCTCTGCTGTCGCCACGAATAAATAAGAAATAAGAATAGTAATTAAAAATGTATTTGACTAATTATGGTTTAGCCAGATTGTAACAAAGAACCAAATTATTACTACATATGAATAGCGAAAGGGGGTTTCTAAAAACCTCTACAGTAGAGACATAATATGAAGGATTTGATTCATATGTACGTATGCGTTTGTTTTGGTTTACCTACTGCGTTCTCTGTGGTAAAAGTGTATTGTTCGTCTCACCTGGTCTTGGCGAGATGTTTTCAGGAGTTGGAAGTTGGCTGTAGTTTATGGGACAACGTTTACGCTCGCCGGAATTGAAATTCTTTGTTTGTGCGTTTGACAATTTAGTGATTTATGTGCGAATGGCCGTAGGGTTTGTTTTTGTTAGATGTGCACTTTTTTATTAACGTAAAAAAACGTTTATTTGAGCGTTCAAAAGGGGTGTAAAGTAAGGTTAAACGAGGATAAGAGGATTTACATATACCTGCTAGGGCTTAATGGGTTACTTTACACCAATAGAAAATCCCTGGATATATCACACTATGTCTTTTCCTGTGTTTTTCGTATTTTAAAATCAAAATAGCACTAAATACATGATTTTAGTTACAAGGCATTTTGCTATAACATTTGCGTTTAACAAATAGAAATTGCTTTTGCACTGTTAGCTATTATTAAAGTCAGTTAAATTAAATCTGCATTTGACGACTTAAATTTGGTTGATTTATCGGTATCGTTCGAGAACTAGTTCCAATTCTAATTAATCTGCCCAAATAATAACCTCAATAATTATTTAAAAAAAATAACACATTTATGTTCGTTGAATTAACGTGTGTCAAAATATTAAGCAGACGCTAACACAACAAAGCTTCACTTACTAGCATAAATATTCTCACTCTATACTTATTCTCGCATATCCAATAAATACTTAGAAAATAATAATTTCAAAGTTAACAAGTAGATACTTAACACGATTCTCAAGTTCTCCTCATTTTATAAGGCTTCTTGTCAGATATCTGGGATTCCTAGAACGCCACTTTGAGAATAAGATCAGATATTCGTTTATTCCTTAGAATTTTCTGTTACTACCGTAACTTGTTACGTGGCATGTGTTTTCTAGAAATTTAGAACATAGAACAGAAAAGAAAAATTATAAGTTAAGTATACATATTAGTTGATAAGTTTACTTATATTTTATTTGTACTTATGTACGTACATACATACATGTAAAATCTAGTACCTTAACCAGAGAGCAGATTGTTTTTTTTTTGCATTGTGTCAGTCAAATAAGTTAGTTCGTATTAACGTAGTTCAGTTTGGAGTGCTTTTCAAACCCCCAAAAAGCTAAAAAAAACACGGTTTAAGAACTATTCCACTCTGTCTAGCAAACAGCATTAAAAATTTAACTCTCAATTTTTAAACAGATAATTCTATTTTTGATTGGTTTGGATTTTTATTTTTTTACTGGTTACGTCTACGTTTGTGATTCTACAAATTTAAGGTAGTCACAGTTTTATTTTATACTTGTTTCTAATTTCCTATGTTCGATATTGTGTATCCCAAATAAGCACGTATAACTCTATGAAAACCTACGAATACAATAACATGTTAGAAACAACATATCCAGTGACCTTCAGACTGCCTATTAGGCTTGTCAAGTATTCGAGAAAGAAAGATTTATAAAAACACATCAAAAGGGTAACATGTAAGAGAAATTGCGCGTCAGTCAGATAATTTGGCGTTATTTCTTCGCATTCTTCGGAGTTTCCATCTTATTCGCAATTCCCGTTTTGCAAAGCAAATATGATCAAACGCGGGAAGCGAGAATAAATTAGTACAAGCTGGAAAAAGCAGTTGTTAAGCGTAAAAATACATGAAATGGATATTGTATTGTATAATTTTATTTTCAGTCATCTATTTTGGATCGGGAATGATACGAGACGATAAGCATTTTATTAATTTACATATTTGAATCCCTTTTACAGGAAAGTACTTAAGTTAGTTTAATATTACATATATAATAAAAAAATACTTAATTGTTTTATATATCAGTATTACACAAAAAAATCTTGTAACCGTCAATCTTCCTTCATTTCCCCAACAGGAAAAAATGTGAAAAATACGACTATACACTAAATCAGACGGTGCGTATAATTGGATAAGCTTGCTGAGCATATTTTTTGCCAAAACATAATAAATTAGAGACTCCTAACTAATGGCAGCAGAACGGTAATTGAATAAGGAGAGAAAAAATGCTTCTTTCAAAAATCTTTCTTGGGCAAATTAATAGTTATACCTGAGTTTACACCTTCAGAAAAAAATAACTTTTAAATAATAACTTAATATACTAAACTGGCAGTTGAACTTTAAAAAATCACAATACGCCCCAAGCGAGTTAGAGTGCAATACCCATAGCAGTCACATACTTCATGTATTCAACAAGTCGTATTATTAAATGATAGGCATACGTGTGTCGTAATATCAAATCAAATTATATATGTTTATATACATAACTAAATAATAGCTTATTCAAACAAGTTCATACTTATTTAGTAACCATAACATAATGAGATGTCTTATAGATATGATGTCGTAGTTTTTTACGATCTCAAAAGAAATGAGCACGGCACAAGCAATAGTTGACAAGGGAGGGGAATAAACTAAGTTAATTTCATGAAAAACGGTAAAGTGATATTTTGCGTGTTTCTTTCGTGTTTTATTCCCTTTGCTTTGTAATTTACATTGCTATTCTATTTTTATTCAGCATTTATATTACAAAATTATTCTTACGGAAACTCGTACTTGTGTAAAATAAATAATTAATGAATACTCGCATATAGTTTGAGCAATTTATTTCTGACATAACTATATTTTTAACCGCTTTGTGAATCCAAGAAAATCGCTTCAAACTAATACTAAGTATTTATTGAATCCCTGCAAAAACGCTCTGTAGTTAATTCGTGGAAGAAAATCTAGAATATTAAATTAAATAAATATTTAACAAGACTTCCATACCACAGACATGCTTTTAACGTATTTGAACTTCCGAACTTCTTATACCAGCAATCTGACCCTTGGCTGGATTCAACTACTATACTTCCAAGGGTCATATAGGCTTAATTTCTAAGCACTCCTATGATTAGTTGCGTGGACAAATTAAACCCACACAAAACGGCAGCTTACGTTCTCCTCATTTAGCCTTATCCCGAAAAATGTCTAATAAATGACGTGATAAAAGCGGGCTTAGGGTATCGTAATTATAGCCGAGGTTGCTATAAGGATAGGATAGCTAATATATGAACGAAGTGGCCCTTTTTGTCGTCTATTTTAGGATTAATTGGGAATATAATACTGTAGTATTATTTTGAGACGTACCATAGCTTTAATAAATATGGATTAGAATGTTACATAAATAAAATAGTAAGTGTGAACGAGTAATAAAGTAAATAGTGAACTTTGGGGTCTAAATTTTCAAATAATTAAAAAAACTGACGTATTTTACACGCATTGAATAGTAAGCTTTGATATCTTAGTTTATTGTATGTGTGATTATTGTAACTAAGGAAAATAAGTTTTCAAAAAAATAAACAGCAAAAAACTATTACCAACCTCCAAATAGAATACGTAACTATTCCCCATTTACTTACAAGTCTCCTTATCTCAAAAACTTGAGTAAAATATTCGGAGCGTATTCTGACAAGATTTCCCGGCATCCGTTAGCACTCAAACGGGATTGGAATGTAAATACCAACAAGAAGCTCAGCGCGTCCTTAACTACCCTTTTCGTGTTGTGATTCCAGTGAATAGTCGGTGCTAGTTTGACAGAATGTAAGTAGTGTCTAGAATGCAATGTAAAAAAAAATTGTTGCCAGTATGCTTATGGCCTGATGTGGGTTCTGAGAGCTGCTAATGATGATGAAAATACAATTTATTGTAAGATAACATTTTGTATATTTTTGTCTATTGGTCTGTCTCTAAAATAAAATTATTAGCACTTAACTACAGTTTTTATTTTATTTTAAGGCAGCCATGGCATCTATCCTTAAATCCATGTGTGATACAAGAAAAAAGATTAAATCTTATATTAACATAAAGGTCATATTATTCACGGACTAAAACGGATATCATAGCACCGTTGTACTGACTAACAAGTAATTAAACTAACGAATTACGCATAAAGGATTATACAAATCTATTTAATAACAGACGTAACATAAACAGTACAGATTATCTAACAAAATCATTTCTTAAAATTAGCTAACTCTCTACTCCTTATTCTAGTACCCGTATGCTCCATCTCACTAGTTCTGAGTCCCAAACGATCAACACGCTCTAATGATTGTTTATACGGGCAGCTTAGTTCGTAATTAAAACTTCTTGCTAATGCTCCCGAGGAATCCCAAAGTTTGGCACTTGGAAACCGCAGTCGGGATTGCAAGACCAATGTTTGAGAACCACTGCTCATTTACTAATGTGTCCCTTGAAAGAAGTTAGGCATGTTTAGGAAGGTTCTAGGAATGTACTGAAGAAGGGTTTTCAAGTTTGTGTGCCTAAGTAGGACTAGTGTCCTATTTTGTTTGCTACTAGTTGCGTCTAGTGGTGTGAACTGTTTCTTTGAATTGTTACGGCTGCCAAAAGTGTTTTTTTATTCTATAGCATACATATACAAACACATATGTATAAACAATGTATAGGAAAAATATGTAATCGATTTGATAAATAAATTTGATGCTGAAAATTATACCGTTAATTCACTTACAAAATTAAAATTTATGGAATGAAACTAATTGAAGTAAATTTTGTTAAACTTAAATTTAAAATTATTTTCTTACAAAAATAACCTTTTACCTTAAATAATTACTTCTTCCCAAGGGGCCAATTAAACTTAACCTACTCCATTCAAAGATGTCAGTTTATAAGCAAAATAGCTTTATTCCCGGAATAAATGCCGTCGCGTGTTAAGTTACCATTATCCCTTGTTCAGATGCAATTGTGGGGGAAAAACACCATCTTTCTCAATTTATCATCCTCTCTTACAGAGATTGTAAAAACAGTTACTTGATTTTTATTAAATTTAGCATGATTTGAGTATATTTTTAAAGAAGAGGTGATGGATGTCTGCTGTTAAAAAATGCCACAAATTTCTTTGTCACAAATTATACAATTAAATTAACATTGAAACAGAGGTTCACTACTTATACAGAAAAATGTACACCCATTGAATTTGATTTAAAGCTTGAAAGTATTTTTTGATAAATGTTACGAAGCCATTATTATAATATCTAAATAAGTTTTTATAGATTTATTATAATAATGGCTTGTGTAGATTTTCATACGATACAAAAAGAACCTTTCAAAACAAAAACATTCGAGACAAATATATGTAGGTACATATTGAAACACATACGACCGTAGATTTATTTAAGTTGACACATTGTATGATTACATACCTACCTATTTTTTGACAAGATTTTAAGAACAAAATTTTTCATAATTTTATTAATAATACAGATTGTGACTTCTAAAATTTTATTAAAACTAAATGTTATAAATTCAAATTGACGAGATATTGTAATTTGTGTAGCATATTCTATGATATTAGTACTTATACCTATACTTATGTATGTTACAACTTTACAGTATCAATAAAGATTCTTTATCTTTATCTTATCATAAAAGTAATAGAAATCAGATGCCCAGTCTTCTCAGTTAAGTATTCCTCTATGGTCCATACTGACTTTTCAGCCACAAACACACCACTAACCATCTAACGGTAGGTATCTGGTAACGGGTTATTAATTACGGTTAATTTATGGAGAGCCAGCCCTCACTGGGATATTCATATTTAGATTATTACTGGTGAACCACAGTGGTTTGGTCTGTAAAGAAAAAAGTAAAATGAAAGAAAGAAAGAAAGCATTTATTTAGTGGTTTAGATGGCGCTGTGTGTAATGTCCCGGAATATTTATTTCATTATTTTCATTTATTTCAACACACAACACAACATAAAAAATAGGTAGATACAAAGGTGATATAAGTTACATTGATGTATCCCGTGCGTCAAAAAGGTCATACTTCAGCATTAATGCTGCAGAATACTATACAGCGCAGATTTTCAGGTATGACCCTTTGAGATGATAATTATTATTGTTAAAAAAATCGTATTTTAACAGCACAAGCGACGTTGTGGCCAAAAGATAATTTGCATTCCTGAAAACTTTGCTGAAAACTTAACTAACCATAAATAAATATTAATTTTGATTTCTTCTTCTTTTCAGATCGAAAATGCGCTTCTGACTCTACTGCCTGCCTGCCTTTAATAAGTAAGTTATTTTTTTACTAATACACGTTACTGATTTAATGAAAAAGAAAGAAGATTGAATTAGGTTTGAGCACTAGTTTAAGTTTCAATAAAACAGCAGATAGATTTTTTAAGTTTTTTCTTTATAAAATAACAGCAATACTTAAGTTCCAATTTACATTCAATTTTATATTACTTAAAACTTTAACACAGCTGAGTCATAAATTGCTACATTCATGCTGCAACGAAAAATTATGTACTACATAACAAAACAATATTATTATGTTTTAACAGAGCAACACTTTCAATTGTAAATTCCCACATAACATACGAGAAGGTTGCGAGAAGTAGATCAAGTTGCTTGCCCGAAGTTAAGCTGTGAAACACGCAAAGCCTTTTTGCAAGCTCAGTGCAATGTTCGTACAATTCAGGAATTTAGACTTGTACCGTTTTATGCTTTTATCTTGAAAGGATCGTTGGAATAAACGTCTGAAAGACAGGTTTGGACGTGTGGACGAGTTGGGTTAGTAGAATTTTATTGTGAGGAATGTTGTGTTACAAACTTTTTACACCTTGATAACAAAATGTATATATTACATATTAAAGCCACTGCTTTTTAAAAATGATTTATTTTTCTGACATTTATGGTTTTAAAAACAAGTGAAAAAGATAAAATACTGTACTTACAACAAAGAATCTGAGGTTATGTTTCAACTTCGACTATTTTATGTCCTATCTCCGTATTCGAGAAAACCAATACATCAATTACTCCTACATCACTATCAATTTTTAACATAAAATAATGAATGAAGAGGACAAAACAATGTTGGTCGATAACTGCTAAATTGTGGAACTCCCTGCCTGACTCCCTGTTCCCCGCGGAATATTACCTTGCGATCTTCAAAGCGAGAGTGAATCGGTTCTTACTGGGTAAGCACGTTCCATCCTAGACCGTAATGATTGCTTACCATCAGGCGAATTACGGTCAACTGCAAACCCATTGCTTATAAAAAAAAACTAATATACATACATATATTCATTCTATGTATATATATATATATTCTATTATATTCTATTATATATGGTAACTATTTATGTTACAAAAGTAATTCAAAATCACAAGTTTATGTGACCAATATTTTTAAACGGCACAAGTTCATAATAATTATGCCCAAAAAATCGACAACACTTTTCCTGGCCAACAATCACAAATAATCAACCCAAACAGAATCACAAAAGCTCTATGTATCGCATAAAAACACTAGCAAAAATGTTTAACCAAGTCTTGGCAACAGACAGACGTTTTTTTGCCGGCAATTGACACCGTTTCAAAGTAGGATACGTGGTAGAGTGTGGGTGGAAAACATAGACTAGTATAGCTATGGATTGTAAATAGTGTGGGTTGTTCAATCGTTTATTGCATAATGTTGAAAATGTGCTTACTTTGCTCAGCGGTATTCGCTGAAGATTACTAAAAAGACATTCAGGCCTATTGAAATTCTCCTTTTTTAATTAAACAACAAATAGTATAGCTATGGATTGAAAATAGTGTGGGTTGTTCAAACGTTTATAGCGTAATATTGAAAACGTGCTCACTTTTCTCAGCGATATTCGTTGTAGATTACTAAAAAAACATTGAGACAAATTTCAGAACCTTTTTTTTTAAAGTCAGTTAGTTTAGCAACTGTCGTACGAGGAAAAAGCGTACTGTAATTTGCATGTGTTAAGCTTCAACGGATACCTATAACAAAAAATCAAATTGTATTTCGTTTGATTGTTAGTCTGTAGGTTATGCCATTTTTATTTATTTATAAGTTACCAATGTCAAATATTTAACCACAACAAATTTGAGTGAAATTTGATTTTAACTAGCTTATTTAGCTTTATTGTACTCTTTAATTTTTTTAAGACTTCAGTTAAGTTTATTAGTAATAGTTTCTTTCTTTTCAATACGCTGTTTTGATGCGCGTTTCTGAAAACATATATTAATTGAGTGTCTATTACAATCTATTAACTACATGGTCAGTGGTTGAAAACAAAACTGTGTTACGCTAGTCGGGCTGACTGGGCTGTTTTCTTGATAGCTTGATTCTAGTGGACTGTTGTTATTCACTAATGATTTCATTTAATTCAATAGTTACTTAACAATGGAAAGCTTTCAATTAAAAACTTAACAAGGAATGTTTATTTTGTAATATAAGTATAATAAGTATGAATTTACGAAAGAAAAGAATACATGCATTATATCCGTTACCTAGTATGGGACTAGATGGCGCTGTGTGATATGTCCTGAAATATTCAAAGTTTTTATAGTACAATGTATGATATTTACACATTCTCGTCCTACAACTTTATACTAAATACACTTATTTTTCAAAAAAATATTAGTTATAATTGTGAAAAAAAAAAGTAAAATAGCATGCGTTACCGCCTCTGTAATTTACTAGCTAAAAAAACAGGTAATATTACAAAAAATATGTCTATGTTTGTTTTTCTTCTGTATTTAAATGATCATAAGAACATTCAACTAGTTAAAATCTACACCGATTCTACGAAACGCCAAAACTAATTCCACAACCAGTTCCAAAAACTACAATTAAAACTACTGCAACTATTTAAACACCATCTTGCATTCCTCAGTTAATTAACAGGGTGTACCACTAAAATAGGAGAATAAAAACCCGTAATGAAGCGCAGTCTGTTTTTTCCCAGTCCACCAGTTCTCATAAACGGGGGTTTTGCAGTAACTGGGCTGTGGAAGTGAGCTATCTAATGGACTAGCCCATTAGCGAATGTAATGCATTGTGCACTAGTTATCTAGTACGTAAGATTACGTTAGAATAATTTATATATTTACAATTTATTTTAAAACGATATCAACTGAATACGCAGCTTTTGTCCTGGCTTACAGACTATTATCTATACTAATATTATAAAGCTGAAGAGTTTGTTTGTTTGTTTGAACGCGCTAATCTCACGAACTACAGGTGCGAATTGAAAAAATCTTTTTGTGTTCAATAGACCATTTATTGAGGAAGGCTTTAGGCTATATAACATCACGTTCTAACTAAAAGGAACGAAGAAACAATGGAAAATGTGAAATTATTCATCTTTGAGGGCTTCGGTTGCGTGCGCTACGAAAACGGTTCAAGTCGTGGGTAGCAGCTATAATTTATAAATCTGAAGAGGTTCTTCTTAATGCGAGCGAAGCCACGAGCACCCTCAAGTGTTACATAAGATCATAGTGAGTGTAACTAAGCGGTTCCAGTGTCTGCCTTTTATCCATGCGCACCCTGGTTCGTATCCGGCCCTACACCAATGACATGGTATTTTCTAGTTATGTGTAGATTTGTACTCGCTTAGCAGTGAAGGAAAATAACATGAGGAAATCGAGATAATTAGAGTTTGAATAATAAAATAAAATAATTTTAATATAAGCGTTTATGTAGGAGACCACGGAGGACAGGACATCACGGAGAAGCATAGTGCACCAAGTGATCAAGACGTTTGAATAGAAGATAAGCGTTTTGATAATATCGTAAATGTAAAACTTCATGTACTGAAAATCACCTTACACTGTAGTAATATCATCTAATGAGAGATCCAAATTCACGTTTGTGACAACCATGTTCCCATTCCGTGTTCGTTTTGGAACAACTTTAAACTTTATGCGCGAGTTCCGTTCTAATGAAACTTTCGCACCCTAATGATGACATTTTGATGGGTACTGCTCATGTCATGATAAGGAATGTCGAGAATAAATTATGATGAATGATGTTGTTCGTAGTAGTTATTTAACTAGCACGACTCTTTAGTACATTTAGCTGTTTTGACTAGGTTTTTTCGTCGATATAATGTTTAAAGAGCGATTGCTCGCTCTTACATTATTATTCTTACATTATTATTATTATTATGATTGCGAGTCTTAACTTTGTACTTCATCTTTTCTAGCCTAGCAAAGCTAGTCATACTGTATACATATATGTATCTAACCTAGTTTATTTTATAAGTGCAATGACGTTATATTTACTTATAGAATAGCGTAACATTAATGTACAGTGTTCTAGAGATATAAAGGTACGATCATACGAGTGTAAGTTCATTTGATCGACGATTCATTTAAAAATGGTTGGTCTTATTGTCTCCTGTAATTATTGTAGGCTGGTTGGTGGGTAAGGAAATATAAAAATAATATGGTCATATATAAAAAAGAATGAACAATATTTTCGAAATCTATAACAATTCTAACAACATAAGGTATAGTTTACTGCACGCACTTGTTAAAACATTTTCGAAGTTTTGTAAATACATTTATAACTCTCAAATCAAAATTTGTAAACAAACTTTAAGAATGCGTTCATTCATCACTTGAGACTAACTTTTTATCTCATGAAATATGGATATTTTCACGCTTAGCAATATAAATAGCGTTACCTTTGCAAAGTGAAGTTTCGAGATCTCGTGTGATCATTCGTCTGTAACAAACAATTCATTATAAGTTGGAACCAACATTAAAAGTTTCACGTTCAAAAAATACGAAGAAACATGAGTAGGAAAATAACAGAGAGATAACTTTGTACGTTTTTCAAGAACATGCGGTTACCCCACGTTATTCCTGACAGTAATCCGAGACAACAAGTATGATAGAAAGATCTTAATATGAAAGTCAGTTCAGTTTTTTTACTATATTGAAGGAATAAGCACACTCTCAGTTTGGTTTTATTTTATTGCATAGGTAAAACTTATATTTTTATTGCAATTTAATTCTCGAAACTGTGTATACATCAATACAACAAAAAAGTAGTCAAAATTTATTTTCAATAGGAAACTGAAATAAAACATCAAATGAAAAAACCACATGAATACCATAAAGTAGCTTAAAATATTGTTTGCCATAGTAAAAGTAGAATTTTGTAGATTAATTTGTTAAACAAACCTTCCCAAATCAACAAGCCTTAAGAATAAAGTTATTTTTTTGCTATTCTCTACTCTACAACCTAGTAAGTGAAAACCTATCCGATGTATGTATGGCTCCTTAACTTTGAAGTGGAATCCAAAGTTAGCCGTTTTAAACTCGTTAGCAAGTTTTCTGGTTGCGCCCTTTTGCTTTGCTTCTACAAAGTGGCCGCCTTGCGTGGTTTTACATCTAAAACGGCTTGCGGTATCGGAAAAGGCATACATTATTGGGTAAGCACGATCCATCTTATACCATAGCTATTGCTTACCATCAGGTAAACTATCAATCAATCAATTAATCAATAATTCTTTATTGTACACCAATAGCAAAATAACACAATCATAAAGAAATGTAGACCATAGTATTGGAACAGAGGGCGGCCTTATCACCTAGAGTGATCTCTTCCAGGCAACCTAGTTTGGAAAACAACGATAGGAAAACAGTAAAGCTGGCGTACCTACTAAAACTAATACAACATAATATTTAACAAATAGAACAACAAAAAACCTAAAAACATGTAAAATGCCTACATTTACATCTATACAAACAGAGAAAGGAAAACAACACATAATAAACCTACCTACTCAAAAAAAAAGGGGAAAAAACTATGATCAAGTGCAAAACTGTTCTAGAAAAAAAAAATATGGCGTAGTTTTACGCCATTTTATTTCAAAATGAATTCAAAAAGGTTAGAGATGGAGTGATCGTACAATTTCATCATTTATTTTATCTCTTGCATTTTTGTATGACATTTTGATTATATACAAATATAATTATTGAAATTGAAAGGACAAGATACGAGTATGAAAAATTTCACTTTAGAAAAGTATACATTTTATAACTAAAACATTAGATTGCTTGCTTACCGCTGCTATGACGGGAAAAAATATTGAAATATTACCGAAAGGAATTAAAATTTTCAGGAATGGAAGATACCTATATATTTTTTTCAAATATTGCTAACATTCACTTTTGCATATTGATAGCTTTTGCATGGTCGTACGTTCTATCAACTCTTCAAATAACATTAACAATGTAAAAGCTAACTGAAGCCGTATTTTTCCCAAACCTCCCTTTTTTTTATTTGCTCGTGACATTGGCGTGACACGCTCGCGTTTGTCCCGTCTACGCCATTTGCTCTTTACAAAGATCGGGGAAGTAGAATTTTGGGAAGAATAGACTTGGTTTCAAATAATAACTGCGGGGGAGTAACGGCCCTCAGTCTTTAGGAAATACGACAGAAAGAGAGAAATTGGGCTTCAGTGTATTTTATATGGGCATAAAAAGATTGTAAAATTTTGTTTTTCAGTGCCTTTATTTAATACTTTATAATGATCTAAAAAAGAATATATTAATAAATTGAAAGTTAAAGTAGAACTTCAATAAATGTTTAGTTTACGTAAGTTTTTATTTGTGGTTTGATACTAAGTGTTACAATGTGTTGAATTTCTTGATAAGATAAAATGAGTATTTTATTGTAGTTAGAAAAAATATACACAGAATTTCCTGAACTTGATTACTTTGACTGTACATGCCTTATGATATTTAATAATAAACTTATTCCAACTTTCAATACACAATAGTTTTGCTGATCTTTTTACCGTTCTGCCTCAATTTACAACATCCATGACTTTGTGAAGCGAAACTTTTTCAGTTATAAGCTTTTTGCGTCCAATTACTGAGGGTTTTAAATAATACTGCTTTTGGTTTGCACAAACGCTAAAAGCTTCTTTTGTTGTTCTTTTCATGCAAAAGTAGTTACAAGTATTAGTTTTCTGGCAAAGCTGCATTATGTTTTCTTTTGCTCTTTAAGTAAGTACATGTAAACTGCTGTAAAAAGAGCAACAGATATTAGTATAACTTGGCACGACCCAAATAATATTTCTAAAGTATTTGACACTATATTTAGTGTGTTAAGAAAACCAATGGGTATAAACCCTCAAAGTCAAAGATATTTATTTCGGAATGAATATAGGTACATATAGATGATAGTGAAATTACATCCTTGCCAAAAAGTATTCGTTTTTAAATAACGAGCGAGGCAAAGGAATGTTCTCTGATTCAAATATTATATTAACCATTATGTATTTATGTATTTATTTATTTCTTTCGATTACTATCATTTGCTTAACATATTTTTTACCAAATTGTGGCTAAACAAAAGATAAACAAACAGTACCATTTATTTTGTGTTTGCTCAATACATATAGATTTAAGTCACCTAACCGAAAATTACTTTTATCAATTCCTTAATCTGATTAAGCCAGGGCCTGTAGTGATTGAAATTAAACACAAAGCATAATCACATTTTAATGCTCCCGTAACATTTGCAAAGTGTATCATCTGTCAAGTGAGAACTTCAGCTAATTTCCGCTCTGTACATAATTACCTATTCTGTGACAGTGCCGTTTGTTTGCCTTCACTGCAATGCAGGTACATACGCTTGCCTAATCTACATTTCATCACATGTTGGCGACGGCTACAAATGCAGTAGATGTCTAATGTATTCTTCTTATAATATTTCATATATTGTTATGTAGTAAAGACATTCTGTTTAATGTTTCTTTGCCATCTAACTGCTACCTGAAAAATCACTAAAACATGATGTGATTCACTGATACGTATAGTATTTGGTTACATGTTAGATTAAAAACGATTATTTTCTAATAAATAAAATATAACGATAACATTTACACATAAGGCCACGGATAATAATTCACAATTTACAGTGGTAGCCTGTTGTGTGGGGGCGAGCCATCACAGACTCTATGGCTATTTGCACTAAATGAAATACACTTTAATTTAGTTCATATAGATCTCCTAGAACCAACACAAATGTGATGACCATGTAAATTATATTGTAAATAGCTCTAAATTCATCCACACGATATGCGGTAAGCTTAGTTTAAGACTATCATAACTAGTTAAGAGTCTCTGTATTATTTTGTCTGTTACACCCCGTCATACAGTTGGTTTGAGATAAATTACTTTTGCAGGAATTGACGATGTTGGTGTAACGTGTTTTGCGCATTGAATAAGTGACTCATTTCAGTATGCCGTTTGTAATGGACACTGTGGCAAGTTTAATGTCTGCGTTAGTAGGACTATTGTCAAGCAGTGGTTAGCAAGCACTGCTGTGCTCAAACTTGGATGGAAATGTGTGAGGCATAATATAAAAATCATCACTATGAAAAAAAAGTACTAGTTTTATAAATGCTTGGTGTTTAGTTTGCGTTGTTTGAAAATTGATAAAAATTACCTTCGTTACTCTCGAAACCCTATACCTTAGCACAGCATAACCGAAATCTGTCGCACCGAAGAAATATGAGAGCATAATTTAACATACCAACTAACTCACTTTTGTTATTTTTATTACATACTTACATTTTATTTTTATTTTTTATATATTACAGATATTATTATTTTACCTATTTGAAATGATAGATTGCTACTTATTCAGTAATACGTACATTTTACTTCGCAATAAGTATTATCAAGTTAGATATCACAAAAAGCAGCGTTCTATGACGTCATTAAGGCTGCACCAGCATTAAGGCGCCAGTAAAGGCGGTCTAATGAAGTGACTGCGGAAAGGCATGAGGAGGCCCTTAACACGCTTCACTCTTTACTGCAATGTGTCAGACGAGTTTTGCGGTGTTGTGTCTGGTTGGGAATTTTAGTTTTTTTTTATTGCACGTCAAGCCTAATAAACTATGTTTTTGTTTTGTTTCTTCTTCTTATCGAATGAGAGATAGATAAAACTCTTTATTGTAACACACATTGAAAAAAAAAGAAGAAAATTAAAAGACTTAAAAAATAGTGCCACAACTGGCGGCCTTATCGCTAATAGCGATTTATTCCAGGCAACCGTAGGATGGACAGGAGTCGAAAGAAAAATAAAGGATGGGGTGTTCAAACAAGAGAAAATATATACTAACAATAAAATATTCAATATTATATAATAACAAATAACACATATCACATATAAGTGTAAATAACTATAAATATATATAATACCTACATACTATAACGACAGAAGGAGACAACTATAAACACATGATTTCAACAGCAGATTATTGAGCTATTGAGTTTAGGTACCAGTTTTTACCTGAGTTTTTTTTTTGAGAGTGACCAACTCTTGCTCCGAGAGTTAATCAAGCCGACCTCAGGGCTTCTGACATGGCTTAACGACTGCCGTACTAGACAAACTACTGGACCTACAATATAACGTGTCATCCACCCACGAAAGCGCTCATAATGGAATGCCACATTTTGGTCACCCATGCAAAGACTGACCGCGTCGACAACTGCTTAACATTGGTAGTCGCATGCGATTGCCTTTACCAGCTGAGCTGCGGGCGCTTAGTAACTTAAGTAGATATAACTTGCCATGATCATTGTAATATTAGCATACTAGAAGTGATTTATGTACCGTCATTATCCATTCTATAGGCTAAAGAGATTTCGTAATGAATGAGTTTAACGAAGATACCTTAGAACATATGTAGATAATATGGAGAGTCATGTAACAGAGCTGCACAGAAAATCAAATTTACCACTTAGATTATAATATAATAAAATAAAAATAAAAAAGCCTTTATTTCTATCACATTATTTCACACTACTTATATCTATTATTTAAAATTAAAAACACCATTGTGATAAATACACCCTTAACCAATTAAACCATAGTATATTTGAATTATGCACCATGACATAATTGATGTGATAACAATGAAATATTTTCCATATATACATTTATTATACAACTTGCTTAATAATCCACTATTCACGCATATACATACAAATACCTATGGGTCGTGTCCTATGTGTTTAAAAATAAACAGAGATCAAAAATGGCGACAGTGTTTGAAACAATGGCCGCCCGCAGACGCGCTGGATTTCATTATACTTATAGTGAAAGGGACCAATCTTCGCGCTTTCCACTTTTTAACGCAGATTACTTGTTACGCAGATTACTAGATACTCTACTTTTATTGAAGAGGCAGATATTTTAAGAAAACTGACTGAAGTGTAGTGGGCTTATTTAAAATTTAACACATTGAAAAGTTGAAAACCAACCACTTTGTGGCTAGTCTGTGCATTTTTTTATTATGCTTACTCAGTGAAAGAAATATGTGACGTAGATAATATATATTAATTCATTGATAATAATATGGATGAATTGTGGCCAGATAGTCGATTTATAAGTCTTAACTGTATGGTACCTATTTACTTTTCAAAAACTATCAGTAGTATATTTTGTCTTGTATTTGATAATACCATTACTTTACGTTGGATATAACGTAGAACAATTATATTAATCAAAAGCAAAAATGATTTTACTTTTACATAAATTATGTCTGTAAGTTAGTTCCCAAGACTTACATACTACAATATACCAATACCAATATAGTTGCAAGAATATTATATGCGAGCAAAAATATATTAAGTGGGGTAATCCATCATTCCTATTGTTACCCAACCTTTTGTTCCGTTAATTCACACACCTGCTGTGCTGATTATTAATTAATATCACGAGGGGTTTAAAGAAAACACTTTTGTTTATAAATAAGCTGACCAATGCGAGTCCCTTTTATGTGAATTAATTATGATGACAGCTTGCATTACAGGTACTTAATCTCTCATTTACGAGTAATTACCACCATTAATTTTATTATACGGTTAGTAAATATGTGGTTTATTTACGCCATTTTTTTTTATATTTAGGTAAGACACAGCTGAAATAAAACAATAAATTTAACGGAAATCACTTCAATCACTCTAATAATTTATTAGTTTTATTATAGATGTAGAACGGTGCAGTATCATATACACTAACCTTACAAAAAACATGCTTCTTCTAATAGTATGAGAGTGGCTTACTCTAGTTTCGAGTGTTTTTGAGTTTTAGTTAAAAAAGACTACAGTTACAAGTAAATGACAAACAGCCGCACCTAAAATTTAACATGTCATTTGACCTACGTCAGCGCTCAAAACGAATGACATCCAATTTAGGACAGACAGTTTGCTAACATTGGTACCTTACATGTTTATTTTTTAAGAAAGGTTAACACTTCTCGACTATTGTCCTGAAGTTAAACTAGGATGAAATCTACGTTCTAGACCTTAGAAAAAACGGGTCCACATTCGACTTAGGTGAAATAACTAAACTGATCGTTATGCAAAAACGATAATTTATGATTTTCAAAGCAACAGCCTAGTAAATACCTGTACCAGAGTTCTCTGACCCACAAACATAAACCGACCAGATTTACACGCGACCTAATAAGCTTCCCTATATTATTCCGTCACAATCGCAACTCGCAAACAAATTGTAGGGAATAAGACTCAGTTTTGCAAATAAACAAAGCCGCAGGTGCGTAGGGGTGGAAATCAGAGAGCTGTGAAAATATTTTAGAATAGATACATAATTTTTTTCCATAATGTTGTGGGCATTTTTTATGTGTTAAAGAAAATAAATTAGTAAAAAAATATAGTAAATATCTTCGGCCTTAGGAAGCAAATAGCGGGATAGGACCAGCAAGCACTAATAAAATTATGAATATAAAAATATCAGTGGCATCTTATTATGTCTAGATCCAGGTAACAGTTTTGACATACGGTCAAAAGTATCAGATGGTAAATACGTTAAAATAATTCAAATTTATTTATTAGCATACTTAAATGTATTTACATTTACCCTGTTAATAAGCCCTTGTAAAGCACAATGTCTCTGTAAGATAGTATCTTGTTTCCTTGTGTAAACTCTAAAAATTGACTGTCAATCTAGACGTCATTATCGTAATCATCGCTGCAACATGTCAAAAAAATACATTTCACCACCATTCCAAGTAAAGCATTTAATTCTTACAACATCCATGTCTCAAATTAAATTCAAACACGGCGTCCACGCATAAATAACACAGCCTTTCATTTGGGGCTAGCGAGCGTAAACTGGCTATGGTACCGACTTTGAAGCTGTCATATATACCTGTACACATATATTGTAGAATTATGGCTTTACAACGGAAGTCGAGGTAAATACGAAATTTACACGTTAATTTGTGTGAGGTTTCTAGCGAAAATAACGATGCAATTATTTATTTTAAAGATATGTTTGGAAATCTTGCTTATGACTCTCGATTGACTTGGTTTGGCAGAATAAGACAATAGATAAAAATAATTTAAAATGTACACTTTTCTGTGAATATAAATAAATTCAAACATATAATTGTTTTATGTTTAAACGTATTTGTAATTCGCAGGTAATGTTTGCTTTAACGTAGCTATTGCTTTTTCAATCGCACAGAATTTAAATTATCCCGAACTTAAGAAGAATCATTTCGTCACTGCTCTTTTATATCTGTTTATTGTGTTAAATGTCCCGCCACCAATATTTCAATACCCGCAAAATCCCCAATTTCGTCATAAGAGTACTCTCATACCAAGACGTCATTGGCTACCAATCGCGCGTGAATTTCCCCTTTTCGCGACCAATGAGTAAGAAATACTGATAACGCTAAAACGTTGAGTTACGTATTGATTCGGTACTCTGTGATAACTGGATGGGTTTGGCTGTTTGTTCGGGAAATGTTGCGTGTGCTTTTTGTGGAGATTTTACATAGTCTGTATTTGATAGAAAGGACAGCTAAGTGCTGGAACTCAATAAGTTGCATCGTTTATGATAGAGCATAATGGAAACGCAGTAGACTTATTTGTGTGTGAGTTAATTATAGTGAGCGCTGTTGTAGTTTTAATTATGATCTGCTTTACGATAGGAAATAAGTGGTGAAAATACATCGTCATAAAAAAATTCAAGCTTATTGTAACCATGATGATGATGATGATTACGTCCAAAGAATTGTAATATGGTCCACCATCTATTTATACTACAATGTCAAGTAGGCAATCACCTACTTTGTGTTTAGCTTCAATAGCTTTCGATTCCCAGAACGATCAATTGCCAATAATGCTAAGTAGCACGTACAATGTACATTGTACATGTGATTTAAGCTGTAATAGAATTCCTGTTTTGATTGTGTTTTTTTTCCTTAACCCGTACCCGATCTTGCATAGATTATTTCGCATTTAATTCATGCCTTAAATATAATTATTCTAAATATCAAGAACTTTTAGCCTATAAAAATAGCAAACTAGTCGTCCAAGTCTGCACCAACGAGCTTTTAGCACCAAACCCTAAGCTTTTCAATCCCTTCATCTATAAATAATGAGCTTATTAAGGTTCAATGGGAAACCAAATCTTGGCGAAGGAAAGTTTACGCCGCGGCTCGGTCGGCTAGAAAATCCAATCATACTTAGAAGCAACTTGAGAATCTAGCCACTGCTAAGAACAGGCGAATGAAATATTCAGTCTTTATACAAGTTTTCTAGTACTTTGAGTTGTGGGTCTTTGGAAAACGAGGTCAAAGTAAAAGATTGATGAGATATAAATACATGTTGAATTTACACTTGCGAATTAATAAAAAGATGAAACTTACTGTTTCATCTTTTCTTTGTGCGAGGTCTTTTTCAGCAATTATTTGCTGAAAAAGACCTCGCTATGCCATTATTAAGGTAAGTATGGTTTTGAAATTGTAAAAAGCTCTCGCAACTCACTATTAATATATCGTAGAGGGTCTACGAGTCGTAGCATTAGCGTAGCACAAATGTGTTACTTAGAGCCCCTTATCATTGCGCTTTGGTTAAATTGATCATCACAAATATGGGTATTTTTATTTTGAAACAGAAAAAAACATATTGTTTGAGTGAGCTAAGAAGATTATTTTTAATTTTATGCAAAAATAATCTATGCATTTTATGAGTTTAAAGTAACAATGACTTACAGTTGTCGCTGTAATGTGAGTAAAAATTAAATCAATAGAACGTTGAAAAAAATCATCCATATTTTTTTAAACTAAAACTGGCTTGTACTTGTCCATAGTTTGCCTGACGGTAAGCAAAGGCTATGGCCTGTATATAGGCCTGTATATAACATAAATCTAAATCTATAATAAAGAAGTGCAACATATTCTCAACCTATTTCCTTAACTACAGTATCCGTTCAATTATTCAATTCACCATAATAGAATGGTTTCAGTAAGCACTCATAAATCCTTTTTTATCGTTCCTCTCTCACATCATTACTTGTTCTGTGTCCACTTCACTCGTCTGTCGTTTTGGTTCGCTTGCTCTGCCAATTTGATTCTGGTTTTGCTTTGATAGTGAAATGAGTAAGATAAGGCTGGCCTTTTTCTGGCTCAACGAATCAGCGTAGCTATCCAGCGTAGTAATGTGGCCTGTACGCTAATACGCTTAACACATTGTCTTTTTTTCTGTGAAATTTTGTCAGTAAATGCTTTTAAGAGTTATTGTACAAACAGGTCTGCAGAGCTAGAACTATTAATCTATGAGAGTTTATATAAATATGGTCTGTTCTCTCTTCCTTCAGCATCACATATATTCACATATGTTTAAATATTGAAATGTTATCGGAATCATATAGCTTTATCTATCACATGTAAGATAAATCATCGACGCCATGTTACTATTATTGGCTGGAAACGTAATAAAAGGTATAATCGTGTTCGCGAAGGTTTTTATGGATTGGAGGGAGGTTACAATGTAATAAGAGAAGTGATAACTTCCATGTACTATATTGGTGTGGGTCTTATTTACGGGCCTTATTACGGAAATGTCACAAATGGTTTATTTCATGGTGTATGAAATTTTGGCTGTAAATGATAAAGTTATTTTGAATAAAAATCATAACTAAACTAGCTTAATGACTTGAGTAAATTTGCATTACATCATTAAATTCAATAACATTGCTTACACTTATAGAAATGTACATACGCACATGTAAACATTTTGCTTTTGTGAGCATTTGGTCAGAGGCAATGATTTTTTTGTACGAAACTGCATATTTTTGCCGCACATTACCAAAATCAATAAATTAATTATATTCGATCCCGGGCATCCTAATATAAATAAAGTACATCATTGACTTTTTTATTGAATCTCATTTCAATTAATCAACTTTACAAACTGTTCCCCTTAAAATCACAAGTGTGATTTTACGTCTTACTAAAGGTCTCAATACAGATTGCTACAACAGAGTATTCCGCCATTTAGAATCACTCGACTGGGTTTTATGATCGGTTCACTCGTGCTCAGACTTGTTAGTGGATCGTAAAGCATTCATTCACATTTATTGGCGTTTTCATCACAAGTTTTGCTCCAATTTAGTGAAAGGGCCAATATGTAGCTATGGAACAAAACAATAGCTATAAACTCTTCGTATAAACTATACATTTCTCCTATTTAAACTCTAATACATTAGCCATGTTAATAGTCTTGTTAATTAGAATTTAGACTAAGCGCTTCTAATCTATACTTAATATTATAAAGCTGAAGAGTTTGTTTGTTTGTTTGAACGCGCTAATCTCAGGAACTACTGGTGCGAATTGAAAAATTCTTTTTGTGTTGGATAGACGAGTTATCGAGGAAGGCTTTAGGCTAGATAACATCACGCTGCAACTAATAGGAACGAAGAAACAATGGAAAATGAGGAAAAGACGGGGAAAATTATTCATCTTTGAGGGCTTCCGTTGCGTGCTCTGCGAAAAAGGTTCAAGGTATCAAAAAAATATGTATGAAAGAATTAATGCCCCAAATAACTATTCCACGCGGATGAATTCGCAGGCACAGCTAGTAGGTATATAAATGGTCTTACTCATGGAGAAGCGATGCCTCTGAGATACAAGCCTAGTTTAGTTCAGAGGAACCAGTTCAAAATAAAATTGTAGTATTTAATTTAATATTTTTAGGCTTTGCATGCCATTTAAATTTTTTAATTATTATGAAATCATAAGTAACTAGTGGGTGCTCGCGGCTTCGCTCGCATTAAGAAGTAAAACTTGGATCCATATATATAGATTAATAATAATAATTAGAATAAATTTTATTAGATAGTATTTTATTATAGATTTTGAAGTCAATTCTGTTATTTCACATACCAGACCTGTGAATGCGCGTTGTTTATAAAAAGAGCCAACTTACAAGCGAGACTTTATCCCTTATTAAAATAAAGGTAGAATGCATAGCACTCGATTTTTTTTAAAAAAAGGCCTTTTTTTTACCGAATTTAATCGAATTGAATAGCAAGTAAAACGTTGTGTTTTTTTTATCCAACTACTGGCAACATTTCACTAATAAACGTCACCCGTCCTTATAAGTCAATGTCAAAAAGGGCAAGTCGGCAGTTTGGCGAAAAAAATTTGAAATTTGTGCGTCGCTCCCACAAAAATTTGAGTTTTGTTCTACGAAAAATCTGGTAAGTGGTTTTTGCGTCCAGATTTATAAACTAGGCTATATTGTTGTTGTTTTGCATCCATTTGGTTGAAAATTCTGGTAATCTATGCATGGTTTTCGATCATGTGAAGTTATGGGTGATTGTGGTAAATTATCTACCATTGTTCATTCGTGCCTAACTGTTATTGGATTTACTAATATAGAAAACGGAGGGTGAAACAGTTTAAAACATGACTCGTGATCGCACTTTATCCACTAAGTCTAAAAATAAGTGTCCACTTTTATATAAGTATAATTAATAAAAGTCTTACATAGAAAACGACTATTTTTATTTACCTACTAAGATAGAATATACAACCATTAGACTCCTTCTATGTCGAATGCTTTAGAAGAAATATAATGTATTGAACAAAAGAAATGTGAATATGTATATGTTTTTTAAATTACCTAAATTAGACAAGCAAACCCAGAGAAAACAACTAGTATAGATTTTTTTCAAACCGGATTGGATAATGGTAACTATTTTACCACAATCGTAAAATTTTACAAGTCGGTAATGGATAATGGTAGGTTATTTACCACACAAAAAACACCCCTTCCCTCCCCCTTTTTTATATTTTTTTCATCAAAAATGAAATCAGCGGCCCCTAATTACCCAGAAAACACCCTCGCTTTTTCTTAAACAGCCACAGGGGCTCTTGTTTGTTTAAGGGTTATACTCCATACGGAAAATCGTGAATACTCGTAGTTTTTAGAGTTGTAATGCAAACATACTTCATTAAACTAACATTATTTTTCCTTAAAAACAATGGTATAACAAATGTGCGTATGAAGTAAGAGTAAATGACATACATACATATGTACATACACATTTTCGTAAATATGCATATATAATGAGGCTTTTTCCGGGAGCCAATTAAAAAAAAAATAGTTTAAAATAGGTTCAACAGATGTCGCTGTATACTGTGAAAATACACCAAAGAGCAAGTAAATTTTATGGTTTTTGTTGTCATTTCGTTGATGGTTGTCATTTTTTTGACAACTAGTGTGGCGTGTCGTCATATTACTCACATCACTCACATTGCTCTTGAATCTCAATCTCGGTGCACTGTTTTCATCATTTAAATTGATTACCAGAATAAATTAATTTTACCAAAAACTTGTCTCACTCATACTGAATATAAATAAAATTGCATTGTAAAGTTTATGTAATATACCGTTTCACGTACTATTAAGAACTCGCTTGTACAGTTGTTAACATACAAGTACAACGCCACCTGTTGAGCATTTTTTACACCATTTTTTATTTTTTAATTCAGCTGTCAGAAAAAGCCTCATTATTGCAACAGTACCTATTCCAACTACCATATAACTACACAAAAATGCCAGTATAAAATAATCCTGTTACGTTTTAATTTGACTAAAACCTGCATCGCTCTAGTTTCGCGACACTTTGCATGGAAATTAATTACACGGGACCGCATCGCAAGTTTCAAAATAATGAATTTCATTACTTCCCGCCAGTCTCTGAAAGTATAATTTGGTTGAAGAGTGACGGGCGTTCGACCGTTATATGACAATATTTTGTAAAGATGCGTACGATTTAAACATATGAAAAAGAAGCTTACTAAAACATTTACAGAAATCATAAGCACACTACACAACAAAACGTAAATCTTTTTCTTTAATTACTTTTCAATTGAAAAAAAAGCTGAATATATAAAAAATACCTGAATTACATTAAATAATGGTCTTACATAAAAAAAAAATTGGTTTACAATATTATTTTGAAGCCTATCAATTAAATTATGTTTTATAAAAATATCACAAAGTTTTCAGATGATCTACAGCTACTCTACTTTACTATACTATTCTAAAACAAAATTTCACAAAAAGCTGCCCGTCTGTTTGTCCCAAAAGTGTAATTTACTCAGCCATTAGCATAATCGTGGAAGTTTAATGGATATAGCCTCAGCCAGCTTTCAGGTACCATCATACAATCAGAATTAAATGGCATGTAGCATTATAATTCAAAAGAAACTTGCCATACTTTTGGAAATGAGAGTCGTTTGTGAAATGTAGAAAAGAGCGATAAAATTTCCGTACCGTTATCTAAAATAATATCGTATGTTCGTACCAAAGTGGCCAAAGCGGTTGTTGAGAGTTTTCCGACCACCCTAGGAGCTTTTGACATGGACTGTCGCGCTTTATTTAATAGCTAGGACCTACAAATTAACCTGTCATCCTAAACACAGAAGAGGCTTAATAGAGTACCACTTTTTAGTCAAGCATCCAAGTACTGACTGCATCTGAATTCATATTTTTTCTTATAAGTACTTCTTATAACCTAAACCTCGTGTATAAAAATTCAAAATAGAAATTTGACTATATTTCAATTATATGACGGACACAAGTTTCTATATTTCAAAACATTACGCAAACAAAGTATTCATTACTCTAAAAATAACTACCTAACCTTCCTTTCTCGTCAAGAAACACCTATTTACCTCCACAACAACACATTTTCTTTTCACCCTAAAGCCAACACAACATAAAAGCCTATTGTCGCTATATTGTAACCTTAAACCTAAGCCTTCGCCACAAATTGACAAAGCCACTTTCCAAAACAAATACCGAGCATAATGTTGTCGTTACCTCACCTCCGCTATGTTAATTATTCAAGTTAATAATAAGCAACCCCTTTGTTTATCTTCGCTAATGTGGAGGGTTGCTTCAACTGTTTTAAAGGTGTACATGTGGTTGAGATGTGTAGGTGGCGCCACAGCGTACGGTCATACAGTAGGATTTCTTAAAAAGGTGATCTCTCTCTCTAGAGTTTCCTCATGACTGAGGGTCGTGACTCCTCCGCAGAATTAATCCGTTAGAGGAGTTTTCTTAGGCAGATACATCGTGGTGGGCGCCCAGGTCTTTCCACGGCATGAAGGTGAAAAGTAGATAGAAAAAGCTATATTAATAATAATATTTTATATGTAATACCTGTTGATGTAAGGGTTTCCCGGCTGGTGTTTAAATTAATTCCCTAATGACTCCTGAAAAATTATAGAATATTCGAATAGAGTATAACTTTCTTACCTTAGAGATAACTTAATTAACAGAGTTTTGCTATTGATTAAAATTTTCCTTATACTAGTGTTACCAGTGGCTACCGCACTAGGTACTTCTGTATCGCAGAAGCCTCAAATGTTTTTAAAACTGTATGATTTAAACATGCAACTACGGTCTTGTTCAGAATAGTTGAATATTTAAGATCACATTTTATAATACAAAGAAAATTGAAGCGATTTATGCACAATTTCACTAGGTAGTGTTGTCAAAATAATCCATCAAATTTTAATTTAAAATTTATCTTATTTACTTAATTCTTAAACAGTGTAACTTACCTCACTGTAGATCCTGAACTGTGTAAATATTACACAAACCATACAGCGGTAACCCGTTATTTTCAACATGTCTTTCAACTTCAGAATGAGGTAATTGACCTCATGTTTCAAAGAAATTTAATTTGTACATTGTACTATTGTTTTGAATTAAACAACCTTTTGTTGCTTCTCTTAGACCTCATTGTTTTATATTGTATATACTTGATTATACATAATATATACAATATTAGTTAAAGAGTGATAAAGAATAAAAATCCCTTGTTTAACTTATGTCACTAAACAGTTCTGTAGTTTTGAAAATATCTGTCTCGGGTAGGTTCTTTAAGATATTTGGCTGATATTTTTTTAACGAAAACTGTCTGAAATAAGCTAGTCTTTTTAGATCAAATTTAAATTGACTTAATTCATTTACTTTATAATAATTATGAACACACAAGTAATCATATCGTTTTGAAGTGTTCGTAGATTTAAGTGTGGAAAGAAAATGTTCGTCCGTTAGTTTAGCTATATTATTATTTTTAAGTTAGTATTAGAACATTTTCAGTTTAGTGAACTTATATCAATAAATAAATAAAAAAGCGATAGACCGAATCAAAAGAATCATTTTTATCAATAGTTTTCTGCCATGGGTACTTTTGAATAGCCAGCTGGTAATAAATACGGATTTGCCACTACCCTACACTATTTATCTAACACCAAGGCGACATAATACCGCCCTTTCAGCCCGTCTCAGCTTGGCTAAGCGTATAGAATCATTTAACTCCACATCAAAGGTCCTGAATCGAGCTGAAGATCCTTTGATTATTCACCCGTAATGGTCTCTTACATTAACTGATATCGTTTTACTGCTTGATAATGTACTTAAGCTTGGATACTTTGTAGATCTAGAATGAATGTACAGGATTTTGTAAGCGTAAAAGTCATAGATTTGTGTGGCCTAAGCAATATATTTTTAGCGGTGCTTAAAACGAAAAGGTTCTTATGGCTGCGTTCATCTAAATATATATATTATATTATATAAAATAAAATATATATAAAACTGAAAGGTGACTGATTGACTGACTGACTGATATAGTGATCTATCAACGCACAGCCCAAACCATTGGACGGATCGGGCTGAAATTTGGCATGCAGGTAGATGTTATGACGTAGGCATCCGCTAAGAAAGGATTTTTGGCAATGCTACTTTTATATATATTTTTTTGATATTTATTTTTTGGGTGAAATAGGGGATGCAAATTTTACTTTTTAATGCGAGCGAAGCCGCGAGCACCCATTGGTTTACTTATATTTTTTATTAAATCACTCAAGAAGTAAACAATTAAAGAAAATGTTTAGTACATAAATAAAAAACGGATATATATTTATAGCAATATTTACAACCTAACACCTTTTAACATCATAATGTTCAAGCCTTCTTTTTTCTCGAGAATATGAACATGTGCAGTAATCAAAACAAAGGTTAATTCTACCATTTATATACTATTCTCAGTAAATCACGTCTTTTTCCCCGTACCCTACTAACAAAAGACAAATTGGGAAAACATAGTCAGCAGTCCACAGATACAATCAGATCTTATTAACCCAAAGAATTAACAGCCTTACTCATACGATGCCGGTCTCTCTCTGTGAAAGTAAATTACTTCAAACATTCACAATCACATATTTTTGTCTTAATAATATTGTTATTATGATTATATCTCAAATTAATATCAGCATAATGAAGTATGTGTTTCAACTCAAATATAAACGCAAATAAAAAATATTTTATCTTAATCTTTTTTTTAACTCGAACTGTGCTGGATGCAAGCATCGAGCGGTGGCTGCAACATGTTTTTAAAACAATTATTTATATTCTATTGTAATGAATTATATAATTATTATGTATCAATTTGTGCAAACCATGAATTAATATTTTGGAAATAAATTATTTTTATCTATCTTTTTATCTTTTATCTTTATTATTTCATATTTTCTACGGCTTTGCCCTTCTGTTTTGGGTAAACCTTTTGACCTTTCTCACAAATCCTTATACTACCCGAAACTGATAATCATGATGATCCGTCATTCCATTTTGGTATGAAATAGGAACATACAAACGAGCACACGCTCGATAATTTATAATTATATTTGTATGATGATTAAAACGGCTAACATATGATATAGATGAGGTAAATTAATACTTTTAGTTATTATTACTGACTGACAATCTTGTTCTTATCGAATGAGAGTGGCCAACTCTGGTGTCGAGAGTTTATCAAGCCGCCCTAAGCCACTGACTGACAAGAAAACTAGTTTTTCAATAGATTGCTCCATATATATAAGAGAGCTGCTGTACAAACTCCATCCCCTAAACACTGCCCTATTAAGTTAACCCGCCGACTTAACTTCGGTTTACTTTTGACTTATCTTAGCCGTAATGTACACAAACCATCGCTTCACTAAAAGCCTAGTCGGGTTAAATTTAGGGCTAATCTGTTTGAATGCACGTGCGGTGTATAGTTACTGTGATACACAACTAACATAGGGTTACTGTCCTTTTAATTATATAATGGTTTAATGTGTAAAGACTAAAAACTTGAAATAAATGCCTTTTTTTTAATCCTGTAAGGTATAAAAAATATTGTAAAAACACATATTCAACTTTTTTCACTCGCTTAGCGGTGAAGGAAAGCATTGTGAGGAAACTGACATGTTTGAGGACCACAATATCCGAGGACATGTTTCAGCCGTGAAAGGACCTGGGTGCCCACCACGGTGTATCTGCCTAAGAGAACTTCCCCTAAGAATTAATTTTGCGGGGGAGTCACAACCCTCAGTCATGAGAAAATACGACTCCAGCAACTACATAATCTGATAAATCTAGTTTGTTTCTAAGTATGGAGTAAAATAACTTTAACAATTATATCGTTACAACGATACGATCGGAAAACTACATAATATGTTACTTAGTACAATCTCTATTTTCTCAAAAATTTTAAAAATAGAATCTTTTTAAAATCAATCATCTTCTTAAGATCTTTCTTAAAGCGGAAAAAATATGCTATACAAAAACTCTGTATGAAATTGTTTCTATTCTATTCTACGAGTATTCTATTCTATTCTTGAAAACTTGC
Organism: Macaria liturata; assembly: GCA_964023185.1. NCBI lineage: Eukaryota > Metazoa > Arthropoda > Insecta > Lepidoptera > Geometridae > Macaria > Macaria liturata. Next base: position 1,847,365 of record OZ026815.1, on the reverse strand, counting down.
CCTCATATCTATTTCAAGACCACAAAAATCTAATCAAGCATATCGGAGGAAAATCACCCGGAATCCGCTTGATGGATTCCTTTTGTGTGGAAAATTGTACAATATGATTCCATATCGGGATTGATCGTAACTTGCGAGATCGAATGAATAACTTAGACTTTGAACGGGTCTAGAATATTCCTGCCATAATGGAGTGGTACTGAAAGTTTGATCAGTTGTACAGATTTGGGAAATGAATTTCTTGTTTGATTAGTAGAAATTTTACTGTTACATTTTATAAAATATTATTCTGATAATATAGAGAATCTATATCTCTACATCTAATCTATAATAATCTATATCTCTACACATAATATAGCTGAAGAGGGTTGAAAGTCTGAATATTGCAGATATTAGAAAAAAAATGGTCTGGAGAATTGATAACAGAACACGTTTCAACAATTTATAGTTTTCTTTGTCTATTATCTGTTTGTCTGTTTATCTTTTTATTTAAACGCTCATAACGCAAATACGGCTAAATTGATTATCGTTTTTTTTAGTATGTAGGTAGTAAAAGGTCAGATGCTACTTTTTATCCTGAAATAATGCGAGCGACGCCGCGGGTGTCCACTACTTTTGCACATAAATGTAAAGTTGTGTAAGTTTGACCGATTATTAAAGCAATTTTACTGATACATATTGCAATTATTCTGATATCACGTCGTATTTTTAAACAACATATGTTTTCATTTGAGGTGCGCTTTGGTTTACATTTAATAATTATAATATAAACTCTGTATTTTGTTGTAAGTGCACAGCTCACTCGATACAAAAACTTTATTTAATTTAAGTGGAATGAATAAATTCTGTAAAAAGCTTATTTTGTATAAAATGCCACAAAAGATAGGTAAACAGAAAAGCAAATAGAATTTTCGTTTTTAATTACAAAAGGTAAATGTAGCTAAATAAGATTAGAAAATTCTCTGGAACAACAAATATCTACCTCATTGTTGTGAATGAATCTTCTATTGGACAAGCAAAATTGGCTGGTTTTCTCAACAAAACAGTCTGTACTGAAAACTCTACGTTTCTTACGTAACTTTATTTTACTCCAGGTTTACGTTTGACTTCAACCCGCGTGATGTTAAACTTTCGAAATACCTTTAGAATGATTATTTACATATTTCGAGTAATGCAATTAAAATATGATTGTAGTAAATAAAAAAGAAGTAGAATATTTCTAACTGTTTTTTCTGACACGTAAAAAATAATGTAGAATTTAATATAGGTAGCGTTTTAATAAAAGCCATACATAACCTTATCTTGTAAAAATAACCCCACAGTGACATTAATCAATATGTATTATTTCTGTCAATGTCATTGTTTTTTTTCATATGCACCTAATTTAATTGCTAAAACTGTCATATCCTGTCCACAACTGATTAGTCCTCTCTCATAACCCTCGTTCCATCTAAAGCTGAAATTTTATTGTATTCCAGTTGTTTTCGCTTTTGAACTTTCCTTTTTAAAATTCCGCGGCAGTATTCAATACAAACCGAGCGATTTTATATTAAAAAACAGGAGAGATACAAAATGGTAATCGTGTCCAAGTTTGTTTCTGATTCTAAAGCTATTCGTGTACTTTATTTTTACTCGCTTTTTATTCTTTACAGATTTTCAATCGTTATTGACAGCTCTTGGTATTAGGTGAGTTTTTGTTTTTGTTTATGTGCTTATTGATTTATGTTAATAATGATTTTTCAAACAATATTTAATATTCTATTTTTGTGGTTTTGATAAGAGGAGCGTAAACTTTGTAAGTAAATTTAGCTTATCTAAACTCAAACTTTTAAACTTAGCAATAAAGGAACCTTGGTTAATAACCTATCGGATAATGATCGGTTAACAGATTTCTTGCTTAAATTTTTTACTAAAATCAATTTTATTCTGATGCTAGTTATTTTTTCCTTTTTTAATTCTTTTATATTTATTCTTTTTTCTTTTATACGTCAAAGAGAATAATGTTTATTTTTTTTCAAAAATTATTCAAGTATCTAATTTATTTCAAGCTGGTGGTTAACGTCTGCCTGTATAAGGTGTACAGAGGGTGTACAACGTAGAAAAACTGGTACATATAAATTTCTTACGCATGAATATGGTAATGGTTGTATATGGAAATATTTCGATTACAGAAGAAAAGAGTGGTGGCATTATGCCAAAAATAAAATTAAAATCCATCAGCGGAGTAATTCGAATTCTTTGTCGTGTTAATGGCGGCCTCTTAACCTACCTGGAATATCAGTAAGGACTTTTGTACAAATTTGATGTATAAGCGAGAGTTTGTATAGAAGCATCCGTCTTACAATCTGACGCACCAATACACAAATTTTTGATTTTTGAAGTGATGTGCAGATTTGATTTTGACGGCAAAGGAAAATATTGAGTGTAGATCGACATGCTTAAGGATCACAAATTCCGAGGACAGATTTGGTCTTATTCCGAAACATAGTTAAGTTTAGTCCAAAACTCTAAAATTATTAAGTCCGTTCTTGTTGTTGTTTTTATTTATTCATAAACAATATGTAACGGATTTAATATTTTAAGTTCTGGATTAATAATTAAAACACGTTTTGGAATAAAACTGGTTGTATCTTCCGTAGAAGGACCTGGGCGCCCTTAACTATGACTTGCCCAAGGGAACTAAATACCTATATAGTAAAAACTCCCAATCAAGAATTGAAATACTAGCTCCAGGACGTTTTTTTTTTTGTAATAATATTCATACTGTTAATATAATGCGTCCCATATTTGAAATGCGTTTCTCATTTAAATGAGAGCTTTTGTTATGAATTCATTCTTCTTTCTCACCTTATTTTGGGTCAATTTTCCGTATTCACCGGCTCGTATAATTATGGTAAACTAGTTGTTTGACCTGGACGGGTCTCGTGAATCACAACCAAATAAAAACACGAAATAGTTAGAACTGAAAAAATGTTTACCTCTATATATTTACGTATGTATGTTCAAAGTTTCTGATTTTACTAATAGCAAAGCATTTTTTTGTTATTCAGAAAAATGTAAGGAATCTTTTATTTCCGACTATAATAAAGTCATCTAAAGAACAGTTTTATTAAGTAGGTATATCTAGTTAGATTTAACATAAACTACACTGCCCTTAAAACAAAAAACAAAAACAGTTGTACTTTCTTCATATTTTATAACAAACACATATAATCAAGTAACAAATGCATTTTTCACAGCTATACAACAATAACAAATACTGTGCTACAGAAATCCGTGAAAATTCATAAACAAAATATGGAAATGTGAGATTTTACATCGAAATGTATAAAACTGAAATCTATGCAACAAAGTGGCAACTTGCTTGCATGTAAATTTTCACACTGACTGGTAAAATGTTTACTTATTGGCGGGATATCGAAATGGCTTCTATTACACCGCTGTGTATTATTATTTATTTTATTTCCATCGACTAAGATACATTAAAAATATGTGGTCTAAAATAGAACTCCATCTGAAACAAGATTGCTGGAACACTTTGATAGTCGAGATTTCGCCAAAATTTTGATATTATGTTGAATATAAAAATGGGTGGATAGGTTCATTTTATAACACAAAACCAAATTTAGTTGCCTCAATGAAATGGCTGTACCATATGCAGTAATTTGGCGATTGATTTGAATACTTACTTGTTATTAATAACTTATTCACGTCGTACAATCTTATTAGTGATTGTATAAGCAATATAAGCATATGCACTATTGTGCCCTGTTTTCTATTAAAAATAAGTAAGATTTTAAATGCGTTAATATCAATGGAAAGTTGCATTGATAATTTATAATCTCATTCATAATTACGCACCACAGTAACATTAAACGCAAAAGAAAAAAGAACCTCAACAAAAAGTGTCAGGTAAAACTTCCTAACGAGTAAAAAAGATAAACGCGAGCTCTCGAGCCGAAGCGACAACATTACAACATTAACTTAGTAACGCAACAAACTGTTATGTTCTCCCTAATTACCGGAACAGACCACAATTTTTCATTCGGTGTGAAAGCGGACACGGGTCAGACAGGGAAGCTAGTGGCACGACATGTAACTTGATAGACAACCCATACTGTATTTTATTTCTTGTACTAATGTAAGCCATATTTATTAAAGTTATGTGTATACGGTACACTTACATAAAAAGTCTTCGATATGGTATTATTAAAACTTTCTTGAGACATTCTTATCTATGTCTATATACACATGTTATATCTGCGTGCTGCCGCGGTCCCAGAACGAACGTTCTAAAGGTGGGTGTCATTACACCCGAAACGTAATAACGTAAACAACTACTAAGTGAAAATCGTAATAGTAACATATTGAACCCATATTATGGTGTAAAAGGGTTCGCAAAGTGTGACTGTATTCGTTCTGCTTGGGTAAATATGCAACAAATTGTCGCTATCAAGTGAAATGTAGATGATTTGCAGTATGTGTAAAATCATTTTTGTTTAACTTTTTTAAAAAATATATTACATTTAATGCACTTAATGCAGAATAAATTCACGTGAAAGGAGGACAAATAACTCAAGTTACATTTACGTCCGTTTGAGGCAAGTACTGGGTGCTTATTTCTCTGTACTACTTCAAAAAGTAAAATATGTAGATAACTCAACAAAACTTACGCTAGATATGTAAGCAAGGTAGTTGTAAACAAATGTTACGTTAGTTATATAATATTGGTAGGTAACTCTACATGAGACTGATTAAAGCATACCTAAAATTCACTTAAGATGGTATCCCGGTCAATACCAGTGAGTTTCGAATTTAACTGCATCTGATAAATCATACATGAACTCCAGTTACCCGTCTGTACATAATATGCCCTCTATGTCAGACAGACGGGCTGACGTCACGGGAAGCGCGCGGCGGAAGCGGGCTGCGTTTCCGGCCGCCACCGCGCGCGCAAACTTGATCACGGCTTTCAAAATTGGAATTCCGCTGCAACTCTCGCGCCAAGCAACGCTGTTTATTTTTAAATTGCGCTTATTTATGGAGTGTTTTTCTTGAAAGGAGAGACATTTTTCTTTCGCCTTCTTGGATGTTTTGTCTGGTGCATTTTTATGCTACTTTTGTAGGAAATTGTTTCGTTTAGAGTAAGTTATTTGGACTATCTCGTTATTAAATCTTTGCTAGTGATTGTTTTATTGTGTGCTATGTAAATATAGAGCTTTTGACGAGCTATCCCATTTTTAAAAAACATTCTTAGGATTTTTGTTGATTAGGATAGCAATTTAGTTACTTTATTAGAGAAAAAAATGTAATAAAAGCTACGAAAACCATATTAGTCGCACAATTTAACTGACAAGATTCGTGCTCTTGGTTGGTCATGGTAAAATGGAACATTACTTATTGAAATAAAACTCTTTAATTTATAAAACTACCTTAAGACGTTCTATCGAATGTGTGAACATAAAACAAACTGATCTTTTTCCCTTCAAACACATGGTTCATCACATCCACAGAACCAGTCTTTGAAACTTTACCAATTTATTTCCATCTCTCTATTTATAACTCATGTTGCTTTATTGAAAAAAAAAAATATCTATTGTAATAAAAGGTACAAAAACCATAATAGTAACATAGTTTTCTGTCAACATTCGATATCTAAAGTCTTAAAATCATAACTTAGTTACTTATTATACCTTAAAACGAGCTTTTAAATCTGTACCTACCTAAAAAACCTTCTATCGAATGTGTGAACATAAAACCAACATATCTTTTTCCCTTCAAACACATGCTTCATCATATCCACAGCACGCGTAGCCCTTGAAGTTATAACAGTTTATTTCCATCTCTCTATTTCTGAGTGCACGGGAAACGCTAGCAGGGGGTCCTGGGACATTGGCCTGTCATTCCGGACGGTAGTTAATTTGAAGTGGTGCTAGTTAGTGGAGTTAGTTCTAGTAAGCCTTTTTATGTGTAAACTAGTGGTATGCCGTGGCTTTGACACTGTTATTTTGCTATAAATAGTGCTCTTTGTCACTTATGGAACTCACTACTACTGCTACTGCTGTATACTATCAGTAACGATTAAAATCATTGTAACTTTATTTTAAAGTAATTTTTAGTAGTTATTTGTGTTTTTAATATATAACCGATTATAAAATATATTATTTAAATCAGTAATAAACCGTCTCTTTCTCACTATACATATAAATTGTGGTTTTGTATGAAAAAAAATATTAAAATATATCTATATTACCTACTTCCTCCAGTACCACTGAAGTACGCAAGCAATAAAATATTTTTTTAAGGCACAATACTGTACAAATCTTGAATACGTACTAGTAAGTATACGCACAAAGTCGAATGAACAAAGCTTTTGTTTCCTAAAAAATGTTTTCGCAACTCCAAGAGTAATTTTCGGCAAAAAACCGAAACAATTGAATTTACTCCGTCGAAAATTACAAATCAAAAACTTTACCTAACTTTTAAGGCTGCAGAAACTTTTACAGGGATCTGAAATATCCGCTTTTATATCGACTTCGATTTCTTTCGGAACTTTGCGAAAGCTATTGTGAGCCAGTTTTAATGTAGTCGTAAAAAGTGTACTCGGTACTATTAGAAAGTTGGTGAAATTCTATGCTACAGTGGTTAAAAGTCAACGTTTGTCATTTTCCATTAAGTTAAAACTGGCTGAGTTACCAGAGACCATAGCAAAATTCAATACGTGTTGAGTGTGACGAAATAATATAATATTATGTGTATTTTGCATATAGTCGATTGTTTTCGGGTATTTTGTATGATTCTGTGGTGTAATTATGATTGATTCATGACATGATTTTTGTATGAATGTTGATTGTTGCAAATGGAAATGTTATTTTAACAATATTTAGATTAGTGTGCACTGTATTTAGGTAGATAATAATAAAATTTTTGAAAAAAAAACAATTTATTGTTTATTTTTTATTGATTTAATGAGCTCCATCCAACGATACCAGTTAGTATACCATCAAATGTTAATAAATAAGTCTGGGTATATTCGTTCCATGGCATTATCACTTATATAATGTGAGGCTAAGAATCTATAACAAACCTATTTTTTAAAGAAAAGCATAACGAATTTACCATGATTTATTTTTCATGAAAACGTTCGCAATTTCCACGTCATTCAGTGCACAGGCAATGTTGCCAATAATCCTTTTCAAACAAATCGGTTGACAGTCGTAAATTCATTGCGCTGCCAATATTTCCGTCGTTATTTGCAGAATGGAAATTTTATAGTTAGATGCGAGTTTGCTAGGAAAAGTAAGAAAATATAATACAAAAAGATTAACTAAAAATATTGATGTGTGCTATATATCTCATATATCGTGTAAGTTCAATTTTATAATCATCACTATCCTCAGCCTTTAGAATCCCATTTAGACCTCGTCCAGGTTAGATCGTCGACTTCATTGATGTCATCGACCCATCTCGCAGTTTTTTCTGTATCATATTATAAGAAACCAATAAATGCGTAAGTAATAACTATTTACTCAATTAATATACAATTTGGCAATTGCAAGAAGGAGACGTAAAATAAACACTCAATTATTTTGTCCTGTAAAGACTGACTTTAAAAAGTAAGTACAAAATACGTCCCTTTGATATAAAAGCAGAAGTTTATATTGAACCTTACCTTATAAGATGTAAGGTTGATATTTAATGTTTACTTCTGACAAACGCTTCCACCAGAAGCGTGATGGAGACACTGTCACGGGTATTAGTACAGCGAATCAATTTACACTCCCTTACTATAGGAAATGTAATATTTCTGTGTGAAAAAAATATTTGTACTTATTATATGTTAATTATTTTTAAATCTAGACGTTGCGCTTTTATAAGAGTTGTTTAAAAGCACTTTATTTAAAAAAAAAATCTTTAACAACGTGTGCGTTAGTTGCTTCTCTAAAATTGTTAAAATTACTGTTATATTGTAAAAAAAAATGCAAATCACTGATGTTGATTATAATTTTCAGGTTATAGACCATACAGCCTTATGTCTGTGCTAAAAGAAAAGAAAATAGAACTTTACTTTATACAGAAAGCTTTTTTTTCATCGCGAAATAGGCTTACGTTTGACTACCAGACCACCTGATGTTAGCTATAGATATTTTTCGCACAAGTAAAATAAAACCAGTAGTAAAAGCCACAGAAGCGCGCGACTTATCAACACAAATAATTTCCTATTACAAGCACATACTAAGCCCCTTTTTCAATTTTCTAAAATAAACATCCTACTCGGCTAAATCTCGGCGACTTTGTAAGCGAATCTCGCGACTTGAAAACTGGCTTTATTTATGAAGATTTTAATATTTTACTTACTCCTTCCAAAAAGTTAAGAAAGGGAGTGTAATTTACTAAGTTTCGACATGATGTCGGAATATACGGAACGATAATTATCATTGCATTAAACTTAGAATTAGTTAAAGCATGTAAAACGTATTCGTTTTAGGTTTTATCAGATTAACTTAACGTTTAAAATACAGCTAAGTAAGTAAGTCTGAGAATAATTTGAATTAAAGTTTCTGAATACTGTAAGATTCTTAAAAATGGCATTCACAATAAAAATATTCAAAATTCAACACGATTCCATTTCATTTTTTTTTCATTTAACCCGTATCTATGATTAACAACCAGTCATGATAATAAATCACTTACGCACTCGTACTTAGTCTTGACAATTTTACGTACAACTTAACAACAAACATTTCACTTGACACTACTCTACTTGGTCAACTATCTGTTTCAGCTTCAGGAAAACAATCACACAAACATCATCAGAAGGGTTATTCCAAACACGGCTCTGCAAATAGGTATCCTTTATTTAAAGTCCCTTGTCAATAAAGTTATGTAACTAAACTAACAATCCCTGTTTACATCGGGAATAATGCCGGAAAGAGACCTTTTGAAATCCGGAAATAGCTGTCGGATAATCTTAAATCTCCTAACCGTTGAGTTTAGGACCCCGGTTCAGAGATCAAGACCAATAGAGGTATGGATTTGAAGTATCTTCTGTAAAAGAGTTTGGTATTAAAATTATACATATTATTACAGTGAAATTATTTTAAAACTTTACAAGTTCATTACACCAACGAATTTGCAAATAATCAGCCAAGTGCAAGTTTCACCTGATTGGAACAATTTCTCAACAATTATATTTAAACTAAACGAAAAAAAACGTGTTAGGTATTTTCCTATAGGTACAACATAATATATATTTTGGTTTCAAATGTTGTGGCGCATACACGTATAGCAATTCGATGAAAACCTTTCTTTTCCTTTAGCTGATATTTAAATGATGCTCTTAGCATATCGTTAGACCACATCTCTATTGTTTGAACTAATTTTATTTAAGTTTTTAATTAATATGCTTATTTATATAATTGAACTACATGTCATATCCTGGAATAGAATAATCCAAGCTAACAAATGCGCACAGTACAATTTCCTTACCTCGACTATGTTTAAACAGGATAACAATGTTATTAGTATTTGTTTATTTCATGACACCTTGGTTCCTATTTAGGTATCCCAAAGCATCCTGTTGATAAATTGTAATTCCTGTGAGAGATCAAAGGAAAGGTACTAATTACATAAAACTAGCTGTTACTCCGGGATTTGGATGTGGTATTTAATTTAAATGATGAGATGAGATAGGTATTAACTTTCATTTTGATCAGGCCTACGTCAATTTGAAATAATTTGGATCTGTGAACCTACCACGATGTAATTGTCTAAGAAAACTGTCGCGATGAGATGTTTCAGCAGGGGAGTCATGATCCTCAGTATTAAGGAATACGATTCGAATATAGATAAAAATATTACATATGTAAGTTTTTTGACTGCTCCGTTAGCTTAGTTGGTAGTGGCTCTGCCTTCTAATCTAGGGGTGCGGGTTCAATTCCCGCATAACACAAGTAATTATGAATATTAACATGTGTGTTAACTTGTGTTGAGTCTGGTCGTTTCTATGTATAATAAGTAAGTATGTATTTGCAAAAGAAAAGTATATAATGTATTATATCCGTTATCTAGTACCCATGATACAAGCGTAAGCTTAGTATGGGGCTAGATGGCGCTGTGTGATATGTCCTGAAATATTCATTATTATTTATTTTAAGTAATATGTCAGACGCCCTTGATTAACTCTCGACAGAGTTGGCCACTCTCATTCGATAAGAAGAAGAAGATGTAATAAGCAAAAACGTGATAATTCGCAATTAGCGTGATAATTAGGTACAATACATAGATCAACAAAATAACGCCTTTACGTACCACATATATTACGTGTGATTTGTGTTTGTGACAGATCAAAGTTTTTTTTTCCATATGTTGGGTTCTAAAAAGTTATTACAGTGTTATTTTATATGGGTGACAAAGTTAACCTTTTCAGAATGGTATGACATTTTCATAAAAATAAATTATATATTTATAAAAGTTACCTACAATTCAACAGTACGAGAATTTCCATGAATTACCAAATTAACACACGTAACATGGGCGTACTAGTCGAAAAAAAAAAAACTTCAACATTTCGTTCAACAATTTAAACCAGATTCCCAAAATAAAACACGAACCAAATCAGAAAACTCATATACAAATTGGAAAAAATCTACTTTACGCCGACAAAAATGTAAAGCCTACAAAATAAATAGACACAACGTTTGATCAAATACACGAAATAAAATTCAAGCACGAGATTACATTTTTAGATAGATTGCTTATTTGCAAACAGAAATTAAATAAACACCCAAATAACCCCACATAAATTTGCATTTCATTTCCTCCACAGTCGGTCGGGCGCGAAAATCGTGTTTAGGCAGGGAGGTTACCACTTACAGAAATCATTGCATACCTTGAATAATATCCACAAAAAAGGTTTTAGGTAGACGTTTTGTATTCTTGTTTTGTTTTATTTAAGTATTACTACATTTAAGTCGTCATTTACTTAGCTAGGTACTTAAAATAAGTTAATAGAATTAAGGTTATAGTATTTGTAAAATGGTAATAAATAAATTTTGTATTTGTATTGAATTTAGTAATATAAAATTTTTGAAAATATTTAAGTATGATGTGATATTTTGTGATTTTATTTTAATGTTTATAATTTTTTCAGACACACAACAAAAATGAAACAAACAAATGTTTCTGTACAATTTATGTACTGGTAGATAAATATCATACTTTTTTTATTTGATAACAATTACACGAATAAATGACTTTGCATGTCTCCCTGGCTAGTCTGCCCAAATAACTTGATAGGACTATTTCGTGCAAATAAATTAAATTCCTGCAATATATTCTTGTACCTTGAGTAATTTTCCAATCTCTCACCTTAATAGCTTAACCCTATAAAAATGAGCAACATCCATTTTACATATTTATGTGGCAATCTTTGGATAATTAAGACAATTAAATTGCCTTTTTTGTTCATATCAGGATATACTATACTAATATAATATAACGCTTGATACTATGATGCTTGCTTGCTCAAGGCTTTTTAACCCTTAACCACTGACGTGTGATTTTGTTACATTACTACTGACGTACGTATGACATACGTCTAATTTTTGTATGACCTCTGGTTCATTCATGATGTTAAGTTGCGGTTATATTTGTTTTCTATTTAGATATATTTGTATTATATAAAGCTAGGAAATTAAAAAATCTGCTATATTATTAATAGAAAATTATTTATTACTCATTGAACATATGCATAGCTAATTTCTTATCAACTTTTTTTAAAAATCCCCAGAAAATAAATATTTTATTACAGGAAATATCTTTTTTTGGTCTTATTACTTATTAAAGATGGGTTCAATTAGAAATAAATCCCAGTTATCACAAATCTTAAAATTAGGCACTTTTTAACAACAGTTGTTGCAGATCAATTTTGAGCACTGCAAGCAGGCTGGTATACCGCATACTCGACATACGTAACGTGTTTTTATGACGTTTCTTCCTAAAATATATGTAGAATATGTTTATTAAATCAAATATCTGAATTTCAGTACAAGATTTGTGGAGTTCTGGGACCTCATCATTGCCTAAGATACGGCTCATGTGAAATTTTTGGCTTAGCGCATTTTTGCTGGAGAAGCGGTTTTACAAAACTTTTCCCGATATTTTTCGAAGTTCGAAGAGTTATGATTTGACATTATAACACTGAAATGGCACCAGCAATATTCAGAAGCTTGTAGAATATGACCAATAGCCACCTTCTAGACCATCTTGTCCAACTATATTTGGCGCACTTTTTATCTAGAGAATCAACACCTCTTTTCGATGAGTTATAAAATTAAATTATTTTAGGAATACCTTAAGTATAATCGGTACACATTTGTTTCGACGATATTATTATCATCGAGACTTTTTTTGCAATATTAGACTTCAAGTAAAGTTCTTGCGTAAAACCGTACATGTTAAAAGCAGTGGGCGATTTTTGGCAAGAAATTTAGGTGGAATTCTCCTTTTTTTAGTGTTATGACATAATATATATGAATAACTTTCTTATGAAGATTGAAGATGTTGACAATCCGGTAGATATATTAGACCACATTTGACTCTGTTTATCTCCAAACAAACAAAAATAACAAAATTATAAAAGTTACACTAACACTGATCATACGTATGACATACGTCAGGTGGTTAATCTCACCTGCTTTGGCATGTGCTACGTTTTCAAACCTTTTCGCTTTACATGCGTCACTATTGTTTAGGAAACTACAAAAAAGGACGCGGCCAAATTCTCACCCAAATTCAAATTATGAACAAAAAACCGTTTGGGTGACGTATGACATACGTACGTCAGTGATTAAGGGTTAAAATTCTGACACCAGAGTTTTTGGCCTTTCTCATACGAACATATTTACATTTTTGTAAATTATATCACAAATAATTAGTTTTTCTTTTTCATACCCGCTTTTAGCGTAAACGAGGGATTGCAAAGATATTTAAAAGGCCGTAAGCAATTCTCAAAGAAATATCATTTGTTAAGCCTACAACCAAAAAACTGTTAGCATTCTCGTTAATCGCAACCATTTTTACAAAAAGCTCCCCTACACTTAAACTCTAAGTTATATCCTTAAAAGTGCCTAATAGCACTCATATCCAAAACAAATATCCACAAAATATGATTATTATGATATATGTGTGCACTAAAGTTGCGTGGGCGCTTACACCACTTTGCTTAGAGCTTGTGATTTATTTTATAACACTAAGAGCTTTTCGCGAGAAATTTTCGTTATTATAAAAATAATGTTTTCCGTAATGTTAATACGGTAATGCGAAGTAGGTATGGTGTGTAATGGTGCTATTATATATACTTCAGACAGTGTTCCTACTTTACGAAATGGCAGTATTAAAATTAGTTCATTTTGTAATATGTACACCTACCTACTCATTATCAAGTATATTATAGTGTAAATCTTTCTTTTTTACAATTTTTTTGACAAATAACACCAATACCTTAAATTATAAGTATATGTAGTTGTCAAAAATTTAAGTACACACACATTTTATATGAATTAACTGAATGAAATAAAATGTAGCGCCCGTAGCTCAGCTAGCGGAAGCAATCGCTTGTGATTACCAATGTTAAGCAATTGTCAACGCGGTCAGTTCTTAGATGGGTGACCGAAAAGTGGCATTTCATTATGAGCGCTGCCGTGGGTCGGATGACACGTTAAATTGTAGGTACCGCCTGTTTGTCTAGTACGGCAGTCGTTAAACCTTGTCAGAAGACCTTGGGGCGGCTTGATAAACTCTGGACACCAGAGTTGGCCACTCTTATTCGATAAGAAGAAAAAGAAGAAGAACTTAATAAATTCTTAAATAAGAGCACTCTAAAATGATCATAGGTATACAATTTTTCTAAGATATCTAAGCTTGTATACTGTTTAAACGTAAATATTATGTCGCAAAAAAGCGTAGGAAGTTAAGATAAAGAGAGTGTGGTCCCCATAAATAGTCGTTAAAGTGTTTTTATCCCCAGAAAATGTGTGCATTCTTCAGAAAATGGGAGGGCACCGATTTATTTTAAGCGTGAGTTAAGATGGGTGCTTTGATTTAAAAAGTAGCCGTACACCGAAGGGGATGACTTCAGTTTTAGAAGACTATATTTTATAAAGACATATAAGCTGAATAAATATTGAATTAGTGCACTGTATTTTTAACTGAATTATTTTGTATTCCACGATGAGCTATAATTTTGTGGAGTTAAGTGGTTAGTTATATATTTTTTAATCGCTCTGAAAGCTTGTTTAACATATAACTTACAAATTTCTGCTATGTAGGAATCAAAAGCGTTTATTTAACATGGGGTTTTACGTCACTGTGTAATAATGATGTAATTTTTTTATTTATTTTATTTGAGCCTAATATTTAACGTATAATCTATTCAATCTACGTTTTCCAGATCTATTTTTGGTAACCAATCAAAAACAAAGTGCCTAGGGATAGGTTTTTGTAATCGAGTGCAAATTATTGCATGTTATAAGTTGCATGCACCATACTGTATTTAAAAAAAAATGTTTAACACATGACACAAAGCATCTTCCCCATAAACTAATTTAGCTATAAAATATGCCCCTTCTCTTAGCACAAGCCATTTCCAATTACCATCCATAAGCGTTTCAGTAAGTTGGCGCTTAGAAATTAGTGATAACACTTATTCTTACTTTGACCGGATATTCTGACCGGAAAAAAACCTACACTTGCAAACACTTGACTGATGTAACAAAACTGATATAGTCTTATTAAAATAAGCTAATATATTATCTACGTAGCGCCAAAACTATTTGTAAACATTTTAGTCTAATTATTTTTATAAATTATTATGTTTCATGATTATTGCCGCGCTCAGTTGTTTTTTATGCACTCAATTTTTCATCACAATTTTGGTTTTGTTTCTGAGTGGAATTATTATTCTCAACCCATTTATAAGTAATTATTCCCATGAATAAGTAATGAATATTCCGTGACTAAGCAGCAATGTCATAATGTCATGGATAAAATCGGGGGCGTTTCGCACACAGAGTTAGTTTCCGGCCAAAACAGCTACATTAAGCCGGACTTTTCTCATCCCTATTAAACAGCAATATAGCACATCAATGTGTCGCTGCGACATCGAGTTACCGTGTAAAAGCTTCGCTGAATAATGATGAGACACTTAGCTCGGTTCTCCGGTAATCTAATGCCGGTTACGATGGGAACTCTTATGTGAGGTGATAAAAGACTTGTAATGGTAAGGGTGGAAGTTTTGCGATCTAGTACCTAAAAGTAGTTTACTATCTTATACACTTATTTTTTTTCCGCTGACGCAGTGTGTTGTAACAATCCACTACCTATCTCTCTATATATCTCTATTTTTTTTTTTGAAACTATATCTAACTTATACCTAGAAATTGTAATTATGACTAATTAATAACTAACATACCGCTGATATACGTCTGATCATTGTATCTACTTTAACGAAACCTATTAGATAAGTATATGTGATGTCTTAGTACAGCTGACCTAATTTTGTCGTCTTCTTGTTTATTATTCATACAACTTACTTCTTCCAATTGATATTATACTAGTGTATTACCGTGTACTCTTTCATTACCTTAAACCCATTGCTTAATTCCTATTTCTAACAATCTAGTGTTTAGAACTCTTATATAATAAATCACGTTAGTACAAACATAGAATCCTACTGATAGATGTTTAATTATATAATCTCTCTTACTAAACCCTGTTTATCAATGAGGTCAACAAAACTATATAGAGATTTCCTTCATCCGTTCATAGATTAATAATGTTAATTATTATCTACATATATTTTTTTTATTATTTAGGCTCATTATTTAAACTCTCTTACGAAACTCTGTCTATCAAGGAGGTCAAACAAAACTATATAGAGATTTCCTTCATTCGTTCATAGATTAATAATGTTAATTATTATCTACATATATTTTTTTTATTATTTAGGCTCATTATTTAAACTCTCTTACGAAACTCTGTCTATCAAGGAGGTCAAACAAAACTATATAGAGATTTCCTTCATTCGTTCATAGATTAATAATGTTAATTGCTATCTTTATAAATGTTTATTATTTAGGCTCGCCTTTGCGTACCAATCAGTCAAGAATTTAACTGAAAAGCACAGAAAATGCTCCATTCCAACGCATTTTCCCATGGTTAACATATAAATTCCACGAGATCTAAACCCCTGACAAAAACGGCCTTTCCAATCAATGAAGACTCAATCTTTTACTTGCTGAATGTATTTACCTACCTTTTATTCATTTGTTTGATTATGACCTACCTAACAAAACCTCGCTCGAACTTTTGACATGATTCCCTACGAATTGTGATCGTCTAGTTAGTTAGAACGCCTAGGTCATACGTAGCAGCCCTAATTCTTTAAAGATAAACAGAAAGGAACCATAACCTAAATGGAGTCTACACTTCAAAGAAAACTATCGTAAATATAAAGGTCAGACTAATCCTAACAAGGTTATGACGAAGAAAAGTTAAATACATTTAGACATTCCAGGCAATAATTCCTGATCTTGGCTGAGTGTGTAATTACTCGTAAGTAGTAGGAAAAACAACAATAAAGTTACGTCACCTCTATTATTCACTTTCCAACAGCTGGGTTCCTGGTTGGTGATAATTTTGCCAACGTACGGAACCCTAGAAAACACTTCTGAATTCTACCGTATAACAAAATGACCGAGATTAGATAACTTATCTGTAAATAATTAGTTATTAATCTAATCAGCCAAAAATAGGAACTATACTATAAAGGTCTTCAGTGTTATATCACGAAGTAAGGTAATATTCTCATAAATAAACAATTAGGTTATATTCCCTATTTATTTTGTAAAGGTAATTGTTTTCAAAATGATATTTATAAACCATATACAACTGTAGTAATTTTATCATATTTTTAAATTTATTATTTTGTCAATAAATATACTCCCAACACAACTTCTGCCTTTAAGTAAGTGTAGCTTAGTTTACTTTAATTTAAATCGCTTCAACATTTCCGTCAGGCGCTATCTTGCGAAATAGAATAACTTACTTTTGTATTTAAAAGAGTCATAGTTAATATTTCTAGGTTTGATATTCATTCAATAAATAGTCTCTCAACTTTATTACTGTCATTTAAGCATGCGTAGCTTTGGTTAGATTTTAATTGATAATTTGCTATGATGTTTTCAATAGGCAATAAAAAAACTTCGTTTAAATAACACATGTTCCAGATAGCAGCTCCCGCTGTTTATTTCAATTAATTATCCGACTTGTATTCATTATGGCGTGTATTTATTTAATGTGAATTTGTAACCGTTCATAATCATAATTTCCAATTTTAGATGAATGTTCCCTAACTACCGCAACTTCTACGTTTTATTTGATATTGCAAACTTTCTTCCAAAACTCAATTATTCGGTTCACCCTTAAATAACGCCCTATAATTTAAACGCAGTTGGTTTTATTAATTCCGCTAATAGCTCCGCGCTATTTTACGTCTCCGTCCTACTTCGTGAATCATACACAAACTTTCGTCTTATACCAAATTTCAAATAATTATCTACCTCCCTATAACCTATCATCCTAATCTAATGCAAATCTCTTCTCTAAATTTATTCCTTACTTCTTACTTACCTGTTTCTCCCTACGCTAATCCCTCAACTAAAACCTACTTATCAGAATGAACCCTAGCTTCTCCTATCCCTATCCCTGCCTACTCAAAATAATATATCAGGATACTAGCCGCCGAATAACCTAGGACGACCAGTGGAACTAGGGGGGAGGAATTTAGGATGCGGAATGATTTTCCCAGATTCCCCTAATCCAGACTCAGATTAGAGAGGGTTTCTACTAACCCATGGCCAAAGGTAGTCGCGGCCGAATCGGGAGGAAATGAAGGTAGACATACAACATTTATCCAGCGGACAGCCAGAATAATGCCGGGTATAATAACAATCAAGGGCTTTAAACCACGAGAGTTTAAAGGTATCTAATCTATTTTAGCAAGCAATAACTAGTCACTCAAAAACCAGTTACAACATGCAATTTAATAGCTCAAGCGGGATCCCAGATTTAAACTTTACGGGTAAATTAACGCGTTCACTGGGTAATTTGGATCTATTATTAAACCTTATATCACATTGCCTTCGACTTTGGGTGACTACTTGGGGAGCCTGACAGAATCAGGATATGCTTCAATCTCCCCAAATCCGAACGTCAAATGTGATATTTATACCTTGACTGACAATTAACTCTGGCGACCACATCGTAACACTGATTGGATCAGCCCCTTCGGAACACCCAAGCCAACTGTCTGTCAAGACACCAGGTATATGCTCTTAAAGTGGCATACTTTCAAAGATAAATTTGTGACTTAATGATTTTATCAGGAAAGGAAAAGCTACCAATATTTAAATTTAATAATTTTAAAATAAATACCCTATTTTCCATTACCTTCGACTTTGGGTGACTACTTGGGGAGCCTGACAGAATCAGGATATGCTTCAATCTCCCCAAATCCGAACGTTAAATGTGATATTTATACCTTGACTGACAATTAACTCTGGCGACCACATCGTAACACTGATTGGATCAGCCCCTTCGGAACACCCAAGCCAACTGTCTGTCAAGACACCAGGTATATGCTCTTAATGTGGCATACTTTCAAAGGTAAATTTGTGACTTAATGATTTTATCAGGAAAGGAAAAGCTACCAATATTTAAATTTAATAATTTTAAAATAAATACCCTATTTTCCATTACCTTCGACTTTGGGTGACTACTTGGGGAGCCTGACAGAATCAGGATATGCTTCAATCTCCCCAAATCCGAACGTTAAATGTGATATTTATACCTTGACTGACAATTAACTCTGGCGACCACATCGTAACACTGATTGGATCAGCCCCTTCGGAACACCCAAGCCAAATGTCCGTCAAGATACCAGGTATATGCTCTTAATGTGGCATACTTTCAAAAATAAATTTGTAGCTTAAAAGTTAAAGGAACACTCCAAAAGTTAATCAAGGAAAGGTAGCTCAAATGTTATGGATGATGATGAGATTTTTTTTACTTACTCAGGGATTGGACACTTCCGTCCTCCTCGGCGACCCGGCGATAAAAGAGGGCGAACTCGCGCCCCTTCCCCCTTTTATGCCAAAGTATAACAAAGGCTTCGCTATCTCTTTCTTTCGCTTCCTATCCCGTTTCCCCTAATCCTCTCCGGTGTGGTCCCATGTGACTATTCCCCAAAATTCGGTACATCTACCTAAATAAATCATCATTGATTTCCAAATAAGTAACTAATACAATAATTTATTATGAACTCCTATTATAAAATCCTAATGGTTTTTTAGCCTTTTGATATTTATTTTAACAATCTCTTTTTTTATTATTATAAATTAATTCAAAACAAATACTTCAATAACTTCATGTGTAATTGGATTTAAAATATTATTATGTAATTACTTTAATGTATACATACACACTATGTGATATCATTTTTGATTTAATAACCTCTGTTTATAAATAACTTACTATGAACTATAACACAAATTCCTGTGAATAGTTTTACTAATAAAAATTATGTTCTAACATTTCCAATTTGTACAAAGTAATTCGACCAAGCCCGGTTAGTACTCGTAATGTACCGTACCCTCTATCCACAACTGGCAACCCTTTAAATATCATGCGACTTTTAATGACTATTCTTGGAAATTTGGCCTACGTGACTTTCATCACGCTAACATATTTCTCGGAACCCGAAGCCTTCGCGCACACAAAAAACCTTCATTATTGCGCTTCCGTTCAAATCCGTCCTTAATCATGCAATGCATTTGTAACCGAAGTAATTACCCAATATCTAATATTGACAAACAACTTAATATTACTGAATATTATTTACAAGACTCTTGAAACAAATATCCTACGAAATCTCATGTCATAATAGATCAATTTTGACTAACAATTACTACTCAAACCGATGCGTCGTCCAAGATTACAACTGTCTTCCATATTACCAACCGTCGAGTAAATGGATCAATACGGCTATTTCCGTTCAAAAGATTATCTTATTATGTGAAAAACAGTTCTAATTGTCTATAATTCTTCTAATGATACTCATACAAGACTTTTTTAACAAAGAAGATAATTAATGCCGATATATTTAATACCAAACTTATGTTTATCAATTAGTTCTACCTTTTTTTGTAAATCAATTGACCTCAAACTTCTTTCAATGTTGAGATGAAACCTCTTTCGTCGAATGTAGGTATAAAACCTTCTTTGTTAATTTTAACATAAACTCCTTCGTTGAATTTTTGCATAAAACCTTCTTTATAGAATGCGAATATTGGAAAAATAGATTAGTATTTAGTTTTTACATGTGTAATTTTTGAGATATATCCATATTTGTTATGTTTATATATTTTTTATTTAATCGATTGCAGAAAATGAGAGGTATGCTCATTTTTGGTTCGTTACAGTGTGTTGTCTTAGTCTCTGATACAAGAGATTGATAACGGTTCGGATCTTCAGCCGGTTTCTGCCAGTCAGCTACTTTTTACGTAGATTTGACGCCACAACGTCTTTCCAGCGGTACCTCGGCCGTCCAACAATTCGGCAGCCACTTGGGATTCTAATATAGCCTATATTCTCTTCATAATACAATAAAATGGTCTCCCATTCCCTCAAAGCGGCATTTTACCAACATATGTACATACATACACTATCATTGATTAAAAAACGCACTGTAGTTTCTAGATCAACCGATGATGCCAAATCGAGGAAATTTTTCATGTAGAAGCAAATCTGCAACAAACCTAAAATGTTTTATTGAAGACAAGGGTTTTTTTATGAGAAAGCGAATTAACAGATTTCTCATGTAGATAATGTACATTAACCACTCACGCGTCCGGGTGACTATGTTTACCTAAAAAAATGACGTCAAACTATTCATAAACTTGACAGAAAATAGCGGGTAGTCATTCAAAACGGAGCGTGGTTGGCAATTTTGCGACTGAACTAATATCGTAGCTTTTTAGTTCACTAACCCGCATAACATTTTCCAATGGAGGTTATTTAAAACCTCCCCCCAACGATATCAACCCAATAGACGACTAAATATAGTAAAAAAAACTGTAATACATAAAGTTACTGTTTCGTACCATCAGGTAAATTGTGGTCCTTTACAAATTAAAATTTTGAAATTTTAGAAAAGTGATTTCAAGGTAAAATAGAGATTTACTAAGATTATTTTCATTTGAAATAAATATCACGCAGTTATCTGAAAGCAGAAGGAATAAAACACTAAGGAAAAGAATAGTAGGTACTTGTACCGTATGTTACTGTTAGAGCCCATTTTTTAATACATTTAACATACTATCATATTTTTACATTCCTAATTCCCTCGCAGCTTGAAAATGAAACAAACAAACCAAGAAACATTTATTATGACGATAAGGTATGAATGAACCTGGAAAAAATTAGCACAGGACCGAGACTGTTGCCTTGACAATAGAGAGGCCGATATCCAGCAGTGGTAAAAACCGGTTGTGGATGATGATGATGAAGGTATGAATAATTAGGAATCTATGAACAGTTTTATGTATGAACACATGGGCTTTTACGGCATCAGCTTTAGTTCAAAGGTGAAATGTGACGAGTGTCAGTGGCAAATGGAAGGTGAAAATATAGAGGTTGTGCTGGGCTGTGAGTTGCTCAGATATTGTTACTAGGCGCTTTTAATATTGAAATAACAACACTAATTAAAAATGATGTTTAGATTTCGTGTAGTGTGTTAGTGAAGAAATCTTACTTTCGAATGGTAGTGGAACAGTAAGTAAGTACATGTTGAAAGATATTTGCCAATTAAAACAGCAACAGTTGTCATGTTTAAAATATGTATTACCTAATTAACAGCTATTCTATATTTTTAAATAAAAAGCATTTTGTTCATGACGGCAATCCCTGTAAATAAATTCGCTATCATAATAAGGCAAGTACTGATAATACTTGGCTATGTATTACTTTACTTCTTCTTATTTATGAAAGTGACTACAGTGTTGAAGGCTGAAACCACCCATAGAGCCTCAAAAATCAAACCGAATTACTTAAAGTGTTCCGTACTATGACAGGCACTCAGGACCTACAATTTATCGTGTTATACAACCCATAAAAATACCCGTAGAAAGTAACATGTAACACAAAGTTTACATGTAAGTTAAAAAAATAATGTATAATCTTATATAAATTTATTTCTATACCAATCACTTGTTTATCCGTATACATTTTCTGTACAATTATGTCTATCTTCGTGCAAATTCAAAATACTGGTCAAATAAAACTCAAACACCTATAAAAAGTCACGTGTAACACAATGAAGCTCGCAAAAAGTTATTTATTACCATATTAATGTACTTACATTTCTTTCTGTACGAAATATAATGTTTATCCGTAAATATTTACGTGCTAATACTAAAAACGGGTAATATAAAACGCGTTAGATATAAGCTTACACGTTTTCTTTGACCCAACAGAAATACATTATGTACTCGTATAAAGGGTTGTCTTCACCAATATTCTATTTCGACCTTATTTTATCATACCCATGTCACAAAGTAGGTTACAGCGAGCCTTCGGTAATAAAGGATACATTTTATTCGCTTTTGGCAGTAACTGTTTATTCTTAGTTTATCGATCTTCAAAGATAATAGTTTCTTCTAGACGAGCATGGTACATCGTAGATTACAACGTTGCTTAACATCAGGCGAGTTAAGTCAAGCGTGAGCCTATCAAGATTTTATAAATAATATCTCAGAATTTTGTTACCCCGCTGGAAAAGAAGAGACATAAATGGCGAAGCTCAATTCATAAAGCTGCCAACACCTACGAAGAAAAGCGTCTTGGAAGACCTTGACGCCAAAGCTTAATTTGTAAAACCCGCCCAGAGCTTTCATATACTTATACTTACGATGATAGTGGTAAATTGCACTGTGAGCCATACAATAGACATAATCTGTCTTATTACAAAACGTGGTTTAAATATTAGTCTTATTAGGACTTTCATCACAAACAAACAATCAAAATATCAACTTCGAATTGGATCGTTTATTATCATTGGTAACATATTGACAGTTTGATTATTATGACAGTAGACAGTCAAATTTCAAACAATAAAAACGGTCTCAGTATTTTCGAAGTTCTGGACCAACAGTTAAACCACGTTTTGTTATAAAACCCTTAAAGTCTAAATTTGGTTTAGCAAGCATACGGGCGCATAGTCGTAACAAAGAGAAGAAGTCAAAATCCGCCATTAAATACCACAACTACTACTGGGGGACTATATACCCCAGCAATCATCAAGAAGCCAAGTACTTAACGTTGTGTTCTGGCACTCTCTTTTAAGAGCCAATTACATTCTGGACTGTATTTATATACATACATACAGTCCCCTTATAAACATCTTTAAATGAAAAGAAACTATGCAGTAAATAGGTAAATTTTAGATTAATTAAAATTTTATTATAAAACAGACACAAAAGATAATTAAACATACCGTTCTGTTCTATTAATAAATAAAATTAAAAATGCTCAAAAAATGATGTCTTAAGGTTACCTTAATTTGCCTAACCTTTCCCTGTCTTTAACGAAAAATTCTAAATATTTCGCTTTAAAATTGCGTAAAATTTTTGACATTTTACGCTGGTGGGTGGTTCATGGAAGTAAAATAGCGGGACATATATTATGATACAATTGCCTATCTAGATACATAATAAATATTTACACCTTTTCTAAGTAATTCAGTACACTTTTGAAAGAGTTATCGTACATACCTACCTGATATTCTGAAGAATTAGGAATTATTGAATCAATCATCATTATATTCAAAAGTGAAAGTTTAGCTGTTTTGGCAGTGAAAAATTTTCAGGCTGCAAAAGTAAGCAACAGTTTGTTATAGTTTTTGATAAGGTTGTTTATGTAGTAACTATACTAAGGGTCCTGATGAGAGTGACATAGGCTTTATATTAAAAAACAAAGTAAAAGACGCCTAAATCCACTGTTCATAAAATAATAATTACTCATTAAATATTCAATAAAACAAATAATTATTATTCTCTCAAGAATAAAAAAAAAAACATATAAATGATAACCAATTTCGCCAGATTTTAGATATTACTTCAAAAAAGTATAACTTTATAGACCTTACTACTTACATAGAACCTTAATGGACAAGACCTGTTGAATCACTCGCTCTATTTGGCACTAATCATTATGTAGTCATCATAATTAAATCACGCTTTCAACTATTTGTACTAGCTGTTATAATTAACATGGCATAATGTGCGTAATTATGCGAATTTGATTATTATTAATCCACTAAATGCTGGTAATATGTATTTATGTAGGCGTACTCAGTATATTTTATATCTTAATGATGGCAGTTGACATAATTTATTTGGTAATTATGGTATCTTATTACTAATTTAAATGAGAGGTGTAGTAGTAGTAAGTGTTTTTTTATTGCTAAAGTTTAAACGAGCGACGGGTGGTCGAGGTACCAAAAATATTATAAAAGATTTTCGCATGATATGAATCTTAGACTAAAACTAGCACAAAACCGGGTTGTTGCCTTTTAACCATGTTTCCAATATCGGCATAAAACTGAAACTAGCACAAAAAGCAAAGAAACTTTAATCTACCACTATTATCTATTCAGTAACCTGAAAGCTCGTCCTGAGCTGAGAAAATAAGCTGAAAAGCGAAAATCCCAAGTAAAAATATCCCAACCCTATTTACTCCAAAAGGCAACCAGCAGTTTTTAATAAATTAAAAATCTCCGCTGCATTTTGCCAGCTTATAAAGTAGCACTTACAATCTAATTTAGACCGAATAAGGGTTGCTAGATTATAAAACTTTCACTATAGTGAGATATTGTATACATAGCGTGACAAAGAAAAACTATTAAAGCCCAGGAGTTATCCACACATTTTTGCATAGTAAAACCTTGTTTCATTCCAATTTGGAACGGCTATTTTTCCCCGTGATATTACGAGTACATTAACACCATTAACATAAATTGTGTGCTGTTTTTTTTTTTAATATCTGTTTATGTGAGCTTTTCTGTATGTTTCAGTAATTTTTGTATATAAGTACTACTAGTGGAATGTAAATAAATATAAAATATAATGTATTGTATTATATATAATTATTAACATAAATAAACGGAAGCGTATGCAAAAATGCATATTATCGGGAGGGCTGCAGTCAAACATGAAACTACCATGCCAGAAATCATAAAATCTACATCTTTAATAGTGATGAATACAAAGCTCTAACACATTTTTTCAAGTACCTTCAGATTGTCTCTCAATGTGGGTTGAGTCTTGTTCTCAAAAAAACTATGATAATAACGTCAATTTACTTATGTTACAGTGACAGTAAATAAATAAATAAATATTCCGCGACATAGCATACAGCGCCATCTAGCCCCACACGAAGCAAACGCTTGTGTCGTTACAAAAAATGATATTTATGTTTTGCTATTGAGTATATACAATACAGTAGGTACATACTTGTAACTACTACACAGTCAGGACAAAACATACATACTACACACACATAAAATATGTTAATATTATTATTTACCATCCTATTTCATTTTCACCGCAAAATTCAGAAGTTTGACTTAAAATGTTTCCCTATTTCTGGGAAATTTAATTATGAAAGCAGGCAACCCTGCGCTAGGTGAGGTTTAATATGCTCTTGCATGGCTTCCATCTCTGAAGCTATTAAGGTTTAAAAGTAGTGTCGATACGGTCATGTAGGTTTTATACAACGTTGTTCTCATTATGACGGTGAATACACTTTTGGTTTTTAGAATAATCAGACGCGGTTCTAAAACATATTTTTTTTTTTGATATTTTATGATGAAGAATAAGTTATCATTTTCTTTTTTGATGACACATTATTATTTTCTCACTTTTCTCTTCATAATTTATAACTATGATCTATAACTATGATTATTATTGGTAAGAACGCTCCATCTTATGCCATAGCTTAACAAAAGGCAAACTCGTTTAATTTAAAAAAAAACTCGTCTTCTTGCGCCAATGCTTCCATTTTAGGGCTTATCTGAGTTAGGTATATCTTCATTCTTATTTGATTGATAGAAGTACATATAATTTTGAGCTCTTCTCAGTAAATTTAAAATCTAGAGGCAGTGGTGGTTTCTGTCCGTTCTTCCGTCTATCAGCTATTTATCATCCATCCGCTTGCTGTTTCCTGAAACATAAAAATTATTCTATAACTATCCGACCCAGAGGCAGACCACCAGTCCGATGGTCAGATGACATTTCTAAACAATCAGGTAGGAGATGGATCAGACAGGCTGGAGACCGTACTATGTGGCACGTTTGAGAGGAGGCCTATACTCAGCAGTGGTGACATGATGATGATGATGATAACAATATATCCCCTATGTAAAAGGTATCATACAGTAAGTAAGTGTAAAAGCACAAGCTCAGTCCAACCGTCAGGTCGCAGTAAGCTCATCTAAAGTTGAACAGGGCAGGCAATTTATTTCCGCCGAGCCCATTTCAATTGCTCGACCCCGTCAACACCTTTACGAAGTTTAAATCAAAAACTGTACAACGGAGCAAATAACTCCACCAGTTTACTAATAAATCACCAGCAGGTATGTTGGGAATGGGGCCTGGTTAAGGGTTAAGCTGGGTTTTAAGAACTAGTTAGTATTTGAAAATTTTAATTAAATGTCATTCAATTATTGAGGAGATGGGTGATGATGATGATGAAAACGTTTAACTCCATCTAAAATTTATAATACAGTGTATTGAAAAGTAGACTGTGACCATAGGATAGTTTGGCGCTTTTAGTATTATATTTATGTAATAATACGAGTAATAGACCAAAAAAAAGAAGCTTTTACAGAATATTTATAACAAAACACGAGTGTGATCTATGCGAAACCTTAGTTAAGAAAATAACAAACAGTATCTTGATAATTTACAGAATATCATACTGGTGTATGCTTGGTACTATATGTAGGTATGTGTAAACATTTCAGGAAAACGAGACCCAAATCAGCAACACTTCAGGCCTTAAACTGTAAACTTCTATAAATTAGACGTGAACCAAATAATGAAGTAGTCCCAAAAGTTGTGTTCCGTGACTTATAGGCGCACATAAATTGGTCTAAGTTTAGTCGATAAATCCTCAGTGAGTCGATGCTAGATGGAAACTTTTAGCTAACTCTTGACACCTGGAGGAAGGGGTTTTTGTAATGGTCCGCCGTTTGCTGGCAGAGCGAGATTAAAAAAATACGGAAAAGATAAAAAAATATGCTATAGATACTTATTCAAACTATTTCATGATAAAATTTATTACATTTTTTTTAAATTTAAATATGTATATTTTCTGTATGATTATATTTAAGCTTCTGAGTATGGAAGCAAAGCAAAACCATTAGTTTATGTTAGTATATTTAATATTTTTATTTTATTCCAATTATCAAATTAAATAGAATAAAATAACAATATTAAAAATTGTCTTCTATAATGGTACCTACATTAAGTAAAATGTAGCTAATGTTATTTTGATTTTAATGTTTGATTTAGTAAAATTCTAATATACACCTTCACATAAGGCTTTACTCGGCGATAACAAATTGGTAACATCTCAGTGGAGGTGAGATTGCCTGTGAAAACCACCAACGCATGGCTGCAACGTAGATTCAGAAGAGCAGTATTAGCTCTAATAAACAAAAATGTTTCTTATGATCCGTTGTAATAAGGTTTGTTGTCCTCCGTTGTAGTAAGGTGTAATGCTTTACATCAGGCTACTTACAGCTTAGCTCACAGTTGACTCGCCTATCTTGCAGAGTAAAAACTAGCTATATTGAAATTATTATTATCTTAACCAAGAAAAGATGATTAAAGCTTTATTATTTTGTTGGTTGGTAGTTTATAGAAGGACCGTGGAAGGATCTGGGCGCCCACCACGATGTATCTGCCCAAGAGAACTCCCCTAACGATTTAATTCTGCGGGGGAGTCACGACCCTGAGTAATGAGGATATACGACTCAAGAGAGAGAGAGAGAGAGTTAATAGAAGGTATTGCCAGGTAACTTTACCAATAACTGCATTAAGCAAAATTAACGTGTTATGTTTTACGGATATAAAATTATTTTTGTTCAGCTTTTCGTCTAGAAAATATAAGAAAATAAATTACTGCTATACTGTTTCAATCTATACTCCAGTTTTCCATACTAGTGGTGGTAATAGAAACACGTGTTCAGGAAAACGGCAAGCTGCCTTCTAAAACGTATTTTTAAGGAAATGGAAAAAGGCTATATGCGTTCCGGAAACTATGAAACCGAATTCGGTTGCAAATCCTCCCGTGAAAATCTCGGTTGCAATCTGAAATGTGGAAAAAGCCAGTTAGAAACTTTAGAATGGTGTAGACATTTGTGAATATGTAGCGCACTGAAGCTATATTTTTCAGGTTTAAGTAGGGTATACATATATTCAAACCTATCTCACGTAAAAAAAAAGCATTTCGTGGTATGTGGCGAGCTAACCACTTTTAAAGTGTAAATCTGTGACCAATCATTGTAAAATCAATTCAGTCGTTTAAATATTCAACCACGTTGTAGTTTGAGCAAACATCACTTCATGCATCAGCTGAACAAAATAACATAACCTTTATGACCTACGCGCATAAATTCAAATTTCTCTTAAATATTTTAAAACTTCACAATATAGATTGGCAATCGAGGGCAAGTAAACAATCGGGGCCTACCTTATGTGTCTCTGGCCTTACGATAAGTAAGTATGTATTATGTTTATATGATATTTACCTTGTGATTACGTGCTCCTTTTTAATGACATTCATTTATAAATACAGTTTGATTTGAATCACTTACTTATACTTAATATGCCGTAAGAAAAACTTTTCTTAATTCTTATTAACATTTACCAATCATCCGACCTATTTGACCCGGAAATCGGTACAAGACAAGAGGCCTTTATTGTCCGCCCATTCTGTCCTCATCCGTCACTAGACGCCTGAACCTAAAGAAACTTCTTCACCAAACGACTTTCCGCCCAAGATCTGATACGTTGACTATAGAATGCCGAGACGGTAAATCTTCTATACATTTCGTCTTATACAGGCATAAGTCAAGCGTAGATCAATCAGGATATTAAATAAACCAATCGCGCCTTCCCTATGGTATGATCCAACTAGGCATTTTGCTAGCATTCGAGAATATTACTGTTATAGTTCCATTTTGTTAGGATTTGGGACACTCCAAAGTATGCAAGTATAGTAGTAAGTATAAGACATTAATGTGTTTCACTCAATGGCAGGAGCAAAAGGCATTTTAAAAATTATCACTGGTCACACATCTAGGGACATAACGCAACTTCAAGCACTGACAAGACAGATCCAGAGTATCATTTTCTGTGCGTATCCTGAATCGATGTCAACACAAACAACACTGTGACACAAGGAGTAGTTTAATTGAATGTACTGTAAAGGATGGATGTAGACAACCAATCAGCATTCATTTTAGATACTTATAAAGCGCTAAATTTCAACACCAGCCCGTTATCGCCCTCTGCTGAACGTAGGTCTCTCTTTATGTACGCCACTCAGCCCGGTCCTGCGCAGATTGAATCCAGGTGCTCCCTGCAGTTTTTCTAATGTCGTCCATCTATCGCATTGATAGGGGGGCGGACCTCTGTTTCAATGGCCTGTCATGGGTCTCCAGTCCGTTAACGTTTTGGTCCACCTGCCGCCCTGCCTCGCAACGTGTCCTGTCCAACACCACTTACCGTTAAATTTACTCGATATAAATAGTCGTCTACAGGGTATGTTGTCGTAGATCTGATAGCATAAAGCTGGCAAGGATATCTCATTTGACAGTTAGTGGCAGTTAATCAGGCGAGCGGTAACTTTGTCCCGACGTCGTCAACTAGGATTAGATTGGGACGCAACTGGGTGCAAAAATCAAGAGATTTTTGTTATTTTTTAAACATTGCTACAAACTAATTGTTATGCATAAATATACTCTTTTTTTATTCACGTAATGTAATATTTGATATATTTTATTACTTATAAATTGATTGTTTTTTAGACTTCTGCTTCGTACCAATATACTTTTTGTTACTATTCTTTAATTACACTTACAAACATGGCTGTGTTAGGGGCGACTGATTAAAATAAAACCCAAACGTTGATTTCAATGGCGTCTTTATTTCCTTCCGTCTTACTCTAACATACTGTATTTTACAAATATCTATCTCGTTTTGACAAGCACGATGTTGCTTGCCTGTGTCGCTGGATGTCGTTCCAGTCGACATGGTTCTATACTTGTTCAATATTAATAACGTTTTCGTAGATACATAGATGGCGCTTACAGCTGTATAGCCAACTCTCCTCTTTATAATATTAATGATGTTTTATATACTTTTAAGCATATAACATAATAAACCCGAACCCGTGAGCGCATTCATACAAATACTTTTTTTACATAAATATTTAAATGCACCGCTCCACTCGTGAACAAGCTACTTCCTCAACATCTAGGTCAGTGACAGCTCATTTTATCGGAAGTGGTTATAATCCAGCAAACGCCAAGCGCACAAAATTTCGTGCAAAACGCCCAAAAAATATCGACACAGTATAGTAACAGACCAGCCTCGCACAAGACGTTTTAACAAAATAATAAGTCCATAAAATTAACATTCACACAAAGACTCGCACGAAGCGCTTTGCTTTTACCTTCGTAGTAAGGACAGTGAGATTATAGAACTCTCAACCTGGAGCCCTTTTTCCGGGTAATTATAACCCAGGGGTCACCCATTAAATCTAGAGTAAATAGGTTTCTCCTAGGCAAACGTGCAACATCTTAGACTACAGTGATGCTTAACATCAGGCAGGCTGTAGTCAAACGTTGGCCTATTCCGTGTAAAAAAAACTTTATTATGAGACGTGTACCAATATGAAGCATTAGTACAGACTCTCATTGTCTTTTTTGTCTCATTGTTTTGTTATTGTCTCTCTTTCACAACAAATATGAAACGTATTTAGTGACAAAATTACCTTATCCTCCTCCTCCTTAAGCTGTATTCCTCATATCTGAGGGTTGTAACCAACCACCATCTCTATTACCTTTCTTTTTATGATATTTTTCTACTGTTCATTCGTATACCGCGATAACCTATGAAGAAGGCAAAATGTCTCAATGAGTCATTGTTAAACTGGCTTCAGTTTGTGTGTCACTAAAATTGCTCCGTGTGCGCACAAAATGGTGTGTTTAAGATCAGTCCATTCAAATTCTATGTCAATACCAAAAAAGAGAAGGCAAGAGGAAAACGTTGGTAGATTGTATAAAACCTCCTGAATAGTGGAGGAAAATTACACACGAGCCGTGCGTAGAGTTTTCCTGCTTAATTTTTAATTTTGTTTTGTAATGCCTGAATACAATATTCACGGAAGAGAAGATTGCTAATTACAGAAACAAATTGCATCACGGCAGGGTACATTTAATATAGAATAAGGTAATCACATATTTCCTCATTAGCGGAGACAAAAGACTGATCCACTTATTGTTCATTGATTCTGGTTTGAGTAAAAAGTACTTAATTTAGGACACTACTATATGCAAATGTGACTTAACTCCATGATTAGTAAAGTAATAACATGTTGCTTGCGTTTTTAAACAGGCGTTACGGCCTATGAACTTAAACACAAGACCTTCGGTCTACTCTATGTGTAATATTTATTGTTTTTGATTATTGTAAATGCTTCAAATTCTAAATATTTATTTACAAAGTAAAAGGTAACGAATAAGGTGGTATTAGCTTATCCGAAATAAAAACGATTCATAATAAAGAAATAACCTCTACCTCTTTTTAAAGTAAGTTAAAAATTTAATATAATTGAAAATGTCTATCAACTCGCCAGTCCCAGTATCCTTCGTGTGAAAGCAGCAGACATGGAGTGTTATATTGACTGCGTCTGTTTGCTTGGGAGGACGCGGGTCGCTCGCCTCATTTCCGTCCCCTCACACTCACATCTGAATTTTTTCACTTTAGTTCAGGAGACAATGGATTTAACATTATTTATTTATGTGAACGCAAATTTGTGAATTTGCGTTACAAATCACTTCAGAACAAGTTATTTTATTGGTGTAAGTAAGAGATTGAACCAAGGCCCGTCTAAACATATTAAACATATATTATATCTAGACACGGCGTCCACAAGCACTTAAGTCATTTTTTGCTCAAAATGCTAAAAACTCACAGGGGTCTCCTTTTTGCATTATCTTTCCATGGGAATAAGCACTTAAGTCCAATAGCCTTAAAACGCATGGAGACAGTCTTACGCACCAAACAACTTATATTTTTGAAACACTTCGAGCGCCGGCCTATTACACTTATGTCACGTTAAGTGGTTTTGTCCGGACAATTTTAACTATTGTTTTGACTTTCAGCGTCTGACTTAAGTTGTTTGGTTCATAAGATTCTCAAGTACCCTCTATTTTTTAGAACTGAAATGCATACTTAATTAAGAATGCTACACAAAATATGTGAAGTGTTCTCTGGAAGACGTTGAGTTATGACGCACTATTCCAAATTTTACAATTTGTGGTGTGGTCGTGTTGGACGATAAAATTGTGTGTGATTATTTAAATATTATAAATTACCAGCATTATGGAATCAAGGGGGAAAAAAATGCTGAAACTGGTTCTTAATACTAGTAAGTACTAACTTTTTTAAATTAATGCATGGATATCTATCATTACACATTCACAATACATATCTTAAGTAAAATTACTATCATTATTTAATTTTTTATATGAAATTTACACAAAGAAGTTAAGAATACAATTATATCTGTCAATTCAAGATCTTTTCGTAAATTATTAAATTACATAATTATAGTTTCATGACAACATTGGAGTGGAACACGTTTAAAGAAGTAATTTATGTATCTACGCTCAATTATGCTTTCTTAAGGTGAGAATTTTGTAAACTATATTGCTTTGTTTATTATTTCAGGTGATCAAGATACTACGAGTACTATGATGCAACCAAGTACACCTGGGATGCAGAAATCAATTTCTTCTGTTGAGCCACATAACGAACCTGATGATATTCATATTGACTATTCATCAATCAGCCCCAGTCTGATTACAGAAGAAGTCGCTGTTCCTGGTAGTTTTCCAGCTGATGAAACTTTGTTCATCGATCCTGGACCCAGCACATCTGGGCTGCAAATGACTACGAACGAAACAACAAGTGACTTTTCAAGTGATGACTCTGTGACTGACCCAACATTCTCTATGCCTGGTGAAGCAAATACAATGCCAAGTTATAATTCTCCCACAGATGATGAAGAACTGCCACCATCTCCACCACAGCGATCAGTACACAGTCGAAAAAGAAAACGAGAAAATAAAGTTAAGCGTAATCTGGGTCTCTCATATGTAACAGCTTCAGGAAAAACTGTACAAGAACGAAAAATCCAAGATTTACCCAATTGTCGAAATAAATGCCGAGAAAAGATAAGTAATCAGCAACGTGCTCTAATTCACAAAGAATTCTGGAATCTTGAGTCATACGATTTAAGGACGGCCTTTGTGTCATCTCTTATCACTGTTCAGGAAAAACAGACAGAGCGGCGTCGTGTCGCAGATCCTGAACGGCAGAAATTTAGGCAATGTACCTACCAATATCATTTAGATATTAACAATGAACCAGTATCAGTATGTCAAGGTTGTTTTTTAAAAACCTTATCAATCACCGACAATTTTGTGAAAGTAATAGGTTTGAAGAAACGAAGTACTTCCAGTGGTATTATTCAACCAGACACCCGCGGGAAGAAAACTCCAAAGAATAAACATTCCGATCAGAAAATTACAGAAGTTATAAATCACATAAATTCGTTCCCTTTATACGAAAGTCATTACACAAGACGAAAGAGTAGCCGCAAGTATTTACCATCACATTTAACAATTTCAATCATGTATTCTCTATACAAAAATTCTCACGAAAACCCTGTCAGTGACAAAATATACCGAAGAGAGTTTCACAAATTAAACCTAAGTTTTAAAAAACCGAAGGTAGATACTTGCCACAACTGTGACATAATTAAAATGAAAATAAATGTTGCTAACGATGAAACTGCCAAATCAACATATGAAGCAGAACGTGAGTTACATTTGCTAGCAGCAGATATGGCTTACAATGAAAAAAAATATGATAAAATGACTGCGTCAACAGATAAAACAATAAAATGTTTTTCTTTTGACCTCCAACAGTGTCTACCAACTCCAGCTTTAGAGTCGTCTGTAGCTTTTTACAAAAGGCAGCTTTGGACATTCAATCTTACTGTGCACGACAATGCAACGGGATTATCTACACATTACATGTGGCATGAAGGCATCTCAGGTCGAGGTGCTAATCAAATAGCATCTTGCTTATTCATTCATCTGCAGAACCTGCCTCAGGATATTTCCGAAGTCATTTTATACTCCGACACATGTGGAGGTCAAAATAAAAATACCCATGTGGCCGCCATGTTCACTTACCTGATGACACTGAAGCCCTCGATAAAAAAAGTACACCACAAATTTATGGTGCCAGGGCACACTCATATGGAAGTGGATTTAAATCACGCCATTATTGAAAAGAAAAAGAAAAAAACTGCGATTCAAGTGTATCATCCGCATGACTGGATGCAGTTGGTAAGATCGAGCAGTAAAAAATTTACTGTTTACGAAATGAAGCAAGTGGACTTTAAGGACTTTGCAAGTTTATTGAAAGGACCGCTAATAGCTCGAAAAACAGACACCACAAACAATGTCTTCAAATGGCATGATGTGAAATGGCTCTGCTACGAAACAGAGTTTGGCTTAATTAAATATAAAAACTCACTGGTGAGGGACGATGAATTTAAAGTAGTCAACTTTAAAAGAAATACAAGAACCGGCACTGCAGAAAATGTGATTGTGTCACCTATCACGACTGATCCAGTGCCAATAAGTGTAGAAAAAAAGAGGGACATAATTTCACTTTTACCTCTTGTACCGGAATGTTTTCATAATTTTTATCACAGTCTAGTCACCACTGCAGACGTTCGGAACATCGATCCTGATTTACAAAACTCTGAAGACAGTGACTTTTAATTGCTAGGTATAAGTTATCACCCATAAATATGTTAAATATTAAGAACACACTTATGTGTACGAAACACACAAGTCACTAACTTAGCTTCCTATTAAGATTAAACTTAGACGGCCAAATACACTTAAGTCACGTTATATTATGTATTAATTAACATAGGGCTATAAGATTTTTTAGGTGTGTAATTAGTAACTAAATAAGAAATAAAAATGTATAAAAAACTTCCACTCAGTATTATTTTTTTATACCAGTAAGTAAAAACTTCACCCTGAAAACTTTTTATTTTACTCGATTGCTGACTTAAGTGCTTATGGGTTTCGGGTCTAGATATATTCTGCCACATTGTTTCACATGCCATATTTGGATCGTATGCCAAATTAGAGATACAACTTGTTCATTTACTTTATTAACTTTTAGTTATAGGTTTCACTTGTATAACAATTGTCTTATATCAAAGTCTACAATACATGTATATATCGAAATCACCAATAAAATTTCAGTTATCATTTATAAAAAAAACTCCCTACTCATTTGAACGTTAAATCACTCATAACGTAACTAAACTATACGTTATCTCCCAAACTATATCATCTGATTTTTCCCAGCGACATGATACGGCCTTTCAGGCTATTGGCATTTAATTTCCGGTCTCACAATACTGCCATTATTTTTTGACTCAAAATTGGTTTCGATATTGGACTCTCTAAGACGTGCTTAGACGCTTTCTTTGTGCCCTTATTTCCACAATAACTTATTTATTTAAATAATATGAATAATTTAACGAGTAGCTAAGTTAGGTCTCTTTTTGGTATATCAATTACAGAATTATTATATTTACTGTTAAAAAGTTGGATCCGTGTTACCATCCTGTATTTTATTTTGAACTGACTTCTTAATGTAGATAGAATTTTCCTGCTTAGTTTATTTTCAGTTTACTTATACTTGAATAAGAACGAAGTCTTCAAGAATGAGGATGTTTTAATAGGTATAACATTCTTATTAAAAATTTATCAAGTATTAAGGTAAAATATGTAAGTACGAGTAAAAGTATAAATCTTAGATATATACAAGTTTTCCAATACTAATATAAATAAAACTTTATAGTTCTACATTTTCAAAGTTGCAAATTGATGAAATGCGTAGGTAGTACAATAAAATATTGTTTTACGAACACTTCCTCCGAGTCCGTTTAATCAAACCACTCAGGAGGGTACTTGCTGCAGCTCACGGGTTTATGGTCTCAGCTTTACAGGCCACGAGCTTAAAATAGGGATGGGGTGAATATGGAAACCGAATATAAAACAACGAGAGATACTCGGTTTGTTCTGGGCAAGCGTGCGACATCATACACTGCAACGTTAATTAAATAAATATTCCGGGACTTTAACACAGCGCCATCTAACCCCACTGTCATGGGTACTAGATAACGGATACAATACATGTATACTTTTTTTTGTAAATACATACTTATTATACATAGAAACAACCAGACTTAACACTAATACAAAATAAACAAGTATTTGCGTTGTGCAGGAATCGAACCCGCGACCCCCTTGCACGTTGCTTGACTTCAAGCGATTTGCAGTCAAACAAAAGCCGTGTTTTAATAAGGATATTAATTATCAATTATTGATTGATTATTTTACAAGAAAAAACGTTATAATATCAAATACATATTTAGGATTTGACATATGTTTACGACTGCTAAAATTAGGTCGTATTAAAAATGTGGTGTTTTCGATACTCATTTTTAAGAGGTCAACAACAACCTGACTTCTGTTACAAAAATATATACACACATATCGAGCAAAACTAGAACTACAATTTAGTAACCTAGTATTTTATTCGGCATTCATTTTCGGCATCTCAAAACGGCACAACCCTCACTCAACCCACCACTACTAGCAAATAGGAGTTATACAGCGGGAGTATGTCCATCATTCTCCTCTAGTGTAATTAAACTGTACTCGAGGAAGGACCTGATTTGTGCACTTTATTGCAACCGGCTTGCTGGAACGGTTTTATGTTTCACTTCACTAGTAGTTCTGACTTAATGGACTGTCTTGGGATAGTTAATTACATTACTCTAGCATAATATTTTGTCAATGTATTGTAGTAAACTCTTTTAAAAATGTATTTTAATTTCCAAAAAGTGGCATTCTATTTTGGGTGCTTCCGTGGATCAGATGACACGTTAAATTGTAGGTCCCGGCTGTTCGTCTAGTACGGCAGTGGTTAAGCCGTGTCAGAGGCCTTTAGGCCTGAAAACTCTCGACGTCAGAGTTTGCCACTGTCATTCGATATGAAGAAGAAGAATTAGTTAGTACAAATTGTTATTTCGACAGTTTTAATTCCGCAATGGGTTCTGACGGTTGTGACTCCCCGTTTAATTTTCTTGGGGAGATACACCGTGTTGGGCTCTCATGCGTTTTTACTGAAGTCACATAGCTATGGATTTTGTGGTCCACAAAAAATATTTCGCTTTCCTCATAATGTTTCTTTCGTTAACCAACTAAAAATCTACTTACTCGTAAAAAAGTTTTACTAAAGTATTTCTTCTTAAAGTGTAAGTTAATTAAAGTTTTATTTCATTCATAGCAACATATTACATTTACATACCTATATATTACATATATTAACATACCTATATATTGTAACTTTATGAAAAGAACAGTGATATTTCGGTTACGTAGATACAACTTCAATAACTACATTATCTGGAGCGTTTTTACGCAGAAATCGTTTTGAAAAGCAAATTGGTTCTTTATACAATAGCTACATTATTCGTGGAATATTTCTATCTGCGGGTATTTTTGTGGCTTACAACTTTCTTAATTTACAATAACTGTGATGGCAAAATCACTCGCCTACACAATTTTTGGTAACTTATGAGTGAACAATTTTATTCGTCTGTTAGTCTCGTTTGTTTTGTAGTGTTAATATGACACCAACTGTTAAAACACAAAGGCTCCTAAAATTGTCAAGGAATATTTATGCCTCTCTTTCTCTTTGAAAATTGTAAAATATATTGGACGTCATGTTTCTTTGGACTGATGTCAACTAAGCAATAGACAATAAAGTTAAGCACTGTTAAAAAGAAATTTAAAAAATTCTGGATTTCCAGGTTGTATGCCTTATATCTGATTCCCTCTTCCAAAAACTAGCTACATTTACCATTTAATGACCTTACTCTCCTAACCTATGAGTGATTCGATAGAAAATATAACAAATATTATCTCATCTCGATATTTTGTTCCTTGTTAACACGTGCTCGAAGCCGTATGTGTTAGATTAGAGATGGGTGAATAGAATCCGGAAGTGATATCGATGTTTGGATATTTTATGCTGACATCGTATCACTATCCGGTATCTGACTTATGATGCAGTAGGAGTACGGTCACGAAATAAATATTTATATCATTCGTCAGTCAAGCCCTAGACAACCAAAATTGGGGTACGAGCAACAGCCAACGACGAAGTTGTGAACGAAGGTAGCATATCTTTTCAAATTTAATAGAATGTGTTTAACAGCATCGTTTGTGATGCTTTAATATAATACTAAAATCTCTTCATAAGGCAGAGACAGATCTACTTTGATCATGTTAGTTGACCTGAATGCCAGTAAGATAGATAGATAGATAGATAGAATATTATTTATTGTAACACACGAAATAAAAATAAAATACAAAGAAATAGATCAAACATAAACTTATACTAGTGCCACAAGTGGCGGCCTTATCGCTAAAAGCGATCTCTTCCAGGCAACCATTAGTAAGTAGTATTTTCGCGAAAATCGTATGTCGACATAAATATTGTCGATATTGTAGTCTCAACTCTAGAAAGTACACTGATTAATTATACAGTAGATGTGTGCGGTAGGCTCTAATGAAACGGCTATAGATCGGGACCGAACGAACTTTGCTCAATCGATTACTGCCACCACCTTGCTTGTTCAGAGTTAGCAACAATACCAATTTATACAGAGTATTACTATTGGTTTCTTCTAGGGAAGCGCTCTAAATCGTAAGCTACAATGATACCTACTATGCATCAGGTACGTTGTAGTCAAACGGGAGCTTGCATAAAAAGCTGTATGTATATGTGATATCTCTGTAAGACAACTTCCCTTATAAATTAATTTTGTTGAGGAGGTCACGACTGTCAGTTATGGAAAAAAACACTCAAGAGATATCCAGCAATATCGTAACCTGCTCATATAAACCACCTCCAAGTATTGAAATGTTTTTTTTTACATTTGATAGATCTCACGCTTGACTACAACTCGCCTGATGTTAAAAAGGTTGTAATGTACGATGTAGCTCGTTTGCCTAGAATAAACCGATTTACTCTCGACTTGAAGTCCGACAAAGAGGAATAGAGATTCGAGTAAGAAATTCCACAGTTTGAATATGTTGCTTTAACCAAATAGCTGGTCAAATACTGTCGAGTTTACTTTAAAATAGAATCGATTAATCGTTAATCATTGTCAACCTTGACAACCTGTACGGTGTTAGTTTTCAATAGTAGGAATTAAGTAAAACTAAGATGTCATTATATAAAATAAGTAAATAAAAGACATTTATTTCAGGCTTAACTGGAAGTTACTAAAACTAATTGGAACATTTTAAAGGGCAAGTTAACTAAAATTACGTCTTAGATAGTAAAAATAAAAATTGCACATAAATATATAACATCTTAGTTTTACTTAATTACAAACACATATATTATACATGTATGTAATATGTAAACAATTTTTTTTATAAGGTTTAAGAAAATACTCGGCATTTCTGCACTACAAATCCCCACCATGTCAGCTAACTCTGTATACACTGGGGGTTAAATAAGCTCTTGGCTGTATGTGAAGAGTTATTGAATTATGAGATGTACTCTCATCAACTGAATATTGCGTTTTGTGTGATTATTATTTTAACATAGTAAAGATAACAGTAACTGCAAGAGCGGCTTCCTAAATTGTATTAAATTCAATGTGTAAGGAAGTAAATTCACCGTATACAGGGTAACTGGTAACCAACGCATAACCTTTTAAGTGTGGCTTTAGTACATCTATACCAACAACTTTTGTTCCACAACTTTTGGAAATTAGTGAAAAAAAAATCAGCTGTTCCATACAAGAGTATGGAAGATATTCGACAAAATGTATGGAACAGCTGATTTTTTTTTCATAGATGTACTAAAGCCACCCTTAAAAAGTTTTGCGTTAATTACCAGTTACCCTGTATATGTAGGTATGAGTAGCTACTACTATTTATGTATACAGTTATACACAGCTTAACTTATATTATTCCATAAATACGTTTATTTTTTATATTACCATAAAAATAAATTTACGCAAAGCAAGAACAATTTTAGATTTTTTTTTATATGAAGTATTTGTACCAATGAAGCCTAGTTTTTAAATAGTTGTAACTGCCACCTATCGGCAACTTTGTAAACCGTAACGGTGTTACGTCACTGCACCGAAAGCTCACAGCTTACAGAACCATCACCATAACGCGTTCGCATACTGTAACGGAGTTCGGTAACGTGGTATTCAATTTAGTTTGATACTATTTACGTAGATGGCGCTAGTTGTACCTTAAAACTTAAACATTTTCGGTCTTATGTAGAAATGGAGGAGTTTACAATTTTATTTCATGTTTTTTATCGAATGTTTTGGAGAGTGTTTTTCATACATTTATTTTCTTTTGTTACAGATATCGAACGAACGAATAATTCCACAAATTAGTCAACATTAAAGTTCCTAAAGTTAGAATAAGTAGCAATGCAGACTTACACTTCCAACGAGTTTCTGAACAGCGCCGGGGTGAGTCGCCACATGCAGGCGACTGGCGAGGCCCCTTCTCAGAAAACTCAGAAAAGCATGAAACGGCGCTCATGTGAAGTCCCTTTAGGAGACATTTCGTCTAACAACTTCAAAGTCTCTTTGGGAGATCTGTCTGAACCTAATTATGACTGTAGATCGCTACGTTCAGTCAAGTCTGATGACGTGCGATTTCGGCCGTCCTACCGTCCGATAGATAGTCGAAGTGTTAAGAATTTCCGGTCTTCTCTGGCCGATATATCTTCTTACTCGCTGTCAAGGCCTCCAAGTTATGACCAGTTGTCGAGAAGGTCGTTGGTGGAAGGACCGGAGGGGCAGTTCACATCAAGCATCGAGGGTGTGCTGTGGTCGGATGAAGAGGAAACGGAGTATTTCTATCATGAAAATATTACGGCTGCTTGGAATCAAGGTACGCAGTTACATATTTTAGTTTTGTTTAACGTTTTTCTATCTCTTTGTACCTTCAACCAAATTTCCATATCTTTGTTCAGATTTCGTTAAAATCCATGATATTAAAGACATAAGGTTGTCATTAAAAAAAACTAAACTTCTATAATGCGCAATAAAGCCTAACTCAAATCTAGGTATACCTAGTAGGTATGCCAAAAAAAAACTTTTAAATTACGCTTATATCTTCGAGAAATATGTTTCTCTTCGAGTAACAAAAAAAAGGTAGCCTTATCTTTTGTGTTTCTTATCAATTTGTATAGAAAAGCATCCATCGTATAATCACATCAAACACTGATGTGTTCTTACACAATCTATGTCCATTCATTTCTCCGACTTTCGACACCGACCATTCATTAGAGGCCAATATTTCTTCGATCAATTCTAAATACATCATAAGTGCAGCCATCACTCAAAATATAAGGTATATCTACCTATCTATTCCATTGATACATAGGTTCATT
This sequence comes from Macaria liturata, assembly GCA_964023185.1. Taxonomy (NCBI): domain Eukaryota; kingdom Metazoa; phylum Arthropoda; class Insecta; order Lepidoptera; family Geometridae; genus Macaria; species Macaria liturata. The sequence continues at coordinate 1,805,345 of OZ026815.1, read as the reverse complement.
CACCTCTGCAAGATCAACTGTTACGACATCTGTGGTTCTCTATTCTGTGATTTCCGTAGTAACATTGACCTAAGCTGAAACCGTTTACGATAATTACACGGGCGGATAAAATCGAAACTATAAAGTTTTCGCTGGAACTTATTTAAAAAATTAAATCGAAGCAGAAATGCTGCCATCAGTACGCGCAGTTCCAGCTAAACATCATCATGATGGTCATACATCAATGATCATCTCGATTCGAGCATTATCATAATTGTCTAAACTTTACAGCTAAGCGATTATGTTCCTTATAACAAGTGTTTAAAGTCTATTTTGTTTTTGAAATACCTTATGTATTGGAATCATTTGGGTATGCAGTCAATAGAAATAGATCAACAAATCGGTCGGTGTTTTGTTTGTAAACAGACGCTCTTTTTGAATGGTTTTTTTTTATTGCGCAATTCTAATGCATTCCGATATACCTTTATAGATGAGCATAAGCTACTAGCAATAACTTTGTATGTTCTTTGGATTCATTTTATGTATGTACATAATATATTAAGAACAAATTGCATTATTCTGAGATAAAAATATATAAAAACAGGAATGACAAAAAGCTTTTTATGACTATGTTCAAATATCAAGTTTATATTATCCTTATAAGTATTCTTAAATAGGTACTTAAGTAGGTCTTTTTTTACCACTTTTTAGGGTCACCTTTAATACCTTATTTTGGTATTCAACAATCCAAGTCAATCGATCATTCCGCTCAGTGCCTTTTCCATTTTAATTATTGGTTTTACATTATCTTTGACAAGGTACAAATTAAGGTCGATTAATTATTATCATTATCTGTTTGAATTTTTTCATGACTTTGTTGAGTGGAAATTCGTGTTTGTAGATTATGACTCTTATTTCCAAAAGTAGCTGTTGAGAAGATTTGCTTAATTTTAAATGATAAAAAAATTTGATGCTCTCGGTTTTACCCTGTAGCCTAAATCATTTCGGGGTCCTATGCTTCCTTTATATGAAAATCAAAGTAATCCGTTGCTCAATTTCGTTGCCGAAGGGAGGAAAAATATCATCTAACTCACTCTTGCTTTTGTATACTAAATTGATTGTGTGTTAGTGTAGATAACTATTGATCAAATCATTATGGAAAGTTTAAGTTAGGGGTTTTAAACTTCTACATTTCAAGAATGTTTACTGTTGCTTGATTCGCCCAATTTCGCTTGAAGATTTTAAAGTAAGCCTCTTCTTTGTATTAAAATTAGATAAATATATAACATTATTCAATAAGCAATATAATAATGATGTAGAAAGAAATTACTTCCGCCATTTTCTCAATAATTATCACAGACGCGTTACCTCGATCTCTCAAAGTAAGGAATATCATGGAATCTCAATCAGAGGCCGCGCCATAAATCGCGTTCGTCCGATTACATCTTGATGGATGCTGGACGGACTTAGGAACCACTAATTGAGATTCTAGAAAGGAGTAGAATAACACACAGAGGGGTTTTTAAATATTAACGCAAAAGAAATAAATTCTTTTTCTTCTTCTTATCGAATGAGAGTGGCTAACTCTGGTGTCTGGTGGTTTATCAAGGCGCCCTGAAGGCCTCAGACATGGCTTAACGACTGCCGTACTAGACAAACAGCCGGGACCTACAATTTAAAGTGTCATCCGACCCACGGAAGCGCCCAAAATGGAATGCCACTTTTTCGGTCACCCATCCAAGGACGACCGCGTCGACTTTTGCTTAACATTTGTAATCGCTTGCGATTGCCTCCGCCAGCTGAGCTACGGGCGCTTCAAATAATAAATTACATTGTGTTTACTGCAATAGATATAATATATGGTACTAATTTTAACGAAACGAATAAGTTATTTAGTTAACAACATCATTACGACATGCATATTCTAAATCTTATCAAAATAACAACTAACTTATAGCTGTATATAGGCTTTATTTATTTTCATTTTCCATTTACTTGTGATATACTTCTCATATTATATTCACGTCATGTGTAAGTTTTCTTTAAACACCTATATTTATCCATCACTTTATTACAATTTATTTGGTAAGCTTGAACGTAAACTATGATAATTACTATAAGCTGTATAATTAACCCACTAGCAGTGAACTTTCTATGGCCATAACATCATATCAGAGTCTATATAAACACATAACTTTACGTACTAAGTACCTATATATTGGCCATCGTAACCATTAATTAGTATAAACCTAGTTGTGTTATTCGGTTTTGTCTAACAAATTTAAAAGTACTCGTATTTAGCTCGGTAACTGAATGTTTGACATGAAAGGTTTTTCACAAAGCTTTTCACACAGTAAAACATTACATAAATATATATGATATTTAACCAAACATCATTTGGAACCAGTGTAACTAAAAATTAGGACACAAATTCCGTTTCTTTCTTCTTTGGAAGGATCTGAGTGCCTACCAACAAGTAATTACAAACAGTGCCTTGCTTTTATTTGAAAAAAATATATGAAAATAGATCACAATTTACAGTTTTACCGACATATATAATAGATTAGTTAAAGTATCTTGAGAACATGTATGTGTTTATATGGATAAACAGATAGACAGGTCATTTACTCTCCAATAAACAGTAGTTTAATACCAAAGTAGGAAACTTGCTTTCTCCTTAAGTAGGTATTAATGTAGTTATCAATTAACTAAGATTAACTCCTAGATTGCCGCGTTATTCTAGATTTATATGATTGTCCGAGACGGGATGCAGGGGCCTGTATTCATTCATTTTCTATGTTGATTTTATACTACTATGAGTCATCTTTAACAACCATAACCTGGTATCTAATAGGTAAAGTTATCTGACAAGCTGGCGTTACTTGGTTTAACTTCTTCGCGTGAAAAATGTTTTGAATGGGTTAAGTTATTGAATGAATGTTTGAGAATTGATGACTTATATCTGTGCATAATTTTGCTGACGCAAAATGTACTTTAAGTCGGTGAAAAATTAAAACCCTAGTAAAAACTTTGTGGGGGTTGAATTTCGGCGCAGATTGCAAGTTGCACTGTTTTAATAGTTTTTCAATATCAATTATTGTTTTAAATGTCTATGGCATAGACATTATTTTGGAGAGATTGTCTTTTAGACAATTATGATAAAAATCATATAAAAGGTATTGCAAAATCACTCTGAGATACTTTAGTAGACCCCCGATACCATTTTACTTTTTCTAACTATCGTCAACTGAGCATTAAGCCTTGTTTACTGCTATAGTTAATTCTAATGCGTTAGTTGTACAGGGCATCTGTTATAGATCTAGTTTTTATATAGTGACAGCCGAGACCACCCAGAGAAGGTTGAGGTACTTAGCGGAAAATAGTGGAAAAGTAAGAGAAATAAAAAACTTATTTATATATTTTTTTATCAAGTTTGTACATCACCTCAATTCCTTTTATAATAGCCAGCGTTATTAAATAGATTTTCCTATATAAAAATATTTGTCGAATACTATGGAAAATGTGTCCACTTTTATTAGGTACGTCATGTTGATTTTTCGAGGAAAGTAAGGTTGGATAATTTATAATATTTGTAACTCAGGAGAAATAAACAAGTTAATTTAACGCTTTTATTTGAAATCAACTTTTAAAACACTGAGTAATTGACGTGAAGTTTAAGTTATGTGTAAGTTTCTGCTTAACTTTGGGGGGTAGACATTGACATATGTAAAAGCCTTTTATGTAGTGATAATGATGTAAAATCATACATTTAATTCTTTTCGGAAAAATATTGCAACGGCTTACTGTTTTACGACCCACAAGATTAAGCAATTAAGACTAATTATCCAAATTAATCATGGAATTTGACCTACAAAGGGAATGAAATGAAAGTTTTATTTGCTTTCAAAGTATACCTATTATTTCAATAATTTTCATATACTTTTGTAAAAGTTTGATTTGATTCAGTAGAAATAAATGAATAAATATGTACCTCAACCAAATTTAAATAATATGAGCTAAATCTGCTTAAACGCTGTTTCACATAAGATCTTGTGCACAATTTTCTTAGGCTATAAAATACATCAGCGAAACCCTGGCCTGAAATACAAGTAGTGGTACAGATTACTTAGTGATTTCTGTTAACTATTAACATGTCTACGATGGAGACACACTACAATCAGTTATCAGTATGGAAAAGCTATTTTATATTACTAAAAATTCTTAAAAATAAACTGACGGCTAATTAACGATTAGACGGCTGGCTGTAAAAATCAATATCAGATTGAGTTACTGATATAAGTCTTTCGTCTTCACAAAACTGTGTATTTTTAATTTAATACGTGATAACGGTCAAAAAAAGACAAATGTAATCTTTATATTTTAAATTAGTTTTAAAAAAAGTTGCTTTATTAACTGGTCAGCTGACACGGTGGAAAAATATTTTACTTTAATATTTTCTTTCAATTGTACCTAATCATTTAGTTAAACTGGCACCTTACTGCTCTGCCTTATAGTGTATAGTCAACATCCGCTGCCGCGACGATAGACGAAACTGACTAATAGAGAAGAGATATACTTATTAGATACGCTGTTTTATGGTTTGGTCAGATATGAAATGTATGGCTGGTGATGCAATGTAGATAGCCTGGAAGAAAATATTCACATCGGCATATAGCAGCATACGAGTATATAATAGGACCCATTATCCCTTTTAATGGCAAATCTCTATTGACAATATTATGGCGTCTCGCGTCGTAAAGATTTGCGCCATCGGCAGCTTTAATTATTGATGTAATGATGCAATAATTTAAATCATAAGATATCCCAGCAATATTTTTGTTTTAATGAATTATACCATCCAATCTTTATTAATCAACCACTTTGCTTACCAAACAATATTTTTGCTTGCAAATTACGTGTTTGTCGCTGCCCTATACAACTTTTTTTATACTTTAGCAGACTAGAGTGAAAAGCAGTAGCTGGAATTGGAAAACTTGATGAAAATCTTACGTGGGAATTAATATCTGATGGACGGTAAAAGTGGAAATGGTGGGAAAATAAAAATATTTGTTTATAGAAAATACCTAAATGGTATAGTTATATAATACTATTACTGTTGTGATGGAGTGAGGATTATATAAAAATACAGACATAAGAAAGTACTTCTGATTTTAGTAAACGTTTTACCGTAACGTTTTTACCGTTTCAACTTTTTTATATGGATACTAATACTTAAACAGATAGACAACGTCAAACTTTCCTTATTTTTGTATGTAATCTATAAAAACCTTAATGTCTTTTATTATCATTATTATTTCCATATCAACAACTTTCCAACCTAATTAACCTATGTATTGATCCCGGTCAAGTGCTACCATAACATTTCCGATATCTTACATTATATCTGCACTATTAACCCACACACACACACACACACACACACACACACACACACACACACACACAAACGCATAAAATATAAACTATCAATACATACACACATATATGTGCTATAGGTAATGTATATGCAAATAGAGAGAAAATGTGACAAATCAGAGACTTAATTTTTTGTAGATGGTGCTGACAAGCGTTCGAAAGTGTGGTTTTGCAAATTATGGGTTTTGGGAAATTATCGGTGAAAATTGACATACTTGTACGTTACATACGTCCTCCCACAAAAGTTTTTGCTCATGGGTTTTATAACTATACGTCAACTAGCAAACCCGGCGAACTCCGTTTCGCCACCAGATGGCTTCTACATAAAATATTGGTTTGTTGTACATGCTATGTATCAGAGATGGCGCTCTATGTCAAAAATGATATTTCCTGTTTTCCCGCTTTTCTTTTGATTTTTTTCCTGAATTTTCTTTGCTATAAACCTCACGGAGACCGAGATCTTTCCAATGAATGCAAAACCGTGGAAATCGGTTCGTGCGTTCTGGAGTTATAGCGTCAGGAAGGAAAACCCGACTTATTTTTATAAACCAAACAGTTTAGTTTATTATCTACTAGATAATAAACTAAACTGTTTTGTTTAACATTTCAAGTCAAACTAGGGTAAATTTAGGCCACTTTTAATCACCAATTTATTTTAGCAGCATAATATAAATAGATAATAAAATCTTCTCTAGTGTTACAAACATCTGCGTCACTAATTCCTACCTTAGTGTTCACTGGAAACCTAACTAGGGCTCTGGCAGAGCTTACAAAAACCTAGCGAGCGAAATAAGACCAGTCGAGAAAAAAGTAACAGTTGATGCGTAGCTTTTATATTTTTACAGATATACAGACTGACACACAAGCATTTCCTTATGATATATTTTGCTTTTAACGTTAATCATAGCTTGATTTTCATTTGAAGTCGATAATAATGTAATAGCTCTGATTGAGTTATAAAAACATTCAGATCTTAAATATTTCTAGACCTATTTTCTACACTGACCCGATTCAAAAGTTCGACAGTAACGAAAAATCGTGGATGTAGTTTTTTTTAAGTCACCTTGCTTAAATCAAATAAAGAAATGAAGATGGGTTTCATTACACCCGAAACGCGTAAACAACACACGCAAATATACACGTGAGTGAAAACCGTAATAGTAACATATTAATCAAATAAGTTTTTTATTAGAAAGGAATCTCTGCAAAGCTTGCTTGCTTGGCAAAATAAACATAAACTTTCTTCAAGGTTGCAGGTTGTAAGCCTTAGGTACTTACAGGTTTAGATATGATTCTAGTTCTTTATAGGTCAGAACTGTAAAATAAACTTCAGCGCACTAACTACATGATATCTTTGAGACATTGAAACAACTCTTATCAAACGTACGAGTTGAGGAAAGCTGTTCATACAGAGCTAAGTATACGATATGTGTAAAAAAGGAGTAAAAAGAAAGAATTTTTTTTTATATTATCTATTACAACAGTGACTAATTAAGATTAATGAGGCTTGAAAACTTAAAATATTATGGATTATTTTCATTGTGAACTAAAATTTATGGATGTGTTGTGTACTTATAGTTATATTATACAATACAATACAATATAACTTTATTGCACACCAAAAATAAATTACAATATGAAATTAACTTAAACTATAAATGAATGCACAAGTGGGCGGCCTTATCACCTTGAGTGATCTCTTCCAGGCAAATGCTGGTTATACAACTGCCGTACTAACATAATATGTTGGGACATGTTGTACAATATGTGATACGATCCTTTTATTTCTTTAAACATATTTTTACCTATAAAACAATATTTGCAACAATTCATACTACTATTGTATGGGGAGATTTAAAAAGGCTGTTCTCAAACATCTCTCTGAGTTAGCAAGGCGCTAGCGTCGTTAGAGTTCAAAGTCAACGACAAAATAAATTAATATTTATAATTCTTTTAATATAGCTATTTGTACTAACCCTGTATACTATATGTAGAAGTATGTCAACAGGCACCTCAGCACATGCTTTCTATGCATGGCAATTATTAATAACTTAAATTATGTGGCTTATTTACTGGAAAATACGAGCCTGGTCGAGCAAGAATAGTTTTCTCTATTTATGAACATGGAGTTTGTGTGCCGACATAGTTTACTTCATGGTAAAAATAGAAAAAAAAAACATGAAGGAAACTGCTATAAAAACATTCAAAATCGCGACACGAGCCGGCAACTCATACGAACCTGATCAATTTTTAACTAATTATATGGTTTTTTATTTTATTTTTAAATAATCCTGTCTTTAAATAATTTAGGTTTACAAAATTTATAAAATTTTGTTTCGTTTTGAAAATATCCATAAAATTAAACACGTAGTTTACATAAAAACATACTTTATTATTATTTAATTGCAATTACTCGTAAATATCATATTATGTACTTTTCAAGTCATTGGAAGAATCATTTACTGCCGTAATAATAAAATGGCTTTCACAGACAACCATAGACACACAAAAAAAAACGTGCGAACACAAAGTGATTAATATAAGTCTGACACTTCATTACTTGAACTTGAGTAAGTGCTGCCGTAAATTCTCCGTTCTAAGTGGTTGTAAGGAGAAACTGTTATTTTAGTGCCTAATAGCATCTGATCTAGATCTAATAAAGATGTACCTACAGAGCTAGGTTTTGACTTGCAAATTTTATGTGTAGAAATATGATAAATACTTATACTTTTAAACTTTAATAAATGAATGAGTTGCGAAAATTGCAACATACGTATGTAGTTTATTTCCAATGTAAAGGTCCAAATTATAGTCTTAAGTCCAGATTGCCCGAATCTCTATTCCCCTTGAACTATAATTTGTCGGTCTTCTAGTCGAGAGTAAACCGGTTTCTTCTAGGCAAGCGCGCAAGATCGTAGATTATAACGTTGCTTAACATCAGGCAAATTGTAGTCAAGCGTGAGCCTACTTCATGCAAAAAAAAAAAGATTGCGCCACTGTCAAAATAATTCTATTTACATGTCAGCAAATATTTTAATATAAAGATTAGCCAAGTAAATTTTTAAAGACATTTTAAATTTTAACTATATAAAACATTTAAATACGATTCTTAACTAACTGCAAGTTTATTGCTTACATTTCCGTCAATGCAATCATTTGTCAATCACAACAGTTAAATATTTTTATATTGATTAAGTCTGTCTGTACATAAATATCAATTCTACGGGTGTTCTTCAGAACTAAAATGGTAACGTCATATCGATTTTGAAAATTCACCTACATCAATATATTAGTGTTTTAGATACAACAATTCTTCTTTCCCAATGATAGATTCAATCAAACTAACTGATTTTGAAAACGAGTCAAACATAAATAGTGCGAAACTCTTTACTCATTGAGTCGGAGGGTTTATAAGTTTAGTATTTTACAATATTTTCTTTCAAACTTTTACCACAAGCAATCACAGGATTCTTAGCTAGTGTATTATTAAAACCACTTTATCACCTGCTAATGAATCTGAGTGTATCTTATCACTTGACTGGCAGACTTTCCTTACTTTCCACTGCAACTGCTATAAATAATATCAACCAAGCGACTGGATTCAAATAGATAGGAAAATGTTTTGCCTGTACGGCTTAGAGTGATGATCTGTTAATTAATCTGACTAACATTAATTTATTGTGGTAATAGCAGTCAATTTAATTTTCTCTTTAAATCTATTTCCTCGCACTATTTCATTTAGCGATCTTCAATTTTTCAGCCAATGGCAGCGCGTAGAAATTGATTCGAAGGGAGAATTAAAATTGATATTTACTCAAGAAGAACACCGATTTACCGGGAGTCAATAAAATATGTACATTGTACAAATCAGTCCTCAGCATTATTTTTTTGAGGTTTATATGTAATTCAATTATTATTTAACTGATTCACCTGAGTAAAGTACAAAATTGTATTTTTTTAAAGCTTGTAGCAGTTTTTTACATGACTGGACTTGTGTTTGACTGCACCTAACTTGATAGAAAGTCGGAGACGTATGTAGCAAGCCTGCACGGAAGAAATTTATTCAACTTTTTTTGAAAACGTTCAGATTGTACAACTGAGGAAACTGATCTAGCCAATGGCTTTAGCCTGAAAGAGATCACTCTAGGTGATAAAGCCGCCCTCTTGTACATACATATTTTACTATGTTATTTTTTTGTATTTTGGTGTGCAATAAAGTTGTATTGTATTGTATTTGAACTTAGATGTACTTGAGAATATAAAACATATCATAAACTATGTCTCTACTACAAAAGACATCAACGGGCGCAACATTTTTGGATCGATTTTCAATCTGTTCTAATTTAAATAGATATTACATTCATTGTGACACATAATATGTACATTAAGAAAAAATTGGAACAGCAACACAAAAGACTTAAAAAGTAGTGCAACTAACATCTGGCCGCCTTATCGCTAAAACCGATTTCTTCCTTCTTTTCTTTAGAATCATTACAAAAATCCTTTCACAATATACCACTCCGAGCTATGTAAAAAAAATCAACCATAACACATAACGTATAGACAATAGATACTGTAACAATATATACTTTGTATAATTTCACCCAGCTACTATGTATATACTCGTACATGTGTATATAAGAGCTATTTAAATGGTATCACGCTACATACATGCCTATTCTCTGGAGCCAAGAGTAGGCATCCAAGGAATGTGCCAGATCTACTCTCCAAAGCAATTACTTGCACATTACAGACATGTTTAGGATACTAGGGTTAATTATAACCATGGTGGGAGTAATATTACTTTTAAGGATAATGTATATTATATCGTCTATTGTTTTTTATGATTTCCTCTCCATCCCACGGTTGCCTGGAAGAGATCGCTTTTAGCGATAAAACCGCCATTTGTGACAGAAGATTTAAATTTTCTCTTGTTTGTGTTGTGTTCTATTTTATTTGTGTGTCCAATAAAGCGTTAATCTATCTATCTATCTATCTATCTATCTATATTAGCTATAATGATAAGATTGTAATTTTCGTAGCCAAAAGCCAGCCCTTTTAATAAACATGATCGCAGTTTATACCTTATCTTTGCTTCAAGCGTAAATAAATAACTGATATTTACTGAAAACCTATATAAAATTAATTTAAAAAAAAAGTTTTAATGTAAAAAAAAAGTATTTTCTGAGGAAGTGGTGATCACATGATCATGTTTTGTATGATGTCTAACGTTTAGAACCTACTTAATATTTATTATGCCCATTATATATGTCGCGAGAAATAAGTAATAGTAAAAAAATATGGGATTTAGCAGTAACCCCATAGTCTGTAGTAGGTAATTTATCACACGGTAACTATATCTAATTAATTCACCCTGGAATGTGTGAATCGTTTCACTTCAGCCTTAATCTACGGCTGGGATAATTTGTTGACAAGCGCCCATAAAAGGTAGGAAAGTTACAATTATTTTCTCTCAGTATTAGAACAAAAAAATACTAGATTAGCGATCTAAACTAGATGCTAGATGCATATTTATAACGTTATCTCGAGTGCGATTCTTTACTAGAGTATGATTTGACATGCTGATTCTAAATAAGAATGACTCGTGCTTAAATAGGGGAAAAAGAAAACTATTTGTTTTTTTTTTTCAATACAAATATGGGTCTTCTATGAAGCATGTTTAGCAAGTATGACCTAATACATCCCTGCTAAATAAACTATATTGTTCCGGCCAAACCTTGGATTGGTGAACTTTGACATTATTATCTTCTTGCTTCCGTTAGTAAGCAAAAATTTTAAACTATACCTTACTTTATGACGCCTTGTTGCATTACAAATATACTTACACAAAATCGAGCATTCAAAACTTATAAATAATTAAAATATGTCATCAAAAACTAAATTCAGTTCACATAAAAGCAATGTAGGTATATAAATGTATAAGCAATGTATATAAGCAACAAGAAACATTGACACAAAATAAAATAATTAGGCTCAAATTGACTCAATTCTTTTACGTAACAAGACAAAGGTCAAAACGCACAAAATTCCGCAAATGTTGCGTAAATCAGAGCAAGCAATATTAATGAGCCCTCACAAGGAACGTTCAAATTAAAATAAAGCCTGTAATAAATAAAATCATTATCCAAGACAAATAAGGTCCAATCAGCGGGCGGTTTAATTAACAAAAAAACTTTAATCAGTCGAAATACTTTCGCACAAGCTTTCACCTTCGCCAAATCAATTATAGCACTGCTTTACTTAATCTTAGATGGTAAAGGTATGGTCATAGAGAACATCAAAAGATCTGCGTGGAATTAATTGTAATTTTTTTTTTCGATGAAAAAAACAATGTACTAAATAACTACTTTGGTTTGTCTTATCGCTTTGAGTTCGCTTTGTAACTCGTCGACAATTTAGGTTGTCTTTTTATTCGAGACTGGTGGCAGTTCCAACCGAGGTATTGCAACATTTTTAACGTTTAACTCTATTATGTAAATCGTCGGTAAATAAACTTAATTTTCCATTATAATAATCACAAACATTTCATGCCACTATGCTCTACTTTTTTTCATCCATAAGCACAATATAGGTAGGTTAATATGGTCTTAAACCTACAATGTGGGCCCCATATTGTAGCCTCACGGCATGCAAATGTAATATCATAACTTACTCAATTTGTATCTTCTAATACAAATTAATCTCATTTTTAATACCCGTATAATTTTACACAAAACAATATAAAAAATTACACGATGAAAGAAATTTAAAAACTATTTTGATGCACATTGGGCGGCCTTATCGCCTTAAGAATAATATATTATTTCAATAAACTCAAAAATACTATGAACTTAGCTTAACAAAATAACACACCTTACATAGCTCTGATCTCAATATGGGTACTCTTTTTGTAGTTTTTGCAATCTCTAACATCACTGATTGATTTGTCGTCGGCGAAAGCTTTGTCTAATCACTCGTGAAATACGTTACCTGACTCGCTTTAAGGTTTTAATGATGTACAACTGATTTTGCATAATGATTTCTTATGTGATGTGTTTTTTTTTTCATATTATATGAGTAAACTGGGCAAAACATTGCTGTGATTGTTTTCTAGACATTTGAATTTAAAAATACATATATTTAAGAACATTTTTAGTTCAGAGTGGAAATTGAATGTTCATTTCAATAGTGAAATACGGTATCTACATAATAATTAGGTCCTGACCTCAATTCGCCTCATGGTAAGCGCCTCATATGGTCTACGATGACCATTGATATTTTTTTTATTTTTTTTACACGTTATAGGCCAAAGGTCGATTACAACTTGCCTGATGTTAAGCACCACTATAGTCTAAGATGTAGCACGCTTGCCTAGAAGAAACCTATGTATTTACTCTAGATTTGAAGACCCCTGGGTTATAATTTTCTGGGAACAGGGCTCCAGGTAGAGAGTTCCATAGTCTCGCTGTCCTTACTATGAAGGTAGAACTTTGGAACTTCCACCATAAACCGGTGACGCCCCGCTGACTTCTTGCTTGTTCGACGGTGGAATGGAGACGGAGGAATTATGAGATTACCTCTAGTACACCCACTTCAGCTTTAAAAACTTGATTAACCAGACCCTTCATTTCGAAATCACTACCAGTTCCACAGATTATATTCTTGTTAATCCAATTGATGTCCATCAAGCCTCGCCCTAATAGGAAACAATGACTTGGCCGTTAAATTTTGATGATCGCAAATTGCTCTTGCGCATTCATTGTCTATTTATCCGAGTCTATCTACTAATGGATTCCCTTTTGAAGGTTCGCTTTTGAATTGGTGAAAGTGGAAGAAGAATTTTATTGGTGCTTACTAAGGTAAGATACTAAAAAGGTTGGAAAGGAACTTTATACTTAGGATTAGGTTTTTACAAAAAAAACTTTATTTACAGTAATAAAATATAAAAACAAGGGAAGAAAAACTAAACATACTACTTCTAACTACTACAAAAAAGGGGCACTTAGAAAATCTTTAGAAAAGCCTAAAGATAATCTAAGTACTCCAGACCAGTACCAGAGGGCAGCGTGCCCAGCATACTGGCCGCATTATCACGCTGGATGGCAATGCTGATACGATGAGCCAGAAAAAGGCCAGCATTTTGATCATGCGTCGCGTTTTTACATAAATCTAATAATTTTCAGTTGTTCACGAATTTTTTTTATTCTTTCATTCGTTAGTGCAATATGTTAAATAAAAAAATATTGTTTCTCTATTTTTCGCTCCCAATATATGGATATATAATGGATTAAAAGACGTATCATAAAAAACCGGATTAAAACGCCATGTACAAAATTCAACGAAAATAATTTCATATCTCCACTTTTCCGTTGCATAAGGTAATCACGATAAAACGCACCTATGATAGCCTGCAGTCTATATTTTTAGACGCCTTCTGTATTACTGACAACGACATCAATTCTTAAAGACGTCACAGACAATACAAAAGTCCACACACACATAAAATAGTATAAATTATGGCATTCAGTATTCAGTATTTTACGTAATCTAAGAACAAGATGAAAGATTTGTCACCATTGTCGCCATGGGCAGGACACAGGATAACACTTACTAGATACTTAATTAATAAGGCTTTATTACCTACACAGGTAAATTACAATGTTTTTGGTTAAGCAAATTATATCTACATATAAAAGATATGATCTTCTTCTTATCAAATGATAGTGGCCAACTCTGGTGTCATAGATATGATAATTACAGAAGGAATATTAGATTGATGGTGTAGTGTTAAGTACGTATATAAATCCATACCTTACAAATTGACACATTGGCTGAAGTACCTACCGTAAGTCTTACGCAGAGTCATGTTTCTTTAGTTAGGTGTCTTTACTTACTTACTTCCTTAATCTGCTGGCGCAGCGACCCAAAGTGAGTCTTGGCCTCCGATACAAGAGATCGCCACCGGTCGCGGTCTTGCACCGCTCCCCGCCAGTCAGCAACTTGAAGCACGCGTAGATCTGACTCCGCGACGTCCTTCCAGCGGTACCTTGGTTGACCAACGGGATGACGGCCACTCGGGACACTGAGATTCGCTCTCCTCTTGACACTACGATCGTCTCCCATTCTCACCAAGTTAGGTGTCTTTGGGTTAAGTTAACTATGCTTAGCTATATTACCGTGCATGCCAGATGTGCTGGCGCACGTAAAACGGACGTAAATGTTTATACTTTTTGTATGCATTGCTTCCGTAATCAAAATCTACGACTGAAATAGAAGGGTTTCGCTTACTGGTGCAACTTCTGTACAGTTTCTTATAATGGACATTTATGGACGTAAATAAATAATAATTTATGTTAATATTATGGTTTGGGTGTACTATTTATTTTTCCGTAGAAGCGTGCGTTCTTTTGATATAGGTAGGCGGTTTGAAAAGTTTAAAATTATATTATGTTTTATGCAGTCGTGATTAAAGAGGAAGCAACTTTGGATCTATACTCTGAACTGAACTGCATACAATGTTGAATGAATTTATAAGTAAATAAATAAATAAATATTTCAGGACAAATCACACAGCGCCATTTAGCCCCATACTAGGCTTACGCTTGTATTATGAGCACTAGATAACTGATATAATACATATATACTTTTTTTTTTATAAATACATACGTGTTTCAATAATGTCAGGATTCATTATTTGAGGGTAATAATACACACGGTTCTACATAATTATGTACTTACATATACTACCCATACAATATAGTCTTAAAGAAAACCCACAAAACAATTCAGCGGTCAATTACACTTTTTAAAAGGGTTAAGTTTTAGTCAAACATTGGTGTCAATTTGTTTTTACAAATTCTAATTTTAATGATACACAAAACTTTTTTTATTCTTAGTATAAACAATGTAAGAAAACAGTAAATACTCGCCAGCCCAATTTCCATAAAATTCAATTACTTCATCTGTCAGAAATCTTCCATTAGAGGGGCAAAAACTGGCCAGTTGCCTCGTAAATACAGAAGCACGGCGAAAAAACGTAATGGAAAAGACAGGTTTCTTGACACCTCCATTCAAATGGTACTTCATAAGAAAATGTTGCCATAGTCACGTAAGACTGCCACTACACGTATAAAAACAATGGTATAGAAATATCGCCAACACTATTTTTATAGGTGATCTTTTCCTCATTTCTTTAATAAATAAAATAAATAAATAAAAATTTTCAGAATAATCTTTAGGAAGATGCTTTAAAGAAACACCGTAGTTGCTATTACAACAACTACAAAAGTCATTGCTGCTTATTGCTATTTTTTTTATAAACTGCTAATCGGTAACCCTATTTGACCTACATATATGCAAAAAATATAAGTCTCTACTTATGTACAAACCTCATGTAAATAAAACAATATTTTTTAACCTTACTTTTTTCCCCTACAATAAAGTTAACTAACCCCGCTAGAACTGGTAACACTGGTAGCTGATGGTATTTCGCTTGGAAACAACAATGGGAACTGGTTACGTACAAGGTCTTTATGGCAAACAATTTACTTATTAGATGACGAGAAAAATGAAAAGCTAAAATGCTGCTCTGGCTATTCTAGTGGGGTTTATTTTTCTTAAGATGAATAAAATTAATTCCTGCTGCAGTAACGATAGAACTAAAAACAAAAACTTTTAACATTTATGTTGGTCTCTATCTACCATACGATACACAGGAATAATAATAGGTATTATCACAGAATACATAATCCTAATCTGATAGTAATCTCTTATTTATTCCTTTACATCCAATGGTTGCCTGGAAGAGATTGCTTTTAGCAATAAGGCTGCCACTTGTGGCACTAGTATAAGTATTTTTTTGTAATTATTATAGTGTGTTGCAATGAAGTTTTTTTTTTGTATTCTGATATTTAATATTCATTTACGAAAGTTCTGATAGTGAATTTTTCAATGTGACATACCTACATAAACAGTAATGTCACATTACAAGATCCTGCAAATCGTGATTATGAAGTTCTTTCCTTCCCAAAACAGAAATTAATAAATTATTACTACGGAGGAACCGCGATCCTCATTAAAGGGGAATACATCTCAAGAACGAGAGGAGCTGAAAATTGTTTCATCATCATTATCTACCATTTACTCATAACACAGCCACCCGCAATGTAATCTCAAGAAGCCAGAAATAAGTATAAAACTTTACGATCGAAGTAGATATAATTTTATAGATCAAGTACATTCCTTGTTTCAGCCCTTAGCTTAGCAACATCTTATAAAGCCTTAGCGTGTTTTTGCGATAGCCACAGTAAAGGTTGTAGTTACTATGATGAGTCATAGAGTCAACGGACGCGGTTCACTTGCGCAGACGCGGTGGTGAAGCTTTGACGGAGTTTTCATGTGTTCTTCTTTATATGTTTTTTCATGTATGTACTTGATACTCATATGTACACATATACTCCCAAATTATGGTATGATTATTATTATTTCCAAAGAATTTTTCCCAAACGAATTAAGGACTCGTTATTTATATATATTTTTATTTTAAATTTACAGGAATAACGAGTAGTTACTTGACATATTTTTTAAACAGACCAGCATATTATTTATTTCAAAGATAATAATTCAATAATCACTTCTAATAAGATTCACACACAGTACACACAAAATCATGAATGGAAACTTCGTGTTACCAAACAGTTAAAGTCCAATACACAAACGATAAATCTACTGACACACTCGATACAATGAGACTTGAATAACAATTTGACACTCTTTTTACTATTCTTCAGAGTAAAAACACATTTTCAATTCGACACATTTGAACGTGATTTACATTTTAGTGGGTACAGCTGATCTTTATGGAGTTTGAAGAGAGAAGTTTATTTTTAAGTAGGTTGTATGATTAAAGACTTAATTTCTTTTCTAAAGCTGCGCTTAAAACATAAAGTAGCATATGTGAGTATTATGATACAACGTTTGATCTACTTTCCATACAAATTGAACATTTAATCCATATTGCCTTACTACATTTTACATTTAAACCTTAAGACGTATTGATTTATGAATAAATTTCACAATCTGATAAAATGAAGATAAGATGCTGTCCAAAATCTATAAAGAAGATGTTCTCAAAATAGCCCATCGCAAAATCAATCAACTCCACAAAAAACAGATCCAAAAATAACCTCCCATAAAATAAACTCCCATATTGCCCATAACAAGAGCGTCGCATAAATATAAAGAAAAAAAGAACAACAAAACCCCTTTTTTATTGAAAAAAAAAAGCGTATGGGAAAGAAGCGAGATGGAACGTCTAAAAATGTTTGGAGCGCACCTTTGGTCGAACGGTAGAAGAATTTTAAACAGTATCCTTTAAAGGTAACCGGGAATGCCTGGTGTTCAGTTGAAAAACAATCAGATGAATCAGGGGTTAGAGACAGACTGAAGGACAGAAATAGGCCGACAAAATACTGATTGAGATTCTAAGCATTGTGTTCCTTGGATGACATTGTCTGTTGCTAAGCAATCGCACGTATCGACTGTGGTTTAAGCTCGTGCATATTTTGAATTCTTTTGGTGAGGTTTTAGGGAGCTTAGTGTTTTTGTATAATAATTTTAGGTCTTGCTCAGTCTACTTCTTGATTAATAGATGTTTGCAAATTCTATAGAACAGAGCTTCCCAATTTTTTTCTGTCAAAGTAAATAAATACAGATGTATGTTTGTATTCCCGACTACGGAATATCACAAAGGCAAAACTTCAATATTTTGATTAAATTAAATAAACATACGAGTGTTATTATTGATTTGCGTTATCAGAATCCATGTACATAATTGTATCCTAATTAGATACCACCAACATTGTCCGATAAAACTATTGTCTAAGCCAACAACTACCACAAAATGTCACCTGTTCAAACTCCTTCTGTATTTAATCAAAATTACAAAGGCAATCATTTTTATTAAGCCATATTTTTGTACCTGTAGACTTTCACTGTCTCGAATTGTCATTCTTGAATCTCGTCTGATGATTAATGCGCTCCGAAATTATATAGTGGCCAAGACAGACCAAATTGCCCCGAACTTGGGCCTTGGTTTTCGGTTACAAAATTGGGACAAAAAATCCTCGATGGTGTGGGAACAGGACGTTACGTATTAAAAGGAGTGTGGTCTTTTTGGACCATCGATACGGGCTTATGCGCACGCGCAACGATACGATCAAAGTGAGGATCAAAGCGATCATCGTTAACCATTTTATGGTTTTAATAACTCCTCGTGATTATTATTGTAGCGGTGAAATTAAAAACAACGATGAAATTTGGATCGAAAGTATCGAGGGCGTGAAATTCGATTAGTTTGACTCTTTACGGAATAACTTTGATTAACAATTAAATATCTATTACTCGCATTTAATTTTATTTGGTACTTTACCCAGTTTATAAAAACTTTAGTTATTTCTTCTCTGAAAATGTTAAATTGGAGCTGTAAATTTTTGCAATCTGCTTAAAAATCAGGATAAATTTATTGATCGGAATTTTAAATTAGCCCTCGAGTAAGTACAGCTATTGTTAATTGTAAATTTAAGGGCAGGCTACACGATAGTATTGTTAGTACAATTTTGGCGCATGCGTGCTGCTGAGAACAATGCATGATCTGGCGAGGGGAGGCGCGCGCGACCCTTTCGCCAATAATAATAGTTAGTAGTCATGTATTGTGTTGTGAGTAACTTTGAACTTGTGTTCGCGGCTTTACTCCCAATAAAAATTGCACGCTTTTGTGCGAGATTCTCGTGATCAAACATTGTTAAGGTACTACTGGTTTTGATATTGAATGCTCGGTAATTTAACGCTTTTGTCAAATATGATTTAAATACTTAACAAAAAAAAAACATTCCATTTTTGGTTAAAAATATCCTCGAAATCTTGGTGGTTTGCAAAAAGGTGATTTGGAGTTCAAATTCATCCCAGAACATTCTTACTTAGATAATGGGAGCGTAAACCTAATGAACTCGTACAAGCAACAAGCCTAAGGTAGAAAATGGAAAAAGAAAATAAAGGAAACCCTACTTTCGTTATCGGCCGCTTTGTTCAACTAATCAAAGTGTACATAGAACTTAGCACAAAGCAAAATGCACTGTGTGTATAATCAGATTAGCTGCATGCAGGTCAGGCCGTACCGTGTGAAGGGAGCCGCATATCAGATACACTGCGCTTGACAAGGAAGGAACGGCTCACCGGCTTCGACTGCCTACTGCCTTCACTCGACACTCACGCACTTCACTTCACTCGCGTCGGACCCTCGCCGCGCGTCGCACGTCCCGAGCGCGCGCGCAACCATTTACATTCCAAATTCAAAAATCCAAACTGTTACATTCGAAAAACAAAATATAACTATCAGTGACTTATCAAACAAGTGTTATTTAGTGTGCATACTTTTGATTGGTTTTAACTGTGTGTGTAAAGACAAGTGCATGTGACCTTAAGGAGTGCTCTGGATGGAAATATGAATTCGAAAAAGCTCGAGTGCTTTGAAGACGACGATTCTGTGGATGGGAAGACGAGTCTTAGCTTTTTAGGTGAGTTTTTTTCTTGTTTATTGAGGAACTCGGAAACGTAAACATAGACGATGATAGTGATAACATTTGTCATTCTAATGAGCAGGCAATTACTGATACAAGTGTCTAGAATAATAAGGGCGATAATGATAAAGCAACATCGCGCTGGGACAGATATTAATAAGTGTCGTGCCTTATTTATACGATATTGAGCACGACTTTATCTTGGATATGTGTAGCGATTATAGCGTCTTATTGCACGTTGTTATTGTTCCTAATTCAGTTTTAGAACAAAAAAGAAGTGTGTCTAGTCTAAAATATTTGAAAGAAAGCAAAATGAAAGTCCTGTAGAAACTCTCAAATCCCAAGAATCTGGTGGGTGACTGGATAATAGAAGCCTCGGAGCGAAGGACTTAAATAGCTCAAGTTTAGCATCAGAATGTCTTAACAACTTGGCTCACAAATATAAAACAAGACCTTCCAGTTCAACTCCAACCAGACTTCACCTTACCTTGCAATTTAATATCTTAAGCAAAAATACGTTTATGGATTTGAAATATGATGCAAGTGTGTTCTTATGTTTGTGTCATCAACCTTGTAGAAGCTTGTAGAGAAAAAGATTGTCAGACGAAAAAAATGGCAAAATTATACGAGACCCACCCATTGCTCTCAATTTGGGTCATTAATGTTTCACAAGGTTTTGTCATAGACTGTGGAGGAGGAATTACTCATAGTTATAGTCTAATGAAGCTGTATACCATATCCATATCCTGTTGCCTGACTCAGGCCAACCCTGCAGAACCCACGCCTTTCGTCTGTCAAGTTGAAATCTTAATGGAGGTTGCAAGTGAAATCCAATATGGCAGAAATGCCGACCCTTGCAACTCTAACAGTCCTTGTTTTACGAGTAATTCTACCTGTAGATGTAAGATACAAAAATTAATAGCTTTTTAACTGGAATTTGCAAGAGTGTTGCTTGCCTCTTGAAGTGTTTATTGCGACTGGAAAAGTTACGGCCCTAAGAATTTATATTGCCTACCTGCATTATTTTTTAAAATAAAACTCTGACAAACAAAATATGTAATACCTATTAGGTAGTTATTATTTAACTCGTACCTATGTTAGGTATAAAGATCTTTTGAAACCTTTGTTGCTTAAAGTGAGAACTTGATTAATTAAATGCTGAAACCAATTTAAACATTAATTTAACTACATACTCAATTTAATAATAATTGATTGGTTATATTTTTTATTTCACGAACGGCAATGAAGGCATAATTCCAATTATAGATGCTACATTCAATTGAGAAATAGGTACATTAAAATTAAAATGGTTATTTGAGTAGAATTCAATTTGACCAAAGTCGAATTGACAGTGCATCCGAAAGAAGACGATCAAAAAGTTGCTGAGAAGCAATTCGAAACTCATAAATAACACAATTATTTGAAGGCGCGTCAAGGCAAGAGATGCTATGCGGCAAATTGGAGAGGAAGACAAAAAATACTTAATTGGCTTAGATCTTGAGACTTGAGTCAGTCGAATCAAGGTCAGAATTGCTATTTGATAAACAAAGACGTCGTTTCTATGTCTCAGAATGTGATTGCGACTCATTTGAGAAAGCATACCAAATTAAACAAAAGATAGCCTAAAATAAAGTAGTTATAGAGCAACACTATTATTAGTGCTTTCACCATTAAAACTAAAGAAAGTGGGCCTGTTTTTTTACGTTTGTGCAAAATATCTGTTAATTGGCACTGACCTGAATATTTCACAGGCAATAATTAAACGATTACTCCGATACCGTATATTTTTAGTGTCTTTAATTGAAGCGGTAACTGCGATGGGGCGATACGGTTAAATGATTGCTTTGCATATATTTCCGGTTTTCACATTAAATCACGAATATTGTACAGATTAGTAAGAAACTATAAGCTAGTGTTTATTTCTGTGTTTACACAGGAAAAAAAGGAATTTAAAAATAAACATAAGTTAGTATTTTTTATTGAAAACTAGTTAAGTACTCAGTTATTTTGTAATAGTTTGTTAGTGACTTTGTCGTGTAACTCAAACAAAAGTCTTCAAACTCATACAAATACAGTATAAAAAAATTGCGTGAACAAAATTGCGAATACAATGCCTATTTCACTAGTCCACCGGAAACTTACAATGTCGTCATAATTACGAGTACAGTTATACATAGATATAGATATGCAAATATAATAACTGGTGGATGTTTTTCTAGGTACAAGACAATATCTTTTGTGCAAGGATAGAGTTTAAATGTATTATTTAACCATAACTTGCAAGTAGTTTTCTAGAATAAACCAAGAATACATTACTGGCCTGTTAGCTTAGTTGGTAGTGGCTCTGCCTTCTAATCTAGAGGTCGCGGGTTCGATTCCCGCATGACACAAGGATTTATGTACTTTAAAAATTTATAATTACTTGTGTTGAGTCTGGTCGTTTGTATGTATAATAAGTATGTATTTACAAAAGAAAAGTATATAAGTATTATATCCGTTATCTAGTACCCACGACACAAGCGTTTGCTTAGTGTGGGGCTAGATGGCGCTGTTTGCAATGTCCCGGAATATTTATTTATTCATTTATTATATCTACATAATATGACAATGTTGCGACATTTTGACCATATTTATCCAGCACTTATTATGTAACGAATAAGGGCTGTCTGATAAAGTCAATTAAAAGTGATAGTGGTAATAAAAATACGTATAATTAAGTATAGGTAGGTATATAAAATATACTTTATAGTAAATAATCAATTATTTGTGTTACTTATTACAATCAAGTATTCTTTACAATTTACTACAGTTTTATAAACTTTGATAAAAAAGTAAAACTCAATAGATTTAAATTAAACAATATTATTATGTAGGGCCTACATTATAAGTAATTACGCATAGCACTAATTTAATCTTCTGTTTTACAGTTTATTACGGTATACTCATGTGATATATTTTAATGCTTTGAAAATTACCATGAAAGTTAATTTAAATTTAATAGACTATAATGTATTTAACATAAAAATCTTTTATCTATTTAACAAAGTAGTTAAATCTTACCCTAAGTACCTAATGAATATCTTTATTATAGGTACATTTTTTCGGATGAAAAACTCAACGCACATGATTTTGTAATCACCAAAGTCAATGAATTAAAAAGTGGCCCATTTAAAAAAAGACCAATTTTCATCTGAGCTCTTCTGTGGGTCGGATCACATGTTACATTGTAGATTCTGAATGTTTGTTAGTTTGTTACCTAACGACAATCTTAAAGTATCTCAGAAGCTTTAAAAGTTTCAAAATTAACTATCGATTTAAACACATTCTAGACTTCGATTTGATATTCTCATACTTACTAACAAAACAATGTCTAAGCTTATATAACAAGCTAACTGTACTTCAAATCAAAATCCGAAATCCTTTAATTTACCGTGGCTTATTTCAATATCATTGTAAATTACTAACGGATCTATCAAATTCAATTACTTATCACGCTTTTTATCGCCAGCTCATCTAAACTATCGTTTTTACTTGATTTTTTTATGGGATTATCGAATGTATCAACGCTAAGCCAATTGACTTTCAATGCCTTTCAAATTTACCGCTTTATAGCATTTTGTTGAATAAATGATTAGACAATAATCTTTCTTTATGGCGTATTTCTTAGCAATGAGGGTCGTGGTTCCTCCAAAATACATCGTGGTGGTTGAATGGTTAGACTAGACAATAATAGTTTTTTGAGTTACGTATTCCTCATCAATTAGGGTCGTGGTTCCTCCTATAATTCTATTTACTGGGGGAGTTCTCTAAAGAAAATACATTGTAGTGGTGCCCAGAATTTTTCACGAAAGTGTAGGTATGCCTATATGATTGAACCAAGATATGACAGATTGTAAGGCAGACTCATTATCACCGTGCCACACTCGCTATTTAGACTATACCTACATATATAGTAAAATATAATAAGTAAAGTAACTAAGTAGGTTGATACAAGATATTACTTAGTAAATTATAACTAAACTGTGTTTACCAGGAACATTAAGGTATGTTTAACTTACCAATAGCTTTCACTGCTTTCCAATTCACTATAAATTGTATTGAATAGCGTAAGACAAAAAGTAGTTTATGATGGAAGTTTACAAGAAAACAATATTGTTTTAGAGACTTGCCATCAGTGGCTCTTGTATTCAATATTCAAATCTACAGGGTTATGTAAATATACTTACTTTCCGAATTAGAGAATTTCCAAAACCGTAAAATAAAGTAGGTATTCGCTTAACTATGTTGTTTAGTTTAGTCTAATGAGGTTGGTGTTTTTCTGATTATTCAGTTTAAGTATAGTTAGTTACAAATCAGTATGGCAACTTTTTATAGAATTTCACACTTATATTTGAAATTTTCGAATACTTTTGAGCAACACGTACTATCAGACCATTTTAAATTCCTTAAAACCTTTCATAAAGCCAAGTTTTCAATAGTCAAATCCTTTTAATCTTCACTCTTACCATAACACGTAAACAGATATGTGTGGTCCATTGAACTACAAAGGCTTCCTTGTGTGAACACGCCTTTAGCTGTGTTTTTTATTAAACCATAGCCAAAGTAAGGAGGTAATAATAGGCTTATGATTTGATGGCTATCTTTATTGGACGCTGTTATGAGTTATTTATGGGTTTCTGAAGATATTGTACATGGCGATGATTTTTTAATGTGTCTAAATTTTTATATGTGATTGCTTGCGCAGTTAAATGTTTAAAGATAGTTACTTAGTTAACAATTACTAATACCTACTATATGAGTTAGTGTAGTGTATATTTGATGTCGTTTTAGTGTGATCAGTATTTGAATTCTTATGTATGTAAGTAAATATTTCTCGCTTTTATAATGGTTACTATAAAAACATGTACCTAGTTCAACAATTAAACTGATTCATACTCCAACGAATTCACATTCAAAATAAATTGAAGTCTCGATTCAATTTCTCGCGATATTCTTTAACATGTTTTACAATTCCGCAGTGTTATTATTCGCTTTATAACTGTCGTTATTACTTTTAATATTAATGATTCAGATTGCATTTTGCTTTCATCAGCAATTTGATCTTTATCTTGTTTAACTTAGAATTTAAAATATCTTGTCTTTTGGAAGACATTTCGAAGGCTGACCAGTTTCTCGATGATTCCTGTCCTAACCTGTTTTAATATCCCTTTCTCAAAAACAGATGCATAAAACAAAGAGGTCCTAAGTAAATATAAGACAGGTTCTAAAATTTGGATGAAGACATACTAATTTGTTTCATCAATATTTGACCAGCTTTTACTTCTTTATAAGGTTCCTCTAAACACACTGTGGTTAAAAATCATCATAACATGATATATACCTATACTGCAGACGAGAGAGAGTTTCTTGGTTTGTTGGACTGTTGATTCCGCTTTAACGTCGCAACGGAGCGATATATCTTTGTGTTTTTGGTATGTTGATACGCTTACTTACTTTTAATTTTAAATCAACACGAATGAATCCGCAGTCGATCATCCTTTCGTTTTGGCAAGTTTCAAGTATTTTCGATTTTTCTAAGTAGGATTTTATTTAAATAAGTAAGTAAAGTATGTACTAACATACATAAAATGTATGATAAAGATCTCTTAGTTTAAGTTTTAACGACACTAATAACACATAATCGCAGAGAATTAAACATACGTGCAAACTGCATAATGGCTGCTTGATTATTTTAAACGATCATCCCTATAAGGTAATACATCTTTATTTATACAGAAGTCCTGGTTTGTGTTGTTGCACTTGGAATAGTGTTTATGAAAAGGCTTTATTTTCTGTTCATTATCTCGTATATTATTAAAACATGGTAGTTATTATCGGATGTCGCCATTTAGCGCATGGCAATTAGAACTAAATAACATAAGGAATGGCAAATACTGATATGAATTTGTAGTTTTATATCGAGTACATTATAATCATACGCTTAGTTTTAAACTTTCAAACTATCGATATCAGTGCATCTTCTGACATCAAAAAAAGAAGTTATTATGAGTACCGACGGTCATTCTATTCCCAAATTCCATGGAAACACTTAGCTAAATTAAAGTCTTTTGATTGTAATCGCATTGAATTCGGGAGCGTTGTCAATAAATTAGATTGTATCACCCAATCCAATCAAAGCTAGACTCACTCGGATTAGCTACCTAACTAAAATGTTTGTTGTATCATATACCACTAACTCCGATATTACTTTTTCAAGTTCAAAGAACTAAATTATTTAGTCATTATTTTATTAATAATCTTTAGCCTTTTAGCATCCTTTCTTAGATAAAGGTATTTTACATATGTCATCATGATGAAAATTCTTCCGACCTAATTATCTAATTACAGCCAGCCTCTTTTCTACTGGCAAATTAGAAAAGAGTCCTTATTCCAAAAAGGATCTATTAGTAAATCTTTGATGAATACGTACATAATATGTACCTACTAATTCAAAGGCAATAGTTTGGGTGGCTGTGTTTGCCACACACATAAGATATTTCTTACCTTATCCATATTCATTTACACGCAGATAATGCGAACGATACCACGCCACACCACTAGTTACTTCTCTCTATCTCCTAGGTTTCCATTCGAGGTCAGCTGACTGACAGGTAGTCATGTAAAGGGCCCACTCTGACCCGCAATACGCATGCAATGCAAATAGAAAGTGGAAATTGTCTGTCAGTTGGGAAATGTTAAATATATGCCATGTTAGGACCTAGGGGATATCTGAATAAATTGACCCTAGTTTAGTGATATTCATCGTCATCTTCAACAGCCCTTGGGATCCCACTGCGGGGTACATGCCTCCCTTTGTACATACAAAGAGAGACCAACATATTTCTTGTAAGTTGTAAAATTAATTCATTTGCAAGGTTTTCGTTGAGAAAATCCCACTTGGCAATATATTGGAAAATAGATTACCACGGCTACTTTTATCCCAGAATAACACTGGTACAGGGCGTCGCTAATCTATAGTTCAATTTCAATATCTCTTTCTAAATTATCTAATTTTTAAATCGGTTACAAACCAGTATAAATACTCGTATTATGGAGTTAACTTCAGCAAACCTAAAATAAACTTCATACCTATTTGTGTAAAAATTGTATAAAATTACGTAAAAAGTGATAAACAGATGTCAATACCAAATCATTGGTTTATTCTTTCCCAATACAACACAAAAGGATAAAGCCATGCAAATTGCAAATAAGTACTATTTGTATGTGCCGTTTGTTAGCGCCTTTGTTTACATTACCTAGAAACCTACTCGGAGTTTTTATCAATTTGTAAGCGCTGATAACTATTATGTAAACTTTGCAAACATTTTCGGCGTGATAAGTATTTTGTATTAGTTATAATTTGTTTTTTTATTAGTTTGGTAACGGCTACCTTATGTATATGGTAATTGTTTTCGAAGTAGGTATATATTTTAACAATAGATTTGAAATGATCCGTGTGAAAAAGTATATATTATATATACATAAAAGGTAATATCAGTTTATTTCCCCGCAAAATTCTATACAACTCGGTTCAGTTCAGACGTTTTCGTAGAACAGTTCGTATATTTATCCATTTATTTTAAATTTTAATCAAAGTAAAGATTAGCATCTTCACTTTCACATATTTACTATAAAATTTAAAGTTAATTTACTTAACACGATTAAAAATATTTTACGTGAAGACTTGATATAAAATTTGGAATTGTTAACGTCCATAAAATCTTCAATCACTTGTTACTAAGTACCTAACTCATAACATCATAAACGTCAACACCCAGTACTTAACCGTCAAATTTACCCGTTAACAACTCGAAAACATTAAAAATCTTGAAATCTTCAAAATTCTCAGACATATTGGTTCTACTTAATTGAAACAAGATCTTAAAGCAACGGGCGGTAAGTGAGGTGACCACGGGATCCCGTGGGCGTAAAAAATATCTTGCATCCCTTTCCTATTACACATGAAAGAACAGGACAGATGTAGGGACTATTATAGTAGGTAGCGTTCAAACAGCAGGTTTCTTGGGAACTTAGAATGGAATCATCAAGTCATGTTATTCTTACGGCTGCGGCTGGTAATTTTACGCAAACGCTTTTGAGGACATTTTTCTTGGAATTTTTGAGGTAAATCTTACAGATGAATTGAATAAGCTTCTGTTTTAAAATAAGAAATCTTTATGATTAGTCATTATTAGGTAACGAGATGGGTCGACGACATCGTCAAAGTCGAGGGTCCAACCTGGATGAGGTCTGCACAAGATCGACGCAGATGGCACATACAAAGGGAGACCTATACCCAGCAATGGGATCCCAAGGGATGATGATGATGGTGATGGTAAGGCATCATCATGATCATCAGCTTTTATTGCCTACTGTTAAGCACAGGCCTCTTTTCTAATAACAATGCCACAAAATTTAATGCTTATTGTTTAAACTTTGAAATCGAACTCATACTCATCAAAACTTTAAATCGTTTTCATTAATTCGTTCGAAAATACACCTTCAATCCTGTACCACTATCCAAAATCGTATCTGTTCATTCTTCTATTGATTTTATTACCTGTCGATATCATAAAAAAAAGTTTCTTAGTATAAAAAGTTCAAAAAGGACATCTGCTTTATGTTTCCAAAAGCCGCTAATTGAAAAAGGTGCGTTAAAGTTTTAAGGCAGTCATATTATCTTCCAAAACTGGATTATGAGTTTATGGATCTTCAAATTGAATGTCTCTTAGGAATAGTAAATTTTGTTTTATACTAATTTTGTGAAAGGAATGCTATTTGATATGATGTGTTAGTATGAACTTTAAAATATTGGTAAGTTTTTGTTACACGTCGCTTGTTTCTCTTTTTGCCTAAAAAATTCGATTTTTACTAGTAAAAATTATATTCGATTCATTGAATTTGCACATTAAACACAACATATGAGGACATGTGAGTATCAAGAATTGGTAATATGAGTGTTTTAGTATTACCAACAATTCTGAGATGTATGTAATTATTTATGTTTTTTACGTTTAATTTTATTTAATTTTCTTTGTTTGGCTATATGTTTGGTTTTCTTCGTGTTACTTTATGAATAAATGAAGCATCTCATGCGAACACAGCATTACACGTTTATCTCGACTTCACACTCTTGTTAATTTTAAATTAGACACCAGTCGGGGTTAGTAAGGTGCACTCTCCATTTTAGATTTCCAATTAACCAAGATGTACTCGACATTGTAAGGGTTTCCAATGAGGTGTAGGCAAAATAACTTGAAGACTTCTAATTAATTATCTACCTTCTATAGAAACAGTTTAGCAACCAGGTAAGAAAAGCTGGTGCAAGAAACCTAATGGTCATGGTTTGGATTGTCAACAGCAACGAATGGAAAAGCATCCAAAAATGTCACAATGTACATATATCTGACCTATCGCTTTTTTTATTTACCTATACCTGTTCTACTCCTGGGCAAAGATCATCCCCAACTCCCTCCATGTGTCCCGGTCGACGGCTCCTTCACGCCAGGCAACCCGAAACCGGATGATATCCTCAACCAGCTGGTCTTGGGCCTTCCTTTACCAGGTCGCCCTGACCTATCACATGTATACATAAATTTCTGACACAAATGTTATGGTTCAAGTAAAATAACGAGAAGTTTTTTAAACTTGATTGCTAAGTTAGACCACCAAGTCATTGGAAACAAAACTATGTCGGGAGCCAGAATATTAGTCTTACAGAATGAAACAGATCCTCAAACGGGACTGCTGAAACACACAGGTGTTTTGTATCAAGGTGTTTATAGATTCTGATGTCGTTGCAATTCGACCTGGATGCACTTTCGAATGCGTGTTAGCCGTTCATTAACAGGACCGAGATTATAATTTAGAAAGCATTAAAATCAACAGATTGTACTCTAAAATATATACCTCCAATAATTATACACGATTTTCAACCCTATATCTTAAAAGATAAGGGCTTTCGCTTATCAGGGCTTATTAGCAATTTGTCCTCGACTATTGGAAGTGCTGTACGGATACAATTTATTGCTTGGACAATTAACTATTGATTACTTATAATAGTTCGCGTTTAAACTAACAATTAATAAAGCAGTAGTCAATTTTGGTCGTTTGAGATCGGTCTATTAACATTTTTAATGTGATTTTTATTAAAATTTTGTTTGATTTATATGTTCCGGTTTCTTATATTGGTAATCATGCTTGTTTGGTATATTTGGATTGTGTTTTATGTTGTTTTTTGTTTTAACCTTACAACCTGTTATAACTACAATTCAAACGTAAGTAGTTTGCATTGTTATACAATATTATATTGCCTTAAGTGTTACCTTCCACTTATAATTAATGAATCAGTAATAATAGTGTAACATAATAACTGTAATTTGTTTCATACGTATTACATCACTTATCAAGATGTGAGTCAAGAACTTTGCACGGGTATGACTCATAATATAACAAACATTGTTAAGGTTTTCTCATTGTTACAAAACCATGAAAGAAATGCATAAAAACTAATTATTTTTAAACCACGCCTATCTTTAACGCCCTCGTTTGAGTAAATTTAGTCCAATACAAAATATGAGTCGTTACGCAAATTTTTTGCCTAAAGGGTACGACATACATTTTCATTTTGCACATTTCAAGTCAAGTTCATTCAATTATAACCTCTAAATCTAAATAAATAAGGCTTCAATTCCAATAGTTATGCGTTTGCGTGAGTGTTAAATTTGTACTAAAGAAAGCTAAAGGTACGGGACTTTGGGTTGAAGTATGACAAAGCTATTTTACTCAAAGATTGCCCGAATTATTGTGACATTAAGGATGCGTCGTAAGAACCACTTTTGTTCACTTCTTATTACGGAGACCATTATTCAATCCTGTAAAGGAAGCACTTTGAAAGCATGGAATGGTGCATTCTAAGTGCAGTACTTGAGATTTTTTATTTTTCTATTTGCTTGCATTTATTGTTTGTTTTTATTGAGCACATGCCTAAATAAATATAAAAAGGGACTTTAGTTATAACGCAAGCGTGCGTGTCTGTTTTCTACATTTTCACTATGAGCCTGAACCAAATTGAACAAAACTTTTTTATTTATTCCTAAAACATGTGCCCTTTCATTGCTTGAGATAAAGCAAGTGATGCCGCAGGCTGTCGCTAGTCGTAAACGTGCACGAGTGACGATATCTACTCATACGGACATTACACTACACTCCCACAGTTAGCGGAAATCTTTAATTTCATGTGGAAGTGACATCCCAATTCCTCTACCAACCGTCCTACATAGCTTGACCACGATAATAAGCACCCACGCAGATTCACCAGATTAGGACCATAAACCTCCGAATAACCGCTATAAACGTTAACTATGCAAACTATATTCATGGGAAAAGTTTAACGTGTCATAGAGTTTATGCATCTGAGGTAAGTTTCACTTTCATTGCAATTAGAGAGATTTACTGACTTTTTGTAAGACATTATTTTTCGATGAGATAGGCTTACGCTTGACTACAACTTGCTTGATGTTAAGCAACGTAAAACATGAGTAAATGCAGAGGTTTTTTAACTTTTATTCTTTGGTCAATTGCTTGACTGACGGGGGTAAAAGAGGTCTTTGAAGAATGGTTATCACATGACCTATTTTTTGTTTTGTTTTGTGGTTGAAAAAGCGAAATCGGGTGTCTGAAATATCTTTTAAAATATTTAACCTGAATTAAGTTGTACCAATATTACTGTTTATGCGTAGAAACTCTCGAAAACTAATGGCAGTCGATACAATAATGGAATCATAACTGAACTTGAATGTTCATTCCAAACGTCAAGTTCACTCACGATCTGCTCGGACAATACTATTCTATGCACAGACTTATACATGCCATAGACCACTAACTATTATACATAATTTTTCAACTTTTATACAGTTTCAAGAGTACTCGTCGGGATATTTGTTCGATTTTTTCGTCATGCCGCAACCGAAGGAACAGTTACTAAGTGTTTTTTTTTAATTGTTAAGATGGTAGTGTAGTATGCTCTATGTCATTGGCGTTCGATTCCAAAATACCGTGTGTCACCACATTTCCATTAAATAAAACTGTTGATTTGGCTATAAAATTATGTGCTGATTAATTAATAGGTATACGATATATATGCACAAATCCATTGTCTTTGATCAGTAAGCTCGCAAATTATTGCAGATGACAAAAAACGCCTCATATTCACTTAGAAAACCATTCACGTGATAAATGCAGCATTTGTAGATCGGAATGTCCTCACAAGATTGATTCGTCTCTTGGCTTTTATACCTTTGATTTCAACCAGTAAAAGCACATTATGGACTTTCTATAGTATACGAGCAATAGACGCAGTATCAGAGATGCACGATTGTACCACAACTAAGTACTTACTTATCGAATTATTGTAATAATTCCGTTGAGAGAAAGTTAGGCTGCATTGAAAATGGCTAAGTCAAGGAAAATAAGATTGTAATACCAATTGAAATATAAATTTTATGCATTATATTTTTATAACTAGCTGTGCTCGCGACTTCGTCCGTGTGGAATAGTTATTATCACAAAAACGGTTCTAGTGAGTTAATCTTAAAAGATAGACATATACTGTCGCGGACATTTTGTTAGATCATTTCAAGAGGAATAATTCTTTCATACATATTTTTTGGTATCTTGAATCGTTTTCGCAGCGCACGCAACGGAAGCCCTCAAAGATGAATAATTTTCCCCGTTTTTTCCACATTTTCCATTGTTTCTTCGCTCCTAGTAGTTGCAGCGTTACGTTATATAGCCTACAGCCTTCCTCGATAAACGGTCTATTCATTACAAAAAGAATTTTTCAATTCGCACCAGTAGTTCCTGAGATTAGCGCGTTCAAACAAACAAATTCTTCAGCTTTATAATATTAGTATAGATTTATAAGTGATTTAGGTAATTTCAACCAAATATTGCGAATGTGCTTGCATTTGGTTTAAATATTAGAATATTTGGTTGAAATTGAAAGTTTAAATTGTCCTTTATGTATAAATGTATAAAGTAGTAAACGTACTTATGTAAACCGGTTTCTTGTAAGCAAACGCGCTAGATCGTAGATTATTACGTTGCATTGCATCAGGCAAGTTGTAGTCAAGCGTGAGCCTATCTCATGTAAAAAAAAACCAAAATAAAAGTAATTGTAGTAAAATCCATATTGTAAAAATTACAGAGGCTAGCGACCAAAAGCCTTTTTTTGTTGACGAGGGGGAAATCTTCAGAAAGATATCCGACCACAATGGGGTGCAGTCGAGTTATGTAGGATTTTTACCATTTTACCATTAAACCCCCCCGGTGGCCAGCCTCATGGTCATAGAATCTAGAATCTTTCTAGAACCTCCATATATTTTAGAAGTCTGTTAATAAATGTTAACTGCCAATATGTATTAAACCTGACTTGCAATCAGCTCTCAGCCCGCGGGGTGAGGTCAGAATCAATGACAGCTTTATATTTCATAGAAATGCTATTGTTGCTAGAGAAAGTTCATACGGTGATAAGCACAGTGCAGGAACACGTTTGTGAAGATCAGATGGCCCTGCTGCTGAAACAAAAAATAATGTGGCTAAGCAAGCTTAACCACTTTCCTAACTTACTTATAACTTACCTACACTTACCTTGGTGCTTATCACTTATTACCGTAAGTATCTAAGAAAATGTGCTTAATCTTTTAAAAAAAATCTAGTGCAATTTATTTTTCTTAAATGCCGAATTTCAAATAAGCACATTCAAAATTAATAACTTGCAATTTTATAAAATGAACACTTTAAAAAAATAGCCAAAATTTAGAATTAGCTAAAAAGTTAGATTCGATGAAAATATACATATATCTACCAAAAATACATGCTACATCTTACTACTTACCAAACTTCTAAAACCTTACTAGCCTTTAAGGTGGCTTGATAAACTCACGACACCAGAGTTAGCCACTCTCATTCGATAAGAAGAAGAAGAAAACCTTATTCTACTTGAATACCAACTTCAACTTCAAGACGCAATATAAGTTCATCATACTAAATGAGGTCAGATCGTTTCTATAAGTCCCTTCTATTTGCATTTTCCGTTCTCACAGCGACTCAACGATTACCTCGAGCTATATGTTATTGTACTGTACTGTTCCTATTGCTTACTATTATAGTGACATCTTTCTTGGGAATCTGAGATATTTGTTAATTTGTTAAGGTTTTAAAGTTTACTTACATTTGTCTAACATGTGTTCTTATTTTTTTTATTTGCCTATTTATCTTATTCTCTAGTCAGCAATTTATTTTAGTAAACAAATAAAAAATATTGTTTATGAAGCCAACACACAGTTCCAATGTCTAATCTTTTAAAATTCTGTAGTATCTGTGTGGTATCTTTTGAGATATTCATTTTCATATAGCACGTGACTAATAACACATTGTCATCAAAAACAAATGAATTGTAAAATACACATACAAATATCATATAAACATAATATTTGACACACAAACATTGCCGTATGTACATATGAAAACATATGAAAACCGATACGAGGTATATTAGCCTTGCTGCGTTTGCGGTTACGTTTTCCACCACAAAACATATTTTATTATCATGCCTTGACGTATCAATATAAAGTAAATACATAGTCATGTTGTGGAAACTAGAAATCTAGAGAAAAGATGCAAATCTAATATCATCACATTTATGAAAACTTAGATACATAAAAAATAAATAAATATTCCTGGACATTGCACACAGCGCCATCTAGCCCCACACTAAGCAAACGCTTGTGTCGTGGGCACTAGATAACGGATATAATACTTATATACTTTGCTTTTGTAAATACATACTGTACAATAATAACGACTATATAATTCGGCTTCTTGTTGACCTAAAACTGTATCTACAACTTAATATTGCTATAAAGCTTTACAAAAGCACCTTCCTATGCTTTCTGACAAGACAAAACTTATCATCAAAAAATAATTCAATTAAAAAAAACCTAAAACTGCATTAAATCACTATGCTTTCCTATCAATCGATAGAATAGTAAAAGGTAACTCTCATAACTTTTCACCGTGAGAATTGGCAAAGCCTGAACTTTGGAATTAGAAAATAATGGCACCTGCAAAATTTGTAGCGGCGTCTGGTTTGGTCTTCCTATCTGCTATTGGCTGCCGATGTCCGTCGATAACGCTGCGTAATAAATTGGCTGCAGACGTCAGCCGTCTCAAAGCAGGCACCGCTAACGAGTTCAGTTTATAAAGAAGGTTTTGCATGTTGTGATGAATTAGTGCTTTACTTATAGGCTTAATTATATTTATTTATATAATTGTATTAACATGTTATAGAAATCCTTAGGGAACGGCGACGAGACGATAAGATATAGTACTAAACAAGCAGTGTGTTATTTTACTTAGTTTAGGAATAATAGTAAGTAAATATTGACAAGATTGTTTGCATTGTATAAGTTTGTTACAAACGGTATCGCTCAAATAGCTGCAATAATTAGGTACCATAAGAATTGCAAACAAAATAAATAGCTGTAAAAATTACCTTCAGACTCTGCAGTCAATTATATTACTTATCCCTTGCATTAAATCAAAATGTTTATAGGTAATTAAACTTCAAATTAAATTTTAAGGTTTTTTTTTTCTTCTGTAAAACACAAAATTAGCATCAAATTTCCAATAACAATAATAAATACCGCAAAAAAACAACAAATACTAGTTACAAAGTCATGTACAAAAGCCTTCAAAGAAAGGAGTTAACGTATCATAACCGCAGATCTTATTGCGATTCATCTGTCGACTGCCAATTGCAGATTTGATTAATGAAGATAAGTTACTGTGATGGGTGCTATAATAAGGCTATTAGGAATTATAGTTGACAAGCCTTAGCAGCTAGATTAATCTTAGTAGCACTGGTTTTTTATAGAGTCCAAATTTAACAAAAGTAAAATTAAAAAATAAATTAATAGGTAGGCGATAAAACTGTATCTACATAGGTACTTCTACACTATCAATAATTCGCCTATTGGAAAATCATAAAAAAAATTAATTAGGATCATTTTTGCTATTTTTTATAATAGTTTTAAAACAAAGAGATTCAAAGACATAATTAATTTGCTCATTACACTCTCTTTTGAAGTCGGTGGATCAAATGTTTTTAATTTGTACATTCAATAATCATCTTAAATATCTAACATCTTAGAGTCGTAATGTAGGTTTACTTTAGTCCCTTAAACATTTTTCAAGCAATTACAGAAACGACACTGTCACAGCGAGTAATAAAATTAAATTAATAACACCAGTCTATGAAAATAAGGATTAACTTAACAAGTTTAGAATTTATGAAGTTGGCAGAAATGAATTGGAGTTGGTGTGAAAGGTCCCTAACAAGATATTAAAATAAATTATTTCGCGAGACCTTTAGTAGAGAAATCCGGTAATAAGTATAAAGTATTAAACATCTGAGGCTTCAATTTCGCTTTGCTTTCACTGAGTTATTGTAAGGAGCTCTATCTAAATGGGTATCTTAGCCTAGAGCTACAACTAACCTGAACAGACTCCTCAGTTGGAGATTTAATAATACAGATGTATCCTACATAGTAAACATACGAGGTAGGTCAGTATTATCATGTGATGTGATTGGGGCGTGAAAATCTCCCTACGAGAATGGCGAATCCCGGTGTTAAAAGCTTTGAAACTGCTTCAGTTGTTTGAATGACTAATTTTTTTTCTAGAATAGACAGACTCATTATGGCGAAATTAAATAATTTTAAGTAACTTTGGTGCTCGCAAGTGAATGATAGTCACGTGTGTATGCAACAACTTATGTCTCTTGATTATTTTATATATGGCTTAGAAGTACTTATGGAAGCGTGGGCTTTGCTCACGTCTGCTTTTATGTGGTATTTTTATCTCATTTGTACGGAAAACATCAGATTTTGTTTGTTTTCATATCATAGTTCACTTTCTTTTTTAATCGTGCATGAGAAACTTTTATGACCACTTTCTTTTCTTTGCTCTGTCAAGTTTTCTTTAAACGGTAGGTACATTACCTTTTTAATCTTTGCCTTATTATATATTTTTTGTCTGTATTAGAATTAATAAAGCCGTACATACATATATGTATGTATCTTGTTAAACAAGCTCTGTTTTCTCTTCAAGCTCGGACAATTTGCTAAAGCGTTTCGTTTTCACTATCTGCGCCTAAGGAAACTTAGCAGTCGTATGCACGCATATAATTTGAAGCCTTATCAGATATTCTGATCGTTGCAAGTATAAAAAATACCGGTCAATTACCTTCGACGTTTCGTAATATGTTCAGAATAGACAGACTATTTCTGTTTATAGACACCTAATTGCATTTTTTTCTTAATCTGAAGCTTTGTTTGATTTGTTACATAATAAATGTAGGCTGAAGGTTTAAAGCTTTCTTAAAACAATTTTACACTACATCTACACAAAATCACAACACAATTACACAACCACATCATGTACACTAGTTTTTGTACTATGATACGTGTACCATGATATGATTTTCATTTTTTGCTTCTATAATATAATATTCTAGAAACTGTTTCGCCAAAAATACGCCATGTGCAAACAAATTAACATTTTTTTTTTAATTTTTTTTTACATTAAATAGGCTTACGTCTGACTATAGCCTGCCTGATCAGGCAAACATCAAATTAGCACGCTGTATCATAAGGTAATTATTTGTACCTAGGTGATATTTGTAACCGACCTATCACGTGAATATATGGCATAATAATATGTGGTTCATTCGTCATAATGTTGGATCTATTTCAAACGCTATCGTTGATACACAAATAGAGTCCGTTACACCGCCTTGTGTACTTATCAACAACTTTGATGTTTTATTTCCTGCCCTGCTTATCTTGGCTACTTTACTCAGTGAATTTTGGGTCATGTCCGAACAAGTTGAAGTTTGTTGGAGTAACGAAATTGTTACTTCTAATAACTTAGAAATAATATATGGGTTTGCACTTGACCAAGATTGGCGTGATCGTAAGCAATCATTATGGTCTAGGATGGAGCGCAATTTACTCGATGTACAAATTTAGCCGAAAAATTAATAAATTTGAAACTACCTTTAACTGCAATATGTGAAAAATTAAATCTATTTTTTTACTCGAAGATAACTAATAAAAATATCGATTACATTACAAATTGCAATTTGCGTGCGCAAAAAAAGAGGCACATCTCGGTGTCAATAGTTATCAAACCACTATAAATGAAAGGCACGTAAATTTTGTGTTTTTTGGGGTTGAAAAGTTTCTTAGTTGATCAGTGTTAGTAAGCATACAACATTAGAGCACTAACACTTACCTGCCCTGACGAAAATTTGCTCGGGGCTTTACACGTGGTGTTATAAGTTTATTTACTCTATCTTGGTAGTTTTACGCAAGAATTTTGCATTAGGTGTAATTTAAGCAACTGCGCACTAAAGTGTTTAATGGATCTTGTTGACAAACGTAATTAAAATACGGTTTTATAACTACGTGCGTTATTATGTGCTTATAATAATTGCTATGTATGTGTGCTTTACATATTTATGGGCTTAGCTAGTATTTATTTAAAGCTGGGGTGGAACCGGTTCTGTTTTTTTTTTGTTGAGCGATGATGTATTTGTTATTGTTCATTTATGGTAGAACAATAATAAATTAACTACTTACATGATGGTGGTTTGAAAATTCTTGACACTAGAGCGTCCACTCTCATATACTTAAACGAACATAGGTAGTGTAAGCCACAAAGGTGTATTAAAATTCTTTTAATTTTTTTTTATCCTTATTATCAAAACATAAGGAAGAAATCGGGTTCGATTCCCGCCTGACACAAGTGTTTATGCATTTTAAAAAGGTATAATTGCTTGTGTTGAGTCTGGTTGTTTGTATGTATAATAAGTATGTATTTACAAAAGAAAAGTATATAAGTATTATATCCGTTATCTAGTACCCACGACACAAGCGTTTGCTTAGTGTGGGGCTAGATGGCGCTGTGTGCAATGTCCCGAAATATTTATTTTTATTTTTTATTTTTTTAAATCCTTCTAAAATATATAGATTCAGACATCAGACTACCCAATCACTTAATCTAAAGATCTAGACTCCATTGAAAGCAAGATAATTATATCGAGCATAGATGAGATACAACAGATAAAACCAAACGTGGAAATGAAGTTGCAATGGATAAAGATAAGATCCTTTCTTTGATAATTGAATTGATCTGAACAATGATTAGACGACAGTAGCTTTGCCAGTTCCTTATTTGTATTAATTATACATTGTGGTAATGTTAATGATCTTTGAAGGGCAATTGTTAAGCCCCATCAAATGTCTCTATGGCGTTTGGAAAACTCTCGACAGTAATTTTTTTACTACTCTCTTAAGAAGTTATTTCTGTTGTACCTATAGTAAGAAGAGGATACGTCTCCTAAATTGTCAATTAAGTTATTAATTAATAACTATTTTCATATATTATCATGGTTGATGTTCTAGGAATAGTAAAGTAACATTTTTCTAACTAACTTGCATGTTTGCAAAGTTTTTAGATGTGTATCTTAGAAACTCCCACGCGAACTAATGGCTAGATCCTAGATCTTAGTGGGGGTACTAAAGTGTACATGTGTTTCTAGTTTACATCCCATTAAAGATGCTTGCTTGCTGATTATTATCTCTAACTATAGTTTTGTTATATAGTAGATACATACTCGTTTTTTTAGTTTTTTTAGTGACGGATATCCTATTGCCGCAATATTTTCAAGTGAATATATATATATAAATATTTCAACCAGAAAAAAAATTACTTAAGCAATAAAGATTTTTGCTTTTCGGTTTGTTACTTTCTTCTGTATCTACTCAATAAACTCAATAGTTATAAGTACTAAAAATACATAGAAATGAAAAAAATACGCATTCCGTGATTTAAAAAAAACATACCGAGAGTTTGATCGATTTTTTGATCGATTAATATGCTAATTTAAATTACTTTATCTGTTTTTAAATGAGAAATACCGGCAATTTTTATTTCATTCTTATCAAAAATATGTCCTTTAAGGTTCCTTCAAAAACTCGGGCTATCGGCTTATTTCAAAACAGCACACGTCTTAAGGCGAGGAACCCAAAACTGGCTGCCGTATAATTCATGAGGCATTCGCAGTCTTATACGGATGTTGAAAGTGATCCCGAAATCGAAGCAAAAATAACAAGATGCAATACAAGCAGTATGCAAGGCAACTAGAATATTTCATCACTTAAAAAAAACTTGAAGCTCCTGTGGAAATTGGCAATGAAAGATTTAAATCATTTGAGAGAAGTACCTACAATACGTAAACACAATTTTTAAAAATTATACAAAGTTACAATTTTCAATGGAGTATAAATAAATGTTTTGTATTCATGTAATTTTTAAATATATCAGCATTTTGAAGTTACATATCTATTTCTATTTGTTACCTCTATTAGTTCCTAATACACAATTGTCTGGAACGCCGTATAGATTTTCTAAATAATGTAAATATTGACTATTGACTAACTTCTTTCATTTTAACACAAACTAAAGAATGCAACGGCATCTTTCTTTCCTGGCATCCCCGCGCTCGCTGCGTCCCAAAATGGTCAACCTTCCATTTCGATCCAGTTTCTAACAGAATGCGCATTGATGTGACTACCTACCACATTTGGACATACAAAATGCTGAAGCCACTTTTTTCATTGAATACGCATTCGTTCAATGGAAGTCCTTTGAGGTTTCGTTCAATTCAAATTTAAAGTATTCTGATATGTTTTATAATACCTCTTGCAAGTTTTCGTAATAAGAATTGTTTTAATCTAGGTTAGGTGGTAGAAAAAAATGTTTTTATTGGTATATATATAAATATTATAATAAGATATTAAAAATATGTTTAGTTTCACTTGATACTTATACACAAGCAAACACTGGCATCAAAAATTGTATCCCAAAACCGAACAACTCAACGCTCAAAACTTAATAAAATAAGTACTATCTCGGAGATTCAATAACTGATATACTTAAGAATCTTAGATTACCTAAACTCTGTTACCATTTATATCAGCCTTACAATTGATAGTTACATGAACCGACCGCCTGACGTTTGCATCACTCTAATTGTTGTTCAGATTGATCCATTGGCTTGAGCTCTTGTTTGAATATTATATGAGCGTCGACGACTTGAAGTCTATCAGGTTTGAATTGCGTTGGTAAAGAATTAGGCTTGCAGATTAAGGGCCAGGCTTAGGCAAAATAAGACGCTTTTGGAGCTTCAAGGATGAATTGCAAAGTGACTAATTTGTTCAGACTAGTTAACATGTTTAGACAAGATTCCTATGTTTTGAGATTAACTAATTTATTTGGCTTACTTACGTATGCCAAATTAGATGTGATAGTGATTTTCCAATGTTTCTTGATGCCAAAGCTAAGAATATAGATTAAATTTAAATGATTAAAGCAACAATGAAATAAATGCTCAGTTTTAGAGCTTTCAAGTACCCAATAAACTACGCAATTGGTGTTCAATTTTATCAAGTTAGAAACTATGGTTACTTGATCAGATCAGGTTAGAACTTCAATTTGGTAGGTACAAGGTAGGAAATAGAGCAACAGAAATTAAATTATCATTGGAATTTATTGTTTCAAGTTCTGCGTAACCCTAGTAGCTGAGAATATAATCAAATTGAACAAGTTTTCATATAAATTATATTATTATTTTACTTCTCTCTGCAGAACTCTGCAGATAACTGTAACTTTTTGATTTGAATTGATGCTTACACAGATAAAAAATATTAGTTTATATAAATTTGTCTTTTAAAAGCCACTTACACAACGACTCTAAAGTACATTTAGTTATTATAAGTCTGTCGATAAATTTGTTTTATAATTATCGTGGATCAAGTGGATTTTATGTTTACTGTATATTTAGTAGTATATTATAATCTTAAGAGACAATGTGTATACTATGTATGTACATTATTTATAGCAAATATGCTAAAGATTAAGTATTCAGATTACAAGAATGCCATTAAACAGTAGGCATCAATCAGCACTGACAGGTGGAAAATTAAATGGAAAATGTTGCACTGGCAACTCTTGTCTAGTAATTGATAAGGAAGTTTATAGAACTGGTCGTAAAATAATCAATGTTCAAGAGAAGGGCTTGCGAGGACAAACCGCTGGATAGATAGAACTAAGAATGAACGACTTATGTATGTAGATACTTAAAGTAGTTGAATAAAATAGTATAATTTTGTTATGAAATCGTAATATAATAAGTGTAAGGTTTAATCTATTTTATTACTAATTTTCATACAAACCCATGCAATATCTTTCGCCAAGCGCGAAACAGTATGTTCAGGGAACCTTGTTCGGGAGCTAATTTCAATCCTGTATAGACATGCTCTACCTAGGGCCAAAATGTTTGCTTGTGCGGGTGTCACATCGATTTAACTGCCCTAGTGGTCAGACACCTGACTGTAAAATATAAAGCTACTGCTATTTTAACGTATAGAAAAAAAAATACTTTCGCATTATTATAATATTAGTGATACGTGTTTTCAAACATTTTTGATCAGCAAAAACTACAAATTCAAGTTGGTACTAAGAAAAGCAGAATTCATAACAAGAAGTTCGTGCCTGTTAACTACTGTTGCCTGTAAACTGTGATGATAAGTCATAGCATTACAGCCACTAAGGCACGTTTGTTGCGTTTGGAGCAAAGACTTTATTATTAAGATACGCCTACCAAATACAGTCAATATAAGAATATGACGCTAAAAATGTACGTTAAAATAAATGTAAATTAATAGTATTATTCCATTTACAAAGTACTCTATTATCAGAAATCTATTATTTGATCCATCCATCCATATGTCTACAAATGTTAAGAAAATAAACACTATTTAGATGAAGGAGAGCTTGTGTAACAATAAATTTACATTATTTATCTACCATAATAACATTGATGAAAACCTGAGTCGGTACTGAATACAAATCTAAACTGTGTAGAAATTACATGTTTATCTTTTAAACCATGGTATCAACTTCATGACATTGTGCTGATGGACCAATGAACATTCAGTTATATCACGCATGTACGGCTATAAATCAATAAGCAAGCAAATACATTACGTTATCTTCGAAACTTACCTATCATGTGGAATTATTTAACTGACCTTGAATATGTGTGGCTGATTTCTATAATCCCAATGAGTGGTTTATTCAACAAGATGTCGTTGTATTGGAAGGATTCCAACTGGCATGCCGATTGGAAATTATACAAAGTCGGTGTTTTTAGTTAGAAAGTAAGGTATTTCTTCCGTGTATTCCTAAGTGTGAACTTGTGAGACGTGACCAAGTAAGAAATATTTTGCTTGTTCAGCACGTAATGACATTGTTTGGTATTGTTGAGTTTACTTGTCTTGCGACTGTTTCATTAAAAATTAAAATGATCGAATAGGTTGTCTAAAACGCAAATTAATTAAATGTTAATATTTTTTTTGCATGATCATTTTTTTAAATAAACGAAACCTGAGTTTTTACGAAATATCTGATCAAATACACACTTTTGAGCTTTAAATATCATGCCTAAAGTACGAATTTGCTACACGTACACACACACACACACATTTGTGTTTATATTCTATGAGAATTAATCCACAAAAAGCCCAAAGGTTCCCAAGCAATTAAATATTATACCAAACAATAACCTCCAAGGTCGTATTTGTTACTATACAGTATCCAACCTCCATCACTCCTACAGTCGATATTAATATATTTTCTGATCTGATGTCAGCTAGTAAATATTCCTGCTTACGTAATTTTGTAATGCACTATTTAGATCTCCGTTTAAACTACTAACTAGTTTGTTTTATTTAAATGTATGTAACTGTGTTTTTATTTATGTTTTTCTTTAGGTATACTAACTTTTATTTGAAACACATCTCTTTTAGCTTTAGGAAGATGAATAACATATAGGCCTAATTAAAAAAACCGCAAAAAGGAAAACCCCTCTGTTAAGCATAATGATTTAAATTAAAAGAACTTTATCACCTAGAATTTGTACCGCTGACATAGCTTAGTTAAATAAGTATTCTAAGTATATTACGGCTACTATCTCTTAAACATAGTTAGAACTTACCAAAAGAATCTGACCATTCCATATTTATATAAATTGTACCTAATGCTTATCTAAAGATTTATTTTTATCAGTTTTTCTGTAATAAGTGAGCAAAACCGCTAATCGCCACTAGTTTACTTATACTCGTACACATACCAGTTATATATAAATATTCAGATCATCCAAACGGTATTATTTGTTGTTATACTTTTTTAATGAACCAAATGGCTTGGAATCTGTTTTTAATATATTACTGTGATTTTAAACTGCTCTGGCTCTATTAATATTAGAATAATGTAGATTAAAATATGGAAAATTATTCATTCGGAATGTTTAGTTTATTTGAGCTTTTAAGTTGATGATAACTTTATGTTTAATTGTGTTGAGTCTATTCATTTCTATGTATTATAATAAGTATGTAAAGAAAAGTATATATGTATTATATCCGTTATCTAGTACCCATGATAGAAGCGTTAGCTTAGTATGGGGCTAGGTGGCGCTGTGTG
This sequence comes from Macaria liturata, assembly GCA_964023185.1. Classification (NCBI taxonomy): domain Eukaryota; kingdom Metazoa; phylum Arthropoda; class Insecta; order Lepidoptera; family Geometridae; genus Macaria; species Macaria liturata. Next base: position 1,760,646 of record OZ026815.1, on the reverse strand, counting down.
ATATGTCCTAAAGTATTTATTTTATTAATTATGTTTTCTTCTTTTGCAGGTATGTGTTCTTTATGAAACTACTTCAAAATTTGGATTAGTTATCTAAATTACCTACTAAAATGGTAAGTTTTGTCACTGGTGTTGCACTTTGTGTGGTGGTGGTGTTGGTGTTGCACACCATTATTTACACTTTTCATTATCCATACCATAGTAATAATGTTTACAGCTAAGTTACTTTAAACGGAACTATTCAGACAATTATGTGAAAAAATGTATATATATATGAAATTTATTATTGAACGGCAAATAAGTCAAACCTCTTTTCAAGCCATATTTTCTACCTTTGACCCTTCTTTGAATTATCGTGGAAGTAAAGTATTGAAAAGCATAATTATCACTTTTAAATGAAATCTTTTGCAAATACATAATCCTTTCTTATAGTGGTAGCCATATGGGAAGGTCAAACAGACCCTCATATATAAGATCTTTGAAGTGTATTTACGATCAGACGCGGCGTCATCAGGTGAATCACATGCATTAATGATATCTCCAAATGAATTGCGTTTTATTAGGATTGAGTTACGGACGCTGCTTGCTTTGTAATGATCTTGAACAGATTTAACTGTGTACGAACTTGAACTCGGTTTATTGATATATAAGCTTAATATGTACATTGTACAATGAACGTAATTTGTGTTTTTGTTACTTATCGTCAAAAAAAAAAAAACATTTTTTAAAAATTTATAACATATGCATGTCATATTATTTTTGTTGATTTTAATCGAATTCAAAAAGTAGGTACTAAATTCATTATTAAATAGCATTTAAGAAAAACGATCTATTTAGATTTTAAAACACATCATCCAAATTTCGGGAATACATGTTTGTATGGGCAAAAAATGTACTCATATTCAAAACTCATGACACCATAGATCACCAATCACTATCAAAATCATTTTGTACTTTCTAAAAACCACAACTACCGTGCAGAACTTTTAAAGCTAGAAGCTTTTACTTAATTGGCTTTAGTGTGCCAATCACGCCGCAAAATGAATTTAATATTCAAAATCAACTTATCCATTGATTGACATACCCATTCCCATTGAATAAGACACAGACTAGTAAAGTAAAGACCACTAATTCTACTTTAATACCATGGTAAAGTGAAAATCTGACTCAAGATATTTTATGTTTCTTTGTTCCTACTACTTTTTAATTCCTACTAATATTATAAAAGCGTAAGTTCGCGAAATCAAAATCAAATAGCTGAACTGATATGGATAAATTTGGAGTAAAATTGTAGAATAGATCCTGGCGTGAATGCTTCTTTTCATCCTGAATTAACTCCTGCGTTAAACTTTTCAAGTGAAATATTAATTTCTGGCATAGATTAATCAGCAAACTGACATGCATGACATATCACGTAATAATGGCATATGTGTACCGGAATATTGTCACTACAATAAGGCGTTTATGAGTAACAATGTGACAAATAAGATATCAAAGGCCACACCATGAATACCTCCATTAAAAGACTTTTAATGCATAACTGTTACACATAGCTGTGGAAAGTTCGCCATTGTTGTGGCGAGCTTTCGTTCTTATTGTGCTGCCTTCAACTTTGCTTTTTTAACGGTTTATGTGGGCTAGTTTTAAGAGTTGAAAACGTAATTTATAGGACCTTTGCGGATCAAAATCAAATATATTTTTTATGTAGTTTTACTGCTTTAGTAGATGCGCTTCGTTTCAACTATATAGACATTTTGGGTTTTACTTTTACAAACCCCAAAGAGTCACTTCACTGAGTCCCTATAATATAAGCTAGATGTACAGATTTTTTATAATTGACATACAAAACCGCCGCAGTGCTTCCACACTTTAACATGATAGCTAAATTACTGACAAAGTTATGGAACTTTCCAAAATCTCAACCAAAAGAGTCCTGCCAATTAAAAAACAGGTATCAAAGTCATCACTAAAATATACGCGTACCTGCTTAAAATAGATAGATAGATAGATGGATAAACTCTTTATTCTTGACACATTGAAAATTAACAGTACAAGAAACAAATTATTATAAGTAATTATTAAAATACTCCGGTGACAACACCCCAATTCCACTATGATGCAACAGGGCAATTACAATATTCATCACATTCGTAAATGACGTAGCATGTTGGGATCGGGCCGTGAATAAATCAAACTTCAATCATTGTACTCCACTTGACAACGTGAATAAGGTATTCAGATTTCGTAACTACAATATCGATCTGAGAGCAACCGTTGGGTTTTGGCATAGACAATAGCTGTATAGACTCCTGACTTTTTATGTTTATTTTTTTAACTGGGTTATTCTTATGTATATCCACTAGTTTCTACATATAATATAATTTATAGTCTGACAAGCAATGATGCTGTCTACAATCTAGTGCGTTTCGCAAACGCCATTTTACAGACGCCATTTTACATAACATCATAACTGTATCGACTAATAATAAACCAAACCAACCAAAACATATTCCAACCAATTAGCCTTCAAACTCCATACTTCAGGTACCATCCATGATTACGACCCAAAAAGAAAACAGACAAATCGTCCTATTCCTAAATCTGGTCAATTACGAGTAAATGGATTTATTGAAATACTTTTGTATCACTAAATTTTACACCATTTAGTGGAGTCTCTGTAGTTAGATGTCATTGAGTATTAGTTTCGGTTCGTTATCGTACATCTTGCATGATGGAAGTCAGATGATGCGGCTCATTTATATTGGAACTTATTGCCTACTATCATATCTCATTTGAATTTGTTTTTATGATTTGCATAGGTAAGTCAATTTTGTTGCCTGTTAAATATATTTTTTTCAATTGGAAAATAAAAATTGTATGTGTTCGTAAAGCAATATTCTGTCCTCCGAAATGGATACTAAATTGTGGCTGTTTTAAAAAAAAGTACAAAGTTTTTTTTGTTTATTTCAAAGTTTATTTTCATGCCAACCTATCTATCTCAATTACTTATAATACTAATTTTGTCACCCGTTCTGCCGAGATAAGATATTTAAGTTTACAAACAGAAATATTCCAAAACTGGAACGCGGAAGGTTGTTTGATAAACCGACCATATTTATCATTGACCCGTAACTTTGATAATTTCATTCATTAAATTTACAGATATTATTAATTTTAAGTACAAGCGTTTGTTTGCTAATGGATTTAAATACGGGTCTTAGAACTAATAAAATCGTATTGAAAGGAGCAATTAAGTATTCTGGCAATAATTGTAACTAAATATTTTAAATATTTTTTATAAATATTTTTAGGTCATATCACACAGTGCCATCTAGCCCCATACTAAGCTAACGCTTGTACCATGGGTACTAGAGAACGGATATATTACATATATACTTTTCTTTTGTAAATACATACTTATTATATATAGAAACGGCCAGACTCAACACAAGTACCTAATTACAATTTTTTTAATATTCATAATTACTTGTCTTATGCGGGAATCGAACCCGCACCCCTAGATTAGAAGGCAGAGCCACTACCAACTAAGCCAACGGAGCAGTCAAATTGTAACTGGTAGGTAATTAAGAAAATTTATTTAATAAAATATGGATTAAAAACTAGAGATCTCTAACCACTATTCATTGTAGACCATGTAGCATAATAATTTGAAAAGGAGATGTTGTTCCCAATTAAATTTAGCGAAACTGTTTTTTTTTATAACGTTTGTTAATCAACAAATCGTCAAAATGTCAAAATTAAAATAGTTACTTAGTCCATTAGTATTTTCTCAACACACACCGATGTGTAGTCAATAAGAGCGCGTTGAAATATTTTATTCAGAATCATAATAAATTAATATATTATTAACGATTAACTCAATTAATTTAATTAATTAATAAGGTCGCACCATATCCCTGGTAACCTTCTAATGTAAATTGTTTTCTTTATTTTGGTGAACAATAAATTGCAACTATTATCTTTAGCTACCATCAATATTATTAATAGTTAAATAGTAATATGTAGTTAAATAGTGTGTTTAATAAATAGTTAAATAGTGTCTTAAGTAACAAAGACTTTAGTGACAAAATTACGAAAGTTCTTTGCAAATTTCACACGTTTTGCAATAGAGTACTAAACATCGTTCACTAAACAAGCTATTGATAACGGCTAGGTAGTAAAATATAAATTATAGGTAAAACCTATTACCTAGGATATAATTCAAGTTGTTGCACGTGCTCGTAATTAGCCCGTTAATTGTTTAATATATTTCAGATCTTGTGTAAAATATAGTAGTTTTGATTTTATTAAGCAAGTCAATACATACATAATTGTTTATGATCATTTATTTATTATAGTCTTGAAGAGAATAGAACTCATAATACTTTATTAAAAAGTTTTTAACTGTTTACAAAATATGTACAATAACCTATTGTAATAACTGTTTCTAAAATACACTTGAGGCACAGTGAAGGGGATGTCAAACTCTTTACTGTATAACTAACTTTCGGAATAAACAATATAATACATATTGACAATTAAATTACGACAATACAAAAATCGAATATCACCAAGACAGCAAATGAACTTAAAGTTTAGAAAACGTTGTCATTCTTACAAAATACAAACACTCCCGTCTTTTATAGATTGGATGTCATACACCAGTCAGATTCAACAACTAAAATATAAATTGACTACCATAAAAGCAATTTGCAGACGTAAATCTCCAACTCTATGCCTGCATGTTGCATTTTAATACATTGTTGCAGGTTTCATTCATTTGCAGTAAATAACCTATCTCTTCCTTATAGAGTTTCTATATTACTTTTGATCTGGATTTGACAATTTATAACTATTAACTTCCTGTCAGGAACCATTAACATGGTTTTAACGTTTATTAATAAAGTCATAAATATATTTACTTACAATGAAAACCACAAGTAATTATTTAATATTATGATCAGGGAAACTAACTTTGAAATAATCTGAAAGGGCCTTCTAGCATAATAGGCACGATATATTAATATGTCGCCCAAATTTTTAAAAGAGTTAATTTGTATCTTCTGGGTAAGCGTGTTTCACCCTAGGCCGTAGCAATGCTTTACATCAGGCAAGCTGTAGTCAAACGCAAACTCATCCCACGTAAAAAAAACAGTGTTCACACAGACTCAATTTTATACTGATATTCAATGTGAACAAGTATTTTGTTACTACCAAATATGGCAAAAACATTTTTTCTCATGCGTGGGTTTTAAGTGAGTCCAACAAACAGAATGTCGTACAAACACTACAAAATGAAATGAGGGGTCGAGGAACGAAAATCATACAGTGGCAAAATTAAGTAAGATTTCACCGACACACTCCGATTGTATTAAAAGAAAAAAAAATTCATTTAGAGCAGAATTCGTGAACATTTCAGATTTTTCATGGTGTAGACATTATTCAGAACCATGAAGAATAGCGACAGGTGGCTCCTAGACAACTTTATATCTAATAGTGAGCGTGTATTAACATAAGTTCTGCCATATATTATTATAATAATGAAAAGTCAGTTGTTATGTCATATCAGAGCTCTTTCGTTTTTACGAGTTTTTTACGAACATAACCTTACCTTCTTGTTACGTTTCAAATTCTTAATATGTAGTATATTCCTACTACATATATAGACATATAGGTGTCCCAAAACTCAAATTGCATACAAAAAAGTCAATTGTAAACAAAATCCATTGACTCCGACCTGCAGTAACAAAGTGGGCCATTCAAACTTTCAATGGCAAATGTGGTAACTATTTGCGGACACTGTCGTATTTCTACACAAGTTTTCATTGATAATACTACAGTGGGCGGACTTGTCTGGCTCGATACAATAGACTATATAGCGGAGACGACTAACTTATCTATTTCCGTATAAATAATAAAAATAATTATGATCAGCGTGGAATACTCTCATTCTTACATCTCTCTAACCATTCTACAATTAGGCGAATTACGGTCATGTGCAAAACCAAACCTTGTTAAAAAAAAACATGATTCAATTGATCAATCAATAGTTGATCTGTCAAAAAAATTACTGAAACACATTTCATTTTTCATTTTTAACAATATTCGAAAACATCAATTTCTCATTGCGCATTTCTAAATAAAATTAAGTCACAAGTATTCCGCAAAGTGTTGGTTCACATAACGTTATGTGAGTTCGTAAGTTATAATTCTCGCATTTGAATCTAATTCGTAGTAATTACAATATTGTAAATAAAACCTAGTATGAATTAGATTGATTGCTGTTGCTGAAAGGACGCCTCAACATAAGTTGAGTCGTCTTTTACATAAAATGTCAATGTCCAGTCCATTCATGAGATCTGTTGGGCAAGCAGCCCACGCCTTAACGGTACGAACACATCGGTTTACCACTAAATTACCATTTATCCGTGTTAATTAATATCAAACGATGTTTAACAGTAAATTCTACAAAACACGGGAAGCGTTTAATCAACTCCCTATGGATTATTACGAACTCCCGCGGAGAAAATTGGCCAATTTTGATACTTTTACTTGATGATTTATAGATTTGTTTATATTCCATGTCATCGGAAAGAAATATTGCTAATTGAAATCAAGTTTTAACGTAGTAGAAGTCGTAAATCACGTAATATTTAAACATGGGATTATTAATTTATGATTAACTTCTGTCAGATGGAAACGTGTAAATCAGAAAATAGCAATCTATATTCCTATTTCTATTTGTAATTATATACCTATTGACTGCTATTTATGCTTTGTTATGTATAAAATTAGCACATTAATAATAAACATATGCAAATGCGAACTTGTATTCCTATATGCAACTGTTTACTATTTGCGGATTTCCTGATAAATTTTACTTGAAATGAATTTGTTCGTAAGACTACTATGATTTGATTATGCCACTTTTATTTATTATGATGTCACTTCAAAAGCATATATTAACTTTATGCCCAATAATTTACGTTATGTAACAAGTGACACTTGCAATACCAAATATCTAACTTGAGTTACCTCAAAATGTCATAACGAATGGATGAAATCGAAACTAAATAATTCTGATACTCTATTTAAGTACGAAGCAGATCTGCTGCCATGCATCGTGCTTAATTTATCTTACGACTCCACTTACCATTAAATATAACAACCATCAGCATTAAACACCAACATTGTTGGCAGTTGTGTCAAATCTGACAGTGACAGTTACGCCCACGCGTCATAAAGCGAAGTGACAGCTAACGCTATCACGGTCAATAACGTTCTGATTGAAGAGATATCAGATGGATACAGTTATGGAGTAGATGATTGAGAAAATGTTGTGTGGTTCTTGTTTATAGAAAAGTAAGTTTTTATTAAGAAAAAGCATACATACGAGAATAAAACCATTTAATTTTTTATTTTATTCCAAACGAATTAAAAAAAAGGGTTAACCTACTCACAGAAGACATGTCAAATATCCTATAGAGTTTTAATATAATAAACCACTTGCGAGCTTACTTTACAAATCATATTTTGAATTAAAATAATTCAATAACCTTAGTAAGTAGTTCTTTTTTTAAACGAACGTTCTTAAAAACCGTTCATTTTATCATTCGTATCATACGATCTCCCTAACTGTCACAATAAAAAAGAAACGCTTTCTGTCTAATTTACCAAGAAAATATAGAGTTTACATTAGAAAAAATCCCGGACATAAAACTGCCCCATCATTCTGATAAAAAGCAGACCATGTCTTGAGTCCACACAAAATAACTCAGAGCGGCAGCACCTGCTTTTATTAAACTTCAAGTTCCTTGTAATAACATTTTAGTTCCAATTTTATCCACACAAACATTACTTTTGTTTGTATTCTACCCGAGACCTTTTATGATTTATGAGACAGACCATTGAAACATATCCGAGCTTTTACCGTTTTTGTACCAGTAATGTGAGCAGTGATTAAATAAAACGAGAGCTGATTGCTAATACTGGCAATTATAATCGAACTGGAATCTATAGAAGGGAGTGGCAGATAAACGGGGCTCAGAAGTGTGATGTGTGGATAAATAAATAAATTAATCTCAAAAATATATAAAACATAGTAGACGGGAGTTGAAATTAACTTAGGATAGAATAATGATTAATGTACATTGTATAACAAAAATAAACTCTTACTCAAGTTTAAAGAAATGTTATCGATACTCCACGTGTCATAACTGGATCAAACCATAACAAGGTGCATTATGAAATAATAACATCATTGAAATTGATACAACAATATTATACGAACAACTCGTTGAATAATCTTACTGATTCATTGTCGTGAACATTTTTTGTAATCTTAAACCAAGAAAAAAGGCTTGTAATTTTTTTTCTTTTATATCAGACGCAAAACCTAGACTAGACAGTTTCAAGTTCCGTGAATTGATTCTTTTAGGCAATCGATATTTTCAACTTTACTGTTGCTTCTCAATCCAAATAGATCAGGAGTCGACCCTCTAATTTGGGGACATGGAGATCAACATCCGTTTTTTTTCATCTACAAGGAGCATTGAGTAAAAAAAACAAAAGCAGTAGTAAAATAATACAAATGTGTCACTTTCAACACTTTTTTGCTGAGAAAAGGACAAAAGTTTCAACTTAGGATTAAGTTATCGGTCAGAAACAATGGACCGTTTAAGTGTCCACTACTATATAATCTGCGGCCAGAGTTAAGGTAGTCGATGTGGCGCGTGAATGCGTGAAGGAATCGAGCTAATATAAGTAAAATAAATCGAATTTGTTTTTTTTAACGGATTTTGTAGCAATTTTCCAAATAAAATTAAAAGCACGTACGTACAATAATCAACACACTGTACTTTGCAATTAAGTGAATTACACCTGTGTTTATTGAATTACCTGTACATATTTTTATTTATTATTTAAGCACTAGCAGGTGCTCGTCGCTTCGCTTTTTATTTCACCCCTTCAAAAGTAGCATTTCCGAATACTATTTCTTAGCGGATGCCTTCGTTATAAAATCTACCTGCATGCCAAATTTCAGCTTGATCCGTCCAGAGGTTTGGGCTGTGCGCTTATAGATCACTATGTCAGTCAGTTGACTTATACCTATAATATGAAGATTTCCTTACCAACATTTTTCTGACGCTATATTATACATGCGGGCAGTCATATACGCACCATCATGGAAAAAGAGACAGCTATGTGCGTAACCTTAACCAAGGTTTACCCGTTACCGCTAGACCCTAGTCACAGAATAAACAACATTACTCCCTACCCAAGGGACCACAGACAATAGATCTGCAGATCACAGATACGTTGGCATTCATCTACGAATGCGGAATGCGTGCATTGGTAATGGGGCATATTACTGTGGAATAATAATTTAGCACTGGAATTGTTTCATTTGAGTTATATTTGTTAATAGATTTTTATCGATTTTTTTATTTTATTTGAATTTAGTATACTTAATATTGAAGTCCTTATTGATACTCGAGATTTCATCAACGTTTTTTGAGGAGAATCCATAGAGGCAAGAATTCACTAGAGTATCAATGTTTTGATTTTATAGGTATTTGAAGAAATTCGTGTAATAAGATGAAATTGAGAAGATTACGTACCATTTATTTTAAAGGTATGTATATTGAAAAAAATCAGTCGAGATGCTTAAAAAAGCAAAATCATCCTTATTCATTTGTGAACCTGTCAAAAGTCCTTGAAGTCTTTTTAAAAGCTCATAACCAAAGCTTTTATTTGGTTGAAATTGACCCGACCCAAAATTACACTTTTCAACATGATCATCAATACCCATAAAGCGCTTAAATCTTAAGTAATTAACGCTTAACACTTGTTAATTTGACACCATTATGTGGAGTTAAAGTGTGGCTTTAGTCAGAGGGCTTTGTATGGTTACATGCATTCCAATATCACGAAATGTAACTTTTCAAGATATGTAATGTTTTACTAAGTTGAACAGGGTAGTATTTGTAATTGCCATGTGACTTATTGCATAATTTTTTAAGGATAGATGGTCTGATTGGTTTCAAATCCTTTTTAACTAAAATCTGTCAATACTGCAAGCTTAGACCAATAAAATGGCTTTGCAATCAATGCTACCGGAACTTTCAGCCTGTTGGCCAGATTTCTGTGTGATATTTTTTCCAAATTGATTATGATTCATGCATTGTCCCTACTAAGCCTGGTTTCGTTTTTACTCGACATCGCGACATGACGTATGGAGCTATACAAGTAGGTCGCCTGCAAGAAAGTACACGTCTGTAGCTGTTGATTCTGTAGCATTACGTAAATGAGAATGGAAATTACTCTTACTTATTCGTTATGCACTTGTTTATATTGTTTATGTCGGTTAAATACACACTTGCATGAAATGAGACTCCTTGTATCCTGCGAGGGAGTGGTAACCCTCAGTACAGAGGTTAAGAGGAGTTAAGTAATGGGAAGAGAGTGAGAAATGTATTACTAGATCCCGCAGAAAGTAGTGATTAAGTGACCTTATCTATAAAAAAATATTTCGTAAATGTACAACACAAGTTTTTCAATATTTGCTTATATAAATATAGTAATTTCATATTGCCCAAGTGATAATCGTCGTCAGTATATACGTGCACCTAATTTGCCATAATTGCTTCATATCCAAATTGTTTGGCAAATTGCAAATCACTCCTTAGAAGATAAACTTTGCCTTGAACTATAAAATTGCCAATATCACCTAAAAATCGGTGTCTTTAAAATCTCGACTGTTTAATAAATTGCCCGTGCTTGGTAAAATAATGATCACTATTTATTCACGACAAATCGATGTCGTAATAATATCGATTCTGAGAGAAACACGGTTTCTGTGTAAACATGGCGTAATTTAAGTTCATTCATAATTTTGTCGGGCCTAGTTTATGATGTTGTTATATTGTAAAGCCTTTATGGAATATGGTTTCAATTATGTCATAATTTTAGCTTACAAGATGAGACACTTGTATACGTGAATTGATTTATTTATTCAAAATTCAGATACTTATAGGTGTTGCAGAGAAAGCAGAAGGATGTGGAATATTTTATTTCAATTATGAAATAAAACAAAACAACTAACAAAAAATAGTTAGCTCTTGTGTAATTACACAGTTTTCCTTAAAACTTTCAGCTATCAATAAACATGTATAAGTAAATTGTAAAAATAAATACGATACCTACACCGCAACCGTTACAAAACTAAAATTAATCACAACCAATTAACGGTTTTTAATCGGAGTTTTATCTCTTCTTAAAATAAATCTGTGCTATTTCTCTTCAACTTTATTGGGTCCAGATAAACTACGTGTGTGGTCTCAGGGTTAAGCAATTTTGTCATAAATATAAATAGATTACACGTTTTATGATGTTCTTATCTATGGATATTCAAATTGACATGGTATGGGATGGGTCAACATGGCTTCTTATTTGTAGTGGATTTTGTGACACGAATAAACTAATTGGTTAACCATAATTTTGATTTTTAGCTATGATTTAGTACGTTTTAGTAGCAGTATTGAATGAAAAATTATGACTTACTTTCGATGTTCTTTTGCGTCATTTTACTAATTATAGATTTTTGAAATATGTAAACTCTTTGTATAGGTATCTCAGAGTATTACATTAACATTTGTTTCACCACTCGCTGTCATTTACTTTTTGAACTATACTATACATATTTTAATTTAAAAGAACTCCCAATTTATTTTGCGGCGCAAGGACGTCTCCGAGAGAGAGAAAGAGATATACAATGTACCCAAAGTAAGTTTACATTTCATACTATTCTCTGTGTTTGTCTAGTACGGCAGTCGTTAAGCCAGAGCCAGTCAGAGGCCCTTAGGGAGGTTTGAAAACTCTCGACACCAGAGTTGGCCACTCTCATTCGATAAGAAGAAGAATACTATTCTCTACAAAGTCCATCTCTGTGTTTATGTTTGCACAAACATTCAAACAAACATGATTTTACGCCTGCCTCGTGTCATAATTTCATCATTGTCTCAAAACGGTTGCGACCATAAAAACGGTAGCCATCTGTGCAAATACGGGTAACATTTTGACATTCAATACTGTTATTGTAGCCTTTATGATTAGAGCAATAAAGCTCAAAATGAGACTAATTTTTTCGAAGGCTTGTGCAAGTAATTTTTAGGACATCGAACTTACAATGTTTGGGAAAATAGCGATGTATGTTTGAAATTTGCGTGTGTCCAGTGTTGCGCAAATAGAGGCACATTTCATGACTTGTTAGATTGTTAAGTATGCGTTTAATTGTTTAGGAGTTTAATGAACTTTGCATTGTAGTCGTAAAAATACCCACAGCGAATAAAAAAAAGTACTTACTGTGCTGGGTTCTGTTTATTTGGTATCCTTAAAAATAGGTTAAAGCGTATTTACCTTTTTCATAGAAAGAAATCAAGTAAGGTACCAATATTTTCAAAATAATATTTCGTATCATTCCTTTATGGATTTAAAGAAAATACTTAATTTAGCGTGTCAAGAGGCAATATTTTTACCCAAACAAAGTCAGAAAACCTTAGTAGTCATAAATCCTCAAAAATAAGTTCATAAAAAAACCTTCCAGCTGTTCTTCTACGAAAGTTCACCCTGCTCGAAGCTCGTTAAACAAACTTCGTCACCCTAGTTGGACAATTTTATTGGAATCCTCATAAAAAGCCGGGAACTAACACATGTATAACACGTGTACCGGAAGGAAGCTGGTTGAACTGGTGTCAATGTCTCAAGGGTCAGGTCACATTTTATTAAGTTATATCAAACGAATACACAAAATAGTTAGTTGGATAAAAGTGCTGCTGTTATCAAATAATTATAAGCTAAATGATTTTGTTTTTTTTTATTACAAGCTAGTGGTTAGATTTGGTTCGCGCACTAATATGAATCAAAATATCTTTTGAGTTTACTCAGGATCTAATACATTTGCTTACCAATTATTATCAAAATTAATTAAACCATTTGGATGTAAAAAAAATCAAACAGACATAAATTCATACATACATGCTTGTGTATTAATTTGACAGTTAGTTGTAAAAGTGTTCGCATATATGTATTTTATTACGGGTTGTATATTATTTATGATTGCTTCTTTACAGAAGTACAGTTTAGTCCAACTAAAGAGAAACTTAATTTTCAAAGTCTTACTTTAACTCATCATGTTATAAATATAAAATTACAACCAATACAAGCGTCAAGACTGAAATCCATCTTCCAGAAACCCATTTCGCACAGTAATTTCACCGTTAAACATTCCCATATATTTAAATCTATCTATCTTCTATTCATCGCGCATTTTACATTCAGACTTTATAGTCATATCATTGTTTTGTGGCAGTAACAAATTCGCAAGCTTCTATGGATAATTGTTGGTGTGGAAACGTAACTGACCCCAAAAATTAAATCCACGTTGAACCACCGTCGCCTAGGTTGAGTTGATGGATGGGGCTTAAAGTAAAAATATGAACTTATACCTTACCCTTTATACTTACTATTTAGCGACGAACTACGAGCAAGCCACATTCGGCTATTTTCGTTATCATAAGCAATTACGAGCATGCTTAGTGTGCGAGTAAAGTTGATCCTGTAGAAACATACATAATAAACCCAAAAAGTAATTCAACTAGATGGTCAACCGCTGCCGCCGCGTTTGAGTTGATAGGCGGACTCTTTAGCGACCAACTGCGTCCAGCCAGCAGCAATTTCTGCATCGTAACAAATCACAAGAAACTTTCGAGTGCGAGTGGTGTGTCGGACGATGTAATGTCTAATGTGGCAACATCTTCAACGCGACATTTGCAAGTGGCTACATTTCTATAACCTATATAATTCATATGCAAGGTTCAATAGCTGCTACATCATTTACAACTAATACCGTCGTATCTTTCCATCTCCTATTGTTTCGAGGCAGTTAAATCATTTACTCGGCATTCAGATAGGCACAGACTGCCTGCTCTTACTACCTGAGGAATGTACAGGACTAGCTGGTGTTTTATGCAGGATTAAATTAGTAAATGAAAAAAAAACAGCGAGTGTATATGTCGAGAAAGTATACAATTATCCTCTTGATTGAGCAAAATAATTTTAAATTTCACAAAAAGAGCGTGTAGTGTACTTTGAAACCCTAAAACTAAAACTTTGACTTACCAATTTGTGCTTATCCGTTTTATTGTGGATAGATCATCACATCATTACATCTATTTTTAATTGTTTAAAAGGTAACTGAATCGATAATTTTCAAGATATGTTGTCTAGTCCATAATAATTTAAGAAGGATTTTTGTATAGGTTTAGTAATAAGTATAGTAGTCCTGTATATTTATACAGTGTTTGTAGTAAGTATTTAGAACCGCAAGTTAGGAGAAAGGCTTTTATCGTAAACCTGGTTTGGAAAACGGTACAGTCGCAGTTATTAATAATTGGAATTACCAAGAAAATAATACAGAATTATTTGTAATCATTTTGATTACGTTACTTTGCATTCCTTGTAAAATAAGTTGTAAACTGTGTTAATGATATATTTCTTGTGGAACCTTTAATTTTACCTTCATTACAGAAGCAACTTGCATAAAGTTGGTTTTGTTTAATTTGTTTTCAATTTTTATGAAAATAAATAAAATTGATAGAATGTAAGTAGTATCTATGTAAGTTTAATGTATGTAGATAAAATTAATATTATTGTAGTTAAGCTTAAGCTAAATTAGACTATAATTTATCGTACTTGCTTGTAATTAATTTACGTACCGTCGAATAATGTAGCACGACTGTTTTGACATCTGTCATCTTTCTAATATGACTCAAGGATTTTCATTCCTCTCTTTCTCTCATATTAATTCCATGATATGACTACAAATGTATGAAATTAATCGCATTTTTTTAAGTATTGTCGTTACATATTGAAGCTGTCAAAATTATATAGTAATGTAATCAATTATCTAACCAAACTACTAATACCATCCGCGAAAGTGACAACACGATCATGACCTCCCCATTCACGAGCCAAAAGCAAGATTTACACTCGTACCATTCTAATATCTCGTAAACAGATGTGTGTACCCTACAGCCTTCCTACTTACCCTACAATAAATAGCGGGGGCATGCCCTGGCGACCCTACGATATAATCTTATCTGACTGATAAACGGAACGCACCTACAGTCGCTGGCAAGCTTGCAGGGGTTCTCAAGGTTTGAAGCTATAGCTTGTAAAATACAAGTTTTTTAAAAGAAACTTGTATTTTCCACTTACAAAAATGGATACGGTTTGTTAGGTATCGTATAATTTCGTCTTTTTAAAAACTAAGTTTAAATGGTATTTATTAAAAATTAAGATTTAGAAAAAAAAACTGCCAACTAAAGAAGCCAATGTATATGTATGTATATGCATATAGTATTATATGCAATATTACCAAATTTATAAGTGACAATATCAGATGTATTCTATATAAACAAATATAAATCATTTTACACAGAGTAACTATCTGGAATCTGGATCTCTGGATGTTTGATTTCAACTTGTTGTATTTAAAACATAGTGACATAAGTTATGCTGCATACAACTTTGAGAAGCTCTGTCCAAACCGATAAACACACCCACAGTGAGCCGAAGCTCCGAAAGAGCAAAGCTGTTTGTTATCAGCAGATATGTTACTTACCTAATATTGATCAATCTTGGTGAAAGAAAGTTAGGTGTTATCAGTGAGTTACACTTTTATAATACTGTGTGTGTGTGTGTGTTAGGAATGTGTTTTCCATAGTATTGCGTATGAAATATATCCTCCTTTTGTCGTATTTTCTCATGACTTAGGGTCGTGAATCCGTCTCAGAATGAATTAAGGAAGTTTTCTTAGGCATAAAAAGATTCTAGAAAAGTGTTAGTAAAAGAATATGTATGCATTTGTTCTTGTATATGGATCTCAAGATAACTATTTCAATATACATATGTACTTTATATAATTTGCAAAACCAAAAACAAACTTAAACAGTTAGTTGAATACAATCAATATTCCAAACAAGTCCTTGTCCTTTACAAAAATCGATGCAGATTTTTACTCTCTCATTATTTAAATTTGCTTTAATAGGCAATCAAATTTGACTTTTATAGCTTCTCCATAGACCTCAATTTCGTTTGTAAGATTGTTAATGCATTTCCATACATTGCGATAAGATTATGTAAGCTCTTAAAACTGGGAGTTACGGGTTTTAAAGTTCACTAACGTCAGTAAACAGACCGATATCGAAAATAACTGTTTAACGATGCTGTAGTCTTGAGAACTTAAAAATTAACCAAGCCAGTTCATATACCTTCTAAAAAAAGAACTACTTATGTACATAATATATAGTTATGAAAAGAAGATTTCTCTCTCGAATTTTCTAAACCTTTTAACTGTAAAATGTAGTATTCAGCTGTTATTATTGCACCAGTTGTAAAAACGAAGTTTTAAAATTACTTAAACACTAAATCATTAAGAGGTTTAAAATATGCAATGCACATTAAACAGTTTTTAGATATGAGCACACGTTTTTACATTTTTTGTTTAATTTTTGTCACATACCTACTACAATTTTTGTTCATTTAACAGCCATTATTAAAATGTCAATGACTTGTTCACAATGACACGTCTAGCGTGCTTCCCACCAGACTACATCCGTCTAAAATATGAAATTCATCACAAAAACATTCATTTTCAATTCATTACAAAAACTATAGAAAATGTACAATAAGTGCGGTCAGTGGCTGGAACGTGCAAAACAATGCAGATGGCACATAAATCAGCTGGTCTATAGTTATATTCGCAAATGACATGCAAATGGTGGTAAAAAGTTATGCTAGTTACACACTGGACAAAAGCAAACGTAGAACTTACACACTATGCTTTGTCACCTATTGCGTGGCGATTTTGACACCTGTCATCTTACTTCAATTATAATAATTTTGACATCTGTCACGTACATTTTCCGTCAAATTCGTGAAAAATACAGTGGAGATGACAGCTGTCAAAATGAATATGCTAGAATGTCCTCAACATAGATATAGCATATCTTAAGATATTGAAATTACTAACAATAATATGATTGACTAATACAATATTTGTACACCTTATAAGTATGTAAGCTTCCAACCTCATATGTAAAATCTGTTACCAAGTACCAAATGTTAAATGCCCCGCTAGTCTCGTTTTGAGAGCCAAATTCATTCAGATCCACTTTTGGCCACAGAATTGTTGGTACATCCTTTAAGGTGAACTAGTTGTCAAATGCTTGCCTGTAAAGTGCATAATAATAATTTTGGAGATTTTTTCAACTGTATTTCTTTTTATGTGTGTACAAGTCTTAACAGTGACGTTATTTCAATTTAGCGTTCTACGGAAGCAGGATGCTTGACAATGGGGTTCGGACGCGTGTTGTGGTCTGACTCACACTGTTGCTATGTAAGACATTGTAAATATGACACTAAAAATATTTCTACTGGAGTTTTAGAATAATTTAAATTCGAAAATATCTTAATTTTATTAAATTTTTTGTTGCTTTTTAAAGCTAGCTTTTGTGTTTACTATTCTAAATCATAAGCCTTATTACTAGATGGCGCTGTAAATATTCTGAAGTTTAATTAATGAGTTTATGTACACTTATACTAGTACACATTAGCACAGGATAGCTCAATAACAACAGATTATTTTACTCCTTTCTTTTTGGTTTCGTATGATTATTTTTAAAAGTTTAGTTTTAAATGTACTTAGTATAAAAAAATAACATTGTTAATTCCATGTCATTTAGGTATCTCTAAAGTTATTTTTTTACTAGCTGGTGCGCGCGACTTCGTCCGCGTGGAATAGTTATTACCATAAAAACGGTTCTAGTGAGATAATCTTAAAAGATAGACATATACTGTCGCAGAAATTTTGTTAGATCATTTTAAGAGGAATAATTCTTTCATGCATATTTTTTTGATATCTTGAACCGTTTTCGCAGCGCACGCAACGGAAGCCCTCAAAGATGAATAATTTTCCCCGTTTTTTTCCACACTTTCCATTGTTTCTTCGCTCCTAGTAGTCGCAGCGTGATGTTATATAGCCTAAAGCCTTCGCCGATAAACGGTCTATTCAACACAAAAAGAATTTTTCAATTCGCACCAGTAGTTCCTGAGATTAGCGCGTTCAAACAAATAAACAAACAAACTCTTCAGCTTTATAATATTAGTATAGATTAATATGTACCTTGTAGGTGCATGTATGTATTTTATTTCTTTAGTTAATAAAAATTTGAATTTGAAATAATGATATGAAATTTCTCAGACCAAAAATACAAACACTTTCATAGAAATCGTTTATCAGTCAACTTACAAGTATTTGCAATTAACCGACACTTCAGAACAGGAATTCGCAATGATATCATACAATGATGCCATTGAATATAACAACCCATTGTACGGGGAATTAAGGACTAAACGTGAATGAAATGATATTGTGACGCATCACATTGATAAAATGTTTTTTTATGTATCAAAAATTAGGTCACGTTAGATTTTCATGAAAATTATTTTTTAGGCTAACTGATGACTAACAATATTTTGTAGAGATAAGCGGAAATTCACGGGATTTGAGGACCACTAGATTGTTTATCACAGAGAAAAGATACAATTTGAGCAGCATTCTTTTTACAAATTTTCTGCAATCGTTTAAAAAAATGCACTATGGTACCTGTGATAAAGATACAAAAAATTATATCCAACATCATTTCCAAGTACATTTTGTATTTCTAAACCTGTCTAAAACACAAACAAACAACTTTCACGGCGGCAACTATCAAAACAAACATTAGAAAAACGTGTAAAAGCAATTCAGAACTAGAATCTCCTAATCGTCTTTAAGCATCCAATGATTGAAATCTGCACGCACGACCGTAGCCGCTATTGGTGCAATTTAAAAATGACAGACATAGTTTGCTTTAAGATATGAGCAAAACTTGTTAGAATATAGGACATTTATGTTAGACAAACAAAATAAATAAATAAAATAAAGTGTCACCGCTGGAGACACCTATAGATAGACCTATGGATAATACTTAGAGAATGTTATAAAATTGTATACAATTCTTAGAGAAAAAGATATGTACTAGTTGTTATCTTCGTTCGTTCCTATTATTAATTAAATTTTAGTTCATTAACAATAATGGTTGAATTACACTTTTTATGACTTAATGCTTTAATTACATTTTGTCTTCAAGTGAAGTAGCGATTGGTTTGTTCACGGCAATCGACATTGCTGTCGGCACTCAGTACATCTAACGAACACTAATTTATCTTAAGTTCGATCGTTTTATAAAGGCTTAGCTTGCTACTTTGAAAAGCAGGAAAATGCAGTAATAAGCTGTAGTTTTTAATTGCATTCGATCCGATTATATAATTTCATTTATGTTGATTTGAAATGATCTTTTTATAACGCTATTGTGGAGATTGTCATGTCTAGTTCCAAAATTTCTTGTTATAAAAATTGTGTAACCACAAAAAAATTAGTCAATACGTCAATCATCCCTTACGGGAACTATAACACGAGAAAATTGTCTGATTCCAACACTAAAATGTAAAACAACTCTTTTAGGATCAGTTAATAATCCCCTGATAATGATTATTTCTGAGGATGTATCTGAAAGAACAGTTATCATGTTTTGACTAGTGCGAGTGTGATCAGTAAACCTCATCCTTGAATATAATCCAGCCTTGTTCTAACGCATCCAGCAGCCTGAATGCGTCACGTATATTTAGATAACAGCAATCATTAGCTCAGAAACCGCAGCCCTTACATAAGGAACTTATCAACTTACCCACAAGCAGTAGAGAACATAGCTTATAGACATCAAATCACCTGATTTAAGATATTAAAAGGCAATTTCTTTTATTTGAAATTTAGTTTCCATACAGAAGTGGTTTGTACTACCAGACGACCTCTACCAAGTGGACATAAAAAAATCACATTACCTATTTGTGATCTATCACGTACATACATATATGTAGCATATTTGACAACTTCTCGTCCTCTGCCAAGGACAGACCTTTCTTTTAATATGTCATTCATTCCGGTCCTGAGCAAATCTCATCAGATGGTTTCTTTAGTTTTCTAATCGTTGTCAACCCACCACATTGATACGTGAATTTATTGGCATATAATGTGTCGAAATTTCTTTCTCAAATCTTGGTTTCTATAGGATGTGATGTTGCTCGTTTCTTCCTCCTACACGCGCTAGATGCTATCTCAAAAGCCGGTGTACATTATCTACAATCTTCGAGCGCGGAGGCAGCTGACGATGTAAAACCAGCGATGGACGTTAAGTGAGGCGATTTGATGCGATTAGCGGATGTGGGCCGGCGTTATATTATCCATGGATAAAAAAATCGAAGAAGGATCTAAACGCACACAATGATAATATTTCCCAAGCATACGTCCATTGATAAAAAGGATTCGGCTGTGCCGTCATGACAATACCAAAGATATGCGTTATCCGTAGAAGGACAGGAATAAAGGAATTAAATGAATAAATGTTGCGTAGGAGTCACAAGATAAGTTTAAGAGTCACGTCTTAAGATATACGACTCAAGGAAGGAGCAAAAAGGGTTGAGACTCGTAATAATATGTCTTGAAAGTTAAAATAGAATAATGTGTTTTCATATTACTTTTGTACCAGACGACTAGACGGAAGTAGGTATTTTTGATACTTTGCATCTTTCACGCAAACAATCTCCAAGCTATTAACTATAAACACAACATCGAGAAAGCAAGTCAAGATAACAAGTCAAAGGAAAGGCCAAATCTTGATCATCACAATGTTTAATATCAAAGAAAACACGACCTTACGATGCTCAAAATAAGAAACACATATTCTGATAACGAGAGTACAGAAAGAGGGGTAATTGCAATTTGTTGAGGGTCTTGTATCGACGGATCGATAGCTTTATGTATAAAATTGATTAATTTAATGATAATCACTTGAACATTAAATCATGGAGTGTTGTTGCCCTACTTACTCTCTAATAAATAAACATAATTAATATTGTATATGTAGACGCATGTATTTACAGCGAGTATTTTTAAACTATAATTATGTATCTGCAATCCGCCATTACTGCGAGATGAAGTGCTTGCAGATGCTTCTTTTGATGGCCGACCTCTGACCGATACAAGTTTTTATGTCTTTTACGAAGGTCTGATGAAAATCAAGGAAATTTATTTCAAAGCTTTCTCTATTTGCAATATTTCTTCTTTCAAGATTTTACGTATGTTAACTTTCTTATCATAACGAATTTGTCATTCTAATATGAATGAGATGACGTTTATGGAGTGATCAAAATTTAACTGCCAACTAGTTTTACTAATTAAATATCGACAAGCTTTTATTTTTGGAAGTTTGATGGCATTTTCTTCATGTATAAATGGTATTTAACGACATGCGGTTGATGAGTGCTGAGCTTAAAAATAAAACTTGGTTGCGAAGCAAGCACCGAGACATATAATCAATTTTATCAGTTTCTCTGGGCATGTCGATTTTCGATGATGGTCAAGACAATTCATTTTTTTAAAAAGGTCATCGTGATGAATGTCAAAATTTGACATAGTGATAAGATATAAAGACCATTAAGTAGCGTTTGTTGGTTTTTTAAGATTGATGAAAAGAATAATTTTAATGAAGATTTATATTGCTGTTTTATCGGAAGCTATTTATATAGTTTATACAGACACAGAAAGAACATCAAAGTAAATGTTATAAAGCTGATTATAATCAAAATGCTTTATCTCAGGCTAAATAAATAAATAATCTAAATACTAAGAAATACCAGTCATAACAAAAGGAAACGTTTATAGGTAAGTACATACCTATATCCAGTTCCATTTTTATCTATCGAGGTCATATTTATCATTTCTATGAAGCAATAATATCAATTTTATCAGTAAATACATTGATAAAATATTTTATCTACGAAGTAAACGTTACGTAAAATATGTTGAATGGTTTTATGACAGAAACGGTTTGGGTTGTTTATATGTAATATTACCGTGGTTTACTGATACTTCCTGTTCAATTTATTTCATGTCTCCATGCTATGGATTTTTTTAAATATTCATTTCTGGAATGTTAACTTTCATAATATCCTGCTTTATGTCGTTCCTTACGGGACTTTTAACTCTTATATGTCTATTTTATGCATGTAACGAGTAACTTGCATTATGCATTCAAAAATATGTAAAATATTGTTTAATCAAGACATAATCATATTTAAATGTATTGGCTAACGACACATCACGCCACTTTTATTTAAACTTATCATTAATTTGGGTAAAAGATTATCTTCAGACTATCTTTATCTTTTTACAGTTGTTATCAATTCGCGGTCATTCGACTCTGTGGCGCCGCTTGTGTCGCTGATAATAAGCGATAATATTGTTTTTTTTTGTTTGTTACCAAGTTTTTAAATTTTAGTTTCTTCTTAATTATATTGTTATTATACTAGGACGTTTGATGGAAAATTACGAGTTATATATATGGTCTGAGTCTGTCGTCAACAAAATAATAAAACAAACTAATAATGTAACGAAGATCTAACAGCCTTGTTTAAGAACCACTTCTATTCCTAGACAAGCATTGTTTAGCTTTTACATTCCATTTTGGGCGCTTCCGTGGGTCGGATGACACGTTAAATTGTAGGTCCCGGCTGTTTGTCTAGTACAGCACTCGTTCAGCCATGTCAGATGCCCTTAGGGCAGTTTGAAAACTCTCGACACCAGAGTTGGCCACTCTTATTCGATAAGAAGAAGAAAACTACAGTATCTCTTGAACGGGTTTCATTTTTCCAAATCTTACATATTATTGTCTCCTATCAAAATGCATTACCTACATAATTCATGATATTTATATAATTATCAAATATAAAAAATGATGACAAAAATGCATGACCAAAATGCTGGCCTTTTTCTGGCTCAACGTATCAGCATTGCCATCCAGCGTGGTAATGCGGCCAGTATGCTGGGCACGCTGCCCTCTGGTAGTGGGCTGGAGCACTTAGATTATCTTTAGGCTTTTCTAAAGATTTTCTAAGTGCCCCTATTTGTAGTAGTTAGAAGTAGTATGTTTAGTTTTCTTCCCTTGTTTTTATATTTTATTATTGTAAATAAAGTTTATCAATTATCAAATAAACTGGAAAGCATAATTGCTAACTATAACCAAAATGACAAACTGCATATTCATAGTAAAATATTGTATCAATTCAGCGTTCATTTGAGTGACAAAATTTTACAATTTGTTTATTAATCATTTAACACCGTGATCTATCATTCATGTATTGTATAATCGATTTGGATCTAGTTACATAAAATATGTCATCACGAAACGGTTTGGTCGTAATTCTTCTCGCTCGTATATCCTTTCATTAATTAATTATATCTCGTTTAATTACTTATTCTGTCACTAAAGATTAAAAGCAACTTTAATGGTGAAGCTAAATAGTTGAGATTTGAGCGGAATACGACATTCGTAAGCAAATGGGTAGCAAATAAAAGTTCGACTCTTTAGCTTGACTTGACTGTCGATATTGTAAAGTGACGCGTTGTCTTTGTTTTTTAAGAGATAAGGTTCAAAATTAAACGATTTAATGTGAGAGGGTAAATAATTTTTAAGTGATGTTTTCACAAGAAATTCCTGTCCATAAATAGTGGTAGTGTAAAGTAGCAGGCGCCTGGCGCTTTGTTTACACGTGGAATGTTGAGCTTTATAAGAATTTGGCGTCGGAGACAATATACTGACAGATGGAATACCAGCTGGTGGGTTTTGGTGATGTACCGCTTTATGCGTTTGGGTTTATTGACTTTTATTTATTTCAAGTTTGGTAGTTGGAGTTTTATGACTTCATACATATTTTCAAGTTTCTTGACTGTTTTCTTTGCATTGCCGGTCAACTAATTACTTACTTACTTACAATTGAGATTCGTCTGATGAGTCAGCAAATTTTAGTCCCAAAATATGTGAGTCAAAGTTTTCAGGCGAAATCTGATGATAATTTTGTGATAAGCTGGAAATGAACCATCTACTACTAATTTATATAGAAAACTAACTAGCTAGTCTTGCCAAAACAAATAAAATTGTGTAGCATTCAAAAAAGTCTAAAAAATACCTAATTTATTGAAATATAATTTCAATTTGTCTACAGATCAAAAATAGCTCAACATCAGAACCAGTTCTCAACCATTTGCGCGTTGGAATGTTTGTGTCTTTATTCCTTACTTTTTATTTGCAATCTGTGGCCGTAATTTTAATCAAAGTACCCGCACCACTTACCTCCGATCATATTACAACGTTTATTCAACATTTACATGCCTTCTGTTCTTTTATTAATTTTGTTGCAGCTTTAAGATAAGACAAGGAAACCCTTTCAATGTATGTATTTTGTGTTCGTTATGTGCAATTTTCTTTATCTAAAATTGCAAGTAAAACGACTCCAAAACTATATTTTATTCACTAATATACTTTTTAAGTTTTTGTTTCGTATTCCCTGGGCGCCTAGGTTCTTCCATTATTGATACTATATTCTCAATTAAAACTACTAAGTTTTTGAAACATGTTGGTTTCATTAAATTCTCTTTTTAACTAAACCAATGTCAATCTACGACCTTTTTATGTATTTAACCAAATTCGTAAAATTATTTTTTTCGTACTTACAGGTAAGCATCAGCAATATAACTTGGTCAGAAGTTCCATCTACTAAAGGTTGTGGTGCGCTTTTAACAAACATGTGAGTAGCTTCAAAATTTCAAACTAAGTTATGTCCAAAAACTTGTAACATATAACCAGTACAAGTTACACTATTTATTTAAGCGTTACTGGATCCGTGGAAACTCGAAATTATCTTGTCTGTTGTCAGTTTATCTTTCATTATCACTTACTTTTACTTTTTATGTTACTTAATTTTAAAGTCTTTAAGTTTGAAGATTTAAGGTTCATAGTTGAAAGACATAGACACATACATATGGCGCTATGTCTTTTAGTTTAGTATTTACTTTGAAAAAGATAAGAAATACAGATAAGCTCATGCATTTGTCATAGATTCTATAAACAGAGGTTTATTTAAATTTACCTCAATTTTTAATTTATAATTGAATATAGCAAGCTATATATTTATATGTTTGGTGAGTAGATATAATTGTATTTTTATGCATAGCAGTTGATTATTGCCATCCACAAATTACTTTTTTAATTGATCTATCAACTTTTAAAATAATCATGACATGTAAAATATTAATTATTAATTTAGTTAATTAAAAAAAACTTTTATATCAAATCTTTCACAATGCATATAGGAAACAGATTCTCAAACGTGCTAGGTACCTAGTGCTCTAATATTCCTTGCACTATATTTCCCAACGTTTCAAACTCGCGGCTAAATGTCACAATCGTGCTAAGTCTGTGAAACTGTTCAATGAAATGACAACACACCTTATAGACACCACGTTATAAACCAGAAACTAAATACATTTTATAGAATAGTATAGAATAATAAGCGAGTGTGGCGTAGCGGTTCCAGTGTGTGCTTTTCATTCAAACGCACCCGGGTTCGAATCCGGCCCTACACCAATGACTTGTATTTTCAAGTTATGTGTGGATTTGCACTCACTTAACGGTGAAGGAAAACATCGTGAGGAAACCGATATGTTTGAGGACTACAATATCCGAGGACACGTGGAAGGACCTGGGCGCCCACCACGATGTATCTGCCCAAGAAAACTCCCCTAGCGGATTAATTCTGCGGGGGAGTCACGACCCTCAGTCATGAGGAATACGACTCAAGAGAGAGAGAGAGAATAGTAATAACTACTTAAATTACTTTAATAATAAAGTAATAACTATCTTATACTAGTCATTATTAGTGCATAAAGAAGATGTTTTACTTTCTTTGCAACGATCAGGAACTACTTTAGAAAACCTTCCAATGATTTTCATTGATGATCACGCTAGCTTAATCTTGAGCGTAATGGCAAAAATAATAAAAGAGGTCATAAATAATAACCACATATCACACGTATTTTGTTTTTTTGCAATCTGTCTTAATATAATATTTTGTTAATTGTCTTTTAATGTAAATATTGGTTGGAACTTCGCCACGGACACGTGAAGTTCCTGGATAAAGATGGGCCTATGTATTAGCCTATGTACATACATACATATATTTATATCCTGAATATATTAGCCTGGAAGAGATCGCTTTTAGCGATAAGGCCGCCATTTGTGGCATTAGTTTTTTTTTTCCGTTTTGTATTATGTTTTTTGTGTCCAATAAAGTATCAATCTATCTGTCTATCTATCTATATTTAGGTGTCTCTACATTAAATTCAATCTGTATTTCTATGAAATGTACCGCTCTACACCTGCAATGATATTGACGTCTGCACGCTTGTTACGAGATTAAATTCGGTACTAAATGCACCTATTTAATGTATGCAACTCGGTACTTCGTGATTCATGGACTGCAACTAATGAACTGATTTACCTACTTGTAATTGCTTTGAGTTTACGGGGCGAAAAGTCGAATACGAATGTGTTTCTTGTGTATAAGGAAATCATCTTACGAAATCTGACTGTCACTTGCCGAATTGATATAAATCTTCTTGTTAATTAAGTTAAGTGAAACTATAAGTGTAAAAGTAGACATATGCTTTTAATTCTCTTTCTACATTAAAATAATTGTAAATATAATTGGAGCTGTCTTAGATTCTATACTTTTTGCCCAGGGTATAGTTCTGTCCCATAAATGTATTATCTTAATCGGCAATTTTTTTTTTCACTTTATTAGCCTGTTTCTGGCAATCAATAGTTAAACACAAAAATTGTTTCATTCAATTTAGTACTCCTGAAACTCGATAGCCACAAACGAAACGAGAAAACGCAGCCCATCTACACAATAAATCTTCACAGGGAAGTAAAGTGTCTTTAACACATTTCGTGACCATAATGGCGTCTTTGCCAATGTATTGTCTAATTTATAGCTTCGCCAGTCGGCGGTATAATTGTTTGGTGAATGATTCCTCACGATTGAAAGTGATTAAGGCACGGTGTGAGATCGAGGTGAGAAATAGACAAATAGGTTTTAGTGAAGATTGGAAAAGTTATGGGGAAAAGATATTGTGACGCATCAGTGCTATGTGGGTTTTTAGAAAACATATTTCATGCAATATGTAAAAGTTACCGTTTTAAATACTAATATTTTAAATTAGAAAACGAAAAATTATATACGTTCAAGTATATGATACTCTGACACCAGAGTTGGCCACTCTCATACGATCTTACTAACATTAGTATGAGATTTTATAACGTTTCTTTTATATTTACTTATACACTCTCATGGTAAAGAAGTTCGTAAACTTTTGATTTAATTAAAACCTTTTTATATCTCTCAATTCCATTTAACATGTAGCAGTATTTCATAATAAACAGACCGTAAGTATATTACATTCTTGGTCAGTCATAACAACTATAATTTATTGTTATCTGTATGAGCCCTTGATTTAATAAGCCAAGGACACCTAATCACTTGGCTAAGCTATGTACAAACCATAATTTACTAAATGAATATATTTTCTTATCACACCTATCGACGGACCAATCAGCATACAAAGAAATATATTATGTATCGCATGATATAAGTATTTGGCATGCGTGTGACAGTGTTTTCGATATAATGTGGCGTCTTTTGAATATGATATCGTATAAGCATAGCATTATCTCTGGATTTTGTCTAAATTCCATGAGAAACTTACCAAACTTCAAGATTAGGGAAATTGTGAGAAAAACATGGTCCAAAAGCTTAGCAGTTTATCCGATTGTAAATAAGTAGGTAAGCATGTTATATTGTTTAATCCTTTTCACACAAGCGGCAAAATGTTTAATTCATTAATATTATTTGAAACCCGATTGCGAAAGATCCCTTATTTTATTCATTTACTAAACTACTTTACAACCCAACATGAGTTTTATTAACCTACATGTTTTATTTAAAAAATTAAAGTAACTTTCTAATTAGATTCGCAAACATCACAACTTATATGTCAGCAAAAAAATATCACGCGATCTAAACTCTAACAAACATCCCGTACATTACAACTCTGTAATGTACGGGACATTACAATAGCAAAGGTGTTGTAACACGCTAAATTAATTTCCGAAACGTGACGAAGTGTTGACGTTATCTAAACAAATTAAATAACCCATTTTCACGCATTGCTTGGAAGTAACAAAGCTATCTCGAATCAGATAGGTTTAAATTCGCGTAGAAAGTTAATGACCATCTAACAATACGACCAAAAGTTTAGGAGGTATTTTTTAATTGGTCAGCAATTTTTAAGAGCTGGGAATCAATTCTTCTTTGGTCTTGCAACATATTTTAGCAACTAAAAAATCGGATGACAAATTTAAGTATTTTTTTGAAATGTAAGCGACAACAGATACAAATGATTTGCATATTAATAGAAACAAATGAAAAATTAGCTTGCTAGCGTATATGATGTTTTCCCCTGTCACAGGTAACTAGAAGTATTTGCTGGTTAATGTAAAGTCAAATGATTAAACGGACGGTATATCATAAAAAATGCTAACCGATTAATTCACAACCAAAATGTAATCGTCCGAGGCCACACGTCGATCGCTTTCTTTCACTTTTAGCGGCACATTGTCCGTCTATCTCAACATTAATCAATTAACAGGCGAAACTGAAAGTGACAAGCCACTACAAAGTATTCTTGTAAGTATAAAGCTGTGATAAAGATCAAAGTCGCTCACATTTCGACTCGCGATAACGTCCGAATGAAAAGTCGTTCGTTTGTCGCAATCGTACGCAGTGATTTGTTACCCTTTATTCGGTTTATCTCAGTTTAATTAGCTTATCGGTTAAGCATTAACCGTTTACCTGCGGCCAGCCTTTTATGTGAGATTTTATTAAACTTTTTGTTCCTACAACCAGTCAGATCTAGTTTGTTTGAACTGTCGTGCCATTTGTATCGTGTTTACATAAACATACTTCAGGGGAAGGTTTGCAAAAAGGCAAAATGCCTTAAAAGCGTTTATAGCAAAAACTTATCATATATCTTCGAGACTGTCGCGGTAAATTGAGCCCTAACCACAGGTGTCTCTTGGTAAGGTCAGCACAGACATATAAAGTGCTCTATTTGATTTTGCGCGGTGTGTTAACTTTTTACGGAGAAGCTCCGCGGTCTTTCAACCAATCATATCGATAGCCAATGTAAGTAAAAAAACTCTGGTTGGTTAGAAGATCTCAGAGAAATTTAAACGGTGAACATCTTATACGTCTAAGTTATCTACGTATTCACGGGTAAACAGGTACCGGTACACCACTCATCTCCATATAAAGTCGACTTTATAAAGCGGTACATCGGCAGCCTTAGCCTCGTGACTAATCCGACACTAACCGTTAAATAGATATCAAAATTATGCATTGTAATACGCTGTTCTACAGAATGGTTATTCGTTTTTCGATTTCTCCAGCCCCGCCTTAAAAGCGATGACATTTAACTAAACTGATATTGTTTTCGCGAGCTCCCCACATCTCGCGATAAGGGTAAAAGGGAATTTATGCGAGATCACGTCAAGTTGATTTGGTTTATGGGTCTGTGAGTGAAAGCGGGCAAATAGTAGGCCCTTGTATCCATTTATTATTGGGCTAAAGGGTTTATGTCGAGTTAACTTCGACATCTATTGTTTAGTATCTGATGGGACTGCGCTTTATTCTGTGGTGGTTTAGAAATCTCCCAGCGCATTGAATGTAAGGAATATCGATTTCTGTGTCGATTCGCGACGCAGGTTATCGATTTCTTTATGCTCTGTTTCGCTTCGAAATATAAATTTAGCGTTGATTTAGACGTCTCTTTTCTAGAAATGTGCGATATTGTTTTGTTTGTTAATATTTTTTTAACATCGAACCGACTTCGAAAGAAATGGTTGTCAATACGACTTAATTATTGATATTGAATCGAAAGTTTCATATTACATAATATACAAAATAGTTGGTTATTTACCAGACACATCATTAATTAAATCAATAAAAAATACTGGAGGAAATTACGACAGAGTCTTATTCTTATTTCCTTTCAGTAATTTTATCATATCACTTGATCTACAAACAGACAGCAGTAATGGCAAATCACATCTATTTCGCCATACTAGGCCATTTCTCACAGTGGAAAGCGAAACTGTGTTTATCTGTCGATCTACATAACGACAACAGTTAAACATAACTGGAATATATTAAAACTGTGTACAGTTGTTGCACAATAAAACGACACATCACATAAAAAAAATCTTTTGTTTATTAAAATTTTGTTGAAATTTGTACCAGACAATATTTTCACCCAAGAGTACATCGCATACCTATAGGTAGCAATTACGGTCAAGTTCAAACCCATTCCTTAAAAAAATACCTAATAAGATAATTTCAGTTGGAAGTTATTCAAAATGTAATTTCAATTAATCGTATCAAAATAGACTTAACCAATCAAAGTGCACTATATTTTCTATAAAAAGTCTTACATGTAAGCAAATCTTGATAAAAGCCTTGATGCATTTAATCTCGGCATGACTTAAACGTTAACTTTTGAGAGCAAATCTCACAGACAAGTCACGAGAGTGAAAGATTTTATTTATGAAGACTCGGGACAATATTGTGGATGACTGACGTTCCGGTCATATGGAGTAAAGGGTTAGCAAGCCTACGTTTTGTGATTCACTTTTTGATTTAAACTCTTCAGTTATATAAATAGTTCAGTTAGTTATTCTGGCATTTTAGCAGTTGTGGTTTTTGCCGAAATTGGACTTACTTACATAAGCTTTTTCTTTAAAAAAATTGTGATGTTTCTTCAATTCGAGATATCAAAGCTCCTGTTCTAAAATAAGAGTAATTAAGATATTGAACATATTAATAGTAAGGGTACACTAGTGTCAAATTATCCATAAAATACACAAAAAGTGCTTAGTACCTTGTCATATATTAGTAACACTTATCATAAAAATTGTCTAAAAATACTGGCATTGATGAACCACGAGGTGTTTTACTTTAGCAAACAGATGTGACCGTGCAATAAAGGTACAACATTAAGGAGTGAATGTTACGCTTTGATTGAAACTTTCGAATGTACATTAAGGGTTTGAAGGACAGAAGAGAGTTGAAAACTTGTTAAATTGATATGCAGATTTTGTAGGAGAAACCGAAAGACATAAAAATGTTTATATATTTTTTCGACCTCTTCACTACTTTGATTTATCTCATAAATTTTCCGCATTCATTCCAGAATAATATTACAGTTCGCGTAGTTACTTGCGTATGTTATTTTATCATTACGTATTAGAAATCATTTTATTCTCTTGTTGCTAACGTCTTCATGATAAAACCATATACAACCACTATTACTATATGTACATTTCCCATCTTTTTTTATAATATTATGTTGTTTCCTGTATATTTAAACTCTTGTACTAAAATACATAATTCTAAGTACTAACTGTATTTATTCTGGCATATAGAAAGAAATTGTATTGTATTGATGTAAATTTTGTATATAATATGTGAATAAAGTTGTATATCTTCTACATTTTTCCGATGCTCCAAAAGATCCCCTGCGATATACCCGGGGACCAATCGACGCCATGTTTAGTGGTCTACTTCCTGGCCACATAAGGTGTGGACTACTTTCGACCGTTCGAAGGTAACGTTACTTAATGACACTGGATGCTCTGTACAAGGAGAGTGAGGAAATTGTAGATGAGATAATACCATAAATGAAATAAATAAAAAATTACATTATTCAACTACACATTTCATATTTCATAAATTGCACACATTCAAATCAAATCAAAATCAAAAGTTTTTTATCGAACTAAAATCTACCTATTTACAAAATTTGTAGCTTAAGACTAAGATAATGAAACTTACAACAAAAATATTTTAAGTGCTACAATTTAATTATTATCACCACATAAATTTATATGGATGAGATAATATGATAGAACAAATGTTTGCTTAGCATATACATGTAGCGTTTAAATCCACGACGCGGTGAAGTGGTCAGTGTTTTGATGAATCACCTATAAGTAGTATTTCATTTGGGCTCTTATTTATCTAGTTGACAATAGGGCCCGGCTGTTTGTCATAGTACGGCAGCCATGTAAGACTATGTTTGATAATTCACAGGTTTGCTAATCTAAATCTACTTATAATTTAAACTACATCATGGTTTTAAGCACCGTACTTTTTGTGTGTAGACAGATCAGACAGAATCAAATTCAGGTACACAAAGAAAAATAATAGTATTCACAAACTATGCGATCGTGAATAGTATTATCTATTCCCAGCTTCACCTCCTTAACAACTCTGTATTTTCTTACATCCGCGATCTGAAGAACAGTCCAGTGGCTAGTTTACAAATATGGTGCTTGTTCTTTGGAAGTTGAAGATATAGAACATGACAGCTGTTTGATACTGTATACCATACAGTAATCAGTATATATAAAGCTATTCAGTGTATAGTTTTGTATGAAACTGACAGTCATACAAGACGCCACGCTTGATGGTAATAGTGATGTTCTAACTACTATATTTCTTTATTTGTGAGAGTAGCTAACACAGTTTTCAAAAGTAGGGGCTTCCGGTAAGCCTTAATGATTGGAAAAGGGAAAAAAAAAAAACGTTTTAATAAATTTACTAAATTAATTATTAGGTACATGTAAGAAACCTAAAAAAGGTCCCCTACAACGTAGGGGAATTAATAATTGTGGAGGAGGCAGAAAAAAAAAATAAAAAACCCTTATTGATTGGTGTGGTACTAAGATAGATAGCAACCTACCTCACTATTTTCTTTAACACTCGCTTATAGAATTTAGCTGTAACTTGTTCCAAAAATGTTATCAAACCCGTTTAAAAAATGATGATAGGATTTGGTGACATACTCGTATGTTATGAGCACACAAAGTAGTTTCTTCCAATTCAAATTTGTACAAAAAATATTCTAATGTAGTCAATAAAGTCAAATTCTTGACCTTAGGTTAATAGAAACGATCCGATTTAATAATTTCACAAGCATTCCAATCATAGATACATAATTTTACAAAACACATATACCTAAACATAATAGCGTCAACGCTAAAACACCAAAGGTAAAATAAAAACTGAGATAAACTATCAGCCATTATCGGAACATTTCGCTGTTAACAACGCATAAAGTGTCAGAGTTATCTTAAATCTATGCAAAAATATTCACATAATGTAATATGATCTAAAACTTACTCGCACAGAAGTCAATTTGCATGTTAATAGCCCAATGTGGTCGGGTAATTAGCCATTGCTAAATATAGTTTCATAACGCGATGAGTCATATTTTTTTAACATATTTTTTGCACGTTCTTACATGATTGTTTTTTGCAAAGTAATTTATGAACATAGTCTCGATTATTTCCACAAGTATTATTTAACATAGCTATCGAAAATAGTCATCAGCTTTTGAGCATCGTATTTCCGGTTACTTTAAACTAAATTCAAGTAATTATATTTATTTTATGAAAGCACTAGTTCTTAATTTAACAGAAATTGTGTTTAAAAAACACAATATGTTTGCGATGTAATTTAGAAACTTTTAGAAATGGTAAAAGTAGAAAAGCAGTCAATGAAAAACTAATATATTCTACCAATCCCAAATAAGCTCTAAAAGGCTTTTAAACGTACGACAGTTGGCTAACGAACATCTTCAATAGGTTGCTTAATTAAAGCTTTCATTATACCGTTACAGGAGAAGCCTACATAGTAAATCTTTAGCGATTTTACGCGACGCGCTATGCTATACTATAGATTTTTTAGATATGATGTCAAAGATATATTTTTTCTCTATCCTTTTACATGAAACAGTGATATTATATTACTTAACATTATTTTATTTAGTGAAACATGTTACTTCTGAAAAATAACAGCTCATGCTTTTGGTATGTGTCTTGTACGTACAATAGGTACTGCTGTTGTGTGTACATAGGAAAACAAGTAGTTTTCTAATATATGACTATAACCTAAACTGCTCAATAGATATTTGTTTTTGAATATAGTAAGTACTTATAAAAGTTAAAAAAGGTATTTGCTTCATTGTCAGGGCTGAGAGCTTTCTATCCATCTTATAACGTAAAGAGATAGATCTTCAGATCTAATCAATCGAGACATTGATTCCTTCGGTCAAGTCCGGGAAAGTCGAGAGTAATAGAACTCTCTGTACTTCGCCGATTACAAGAAAGATGCTCCATCGCACAACATTCGTAGAAAATTATTTATTTACTTTGTAATTTCCAATCTATAATTTGCTATTATTTATTTGTTAATGCTGAAACGCTATTTTCATCTTGACTACCGACTACTTGATTTTTAAACCATCCGTGGGTTTCAAATCAATATAGGTATATATATTTTTATTATCCTAACATAAAAGATGATAAAATACAAAAAAACAACACTAGCTTGTTACTAAGACAGAGTATTTAGCTACAACAGGTTGCTATCTTAAAATAAACACTAATATTTCTCTACCTATATATTCTACAGGTTGTCTACCAGACATCTAACAAGGCAAATTAGCATTTCCAAGAACCGTCGAAAGGGGATACCATCAAAACTGGTTTAGTATCGATCTAAAAATAGCCAACGCACAGACAGACATAAATAAAAAAGATGTTTTAGACAAACATACGTACAGACAGCCGCAAAAGGGATATGTGTTTACTTTCGATGGGTCTGTGCACCCGGTATGTTATATCTACCGGTTTATTAGAGATCTATTATAAAAAGTCAGTAGGTTCATGTGGCATTGCTGAAATTTGGCGTTTTTTTTTTATAATGCCTGTGCATTAAATTTATCGCAACAACAAAAGGATGTTCAAACAAAAGTTCCTTTAATTTTAGGAATACAGTTCTGTTGACCAGTGTAACTTTGAAAAAAGTTGTTATTGTACTCTAGGTACCAGTTGAATGACAGTTTATCATTTTCTAAATTACCACATAAATTAGTTCCTCGTTTTTCACTGTAAGTTTTTTATGTACAACCTTACATAATAACGTTGATTATAACGTTGCTTAACATCAGTCGAGTTATAATAATAATAATAATAAAACCGCAGGGGCGACTTTATGGCGAGTCGTCGGTGAGTGGCGTCAACGCGGACCCCGATTCCCTGGGGGCTAAATGAGACCTCCTGCCTCCCGGCTTGCCTTGATTGGCCGTCCGGGAGTGGAAGACGCAAGAGCTAAGTACCTAAGCTCCAGGGTGGAAGTGTTAAAGGGCATAACGCCGCTAGTACCGCTCAGAGAACGCGCAGCACACCTCTCGACACCCTAAGCCACTCACACCAATGTTGCCCTTCCGGCGTCATCTTAGGCTGCCTTTTGTGGAGGGCCCATTTAGTGAGTGGCAAGTCATCACCCGCTATAATTTTTATGAATGAGGCATAACTGGCGGGTGCCGTTCCTCGTACAATAGACCAGTTTAATTAAGTCAATGAACAACTCAACACAACAGCCTGTAACATTAATACCATGTCTGCAATAGTTACTTTATATACCTAACATCCTCTATCTGTAATTTTTACTTAATTTTAAGTATAATATTGTAAAAGGCCTCTCAGTGTTGGCTACGGCCCCACTGATGCCTTAAAAATACCGGGCGTAAGTCCCGAGAATCTGTGAAGAGAAATAAATAATAATAATAATAATTGTTAGTGAGTTGTAGTCAAGCGTGAGCTTATCTAGATTAAAAAAAACAGCACAAACATAAATACAGACTTCTACGTAACAAAATCAGCTTATAAGGTGCAACAATAAGCATTTATTAGCACATCTTAAAAACAAACATCGACCCACACTATCATTTACTGCCATGACAAGCCATCACAGTATTTGCTCATCAAGTTACCGACTAACTGACCCACTTAACATTTTTTTTATGTTAGTTAGAAAGCTGTTTGAATAAAAGTAGTAAGTGCAGCTATTTGTATAAAATAAGATCTAAACTATACATAAGAAAGGGAGATTTACTCGTTTGTTTAGTTTACAAAATTCCGAAACAAACCTATCTTAATAATAAATTGAGTTCCAATTCCATAAAGTACATCTAGAGTTTTAATTAAATATTATATGATACATATTTTATTAATATTTATTTTTCGTATGTCCATCTACAGAACCTCATATTTTGCATTGCGTGTATCTCTTAACGGCCCTTCTTACCAATTTACAGGTAAATGTTAATTGTTGAGTTATAGGTGCTAAGGCGTGATCTTGATAACCCTCTGTAGTAACTATAATGGTTATAATAATTACAGGTTAGGTTTAATATAATGTGGTTTGATAATCGTCACTTAATTCACTTTCATAGATAGTGAACAGTCAAGGCAATGTTTCTGTGCGTTGTTAATAATGTTATTAAAAAATAAGAGACAGAGGCCTATATCCAGCAGTTGGGCAAAACCAGTTTTGGACGATGAATAATACCAAACGTATAAACGTATGAAAACTGATCCAAGGTCTAATCATGGTATTTGTAAGTCGTTTTTTCGTGGTTGTTTCTGTAAACTGTTTCACTTGTACATTTACTTTATTAAGTTAAAAATAACATAAAACCCTTTGTGCTAATTGAAAGTCATAAAAAAATCAAACAAATTATTATTAGACTTAACACTTAACTCGTAATTTTTGGGTGTTTGATCTGATTTAATTAGCCTTTTGATTGCTGATTAGGTATTCCAAAAAAGATCTTGTTTGAAACCTGATAAGCTATCATTGGTAATTCTAGTTTGTGAAAGTCTTTGACCTAGACATTTATTTCTATTTTTAAATCTTGTCCGTCCTTGCCACATTAACCGCACGTGTAAGTATATTTTATTGGTTTATTAATGTCTAGAAATCGTTGACCTCTTATTTAACTACAAATTTTTAGTCTCGTCTGCTTTATAAAAAAAATTGAGCGGTTTTAAATATTTAAAGAGTTCTTTGACGTGTGCATATTTTTATGCTATAATTTAAATTGAATACTAGTAAAATTTATTTTATGCGTATTCGATTTCAGAAAGTCTGAGTGTAGTTTTAGTCTATGTTCTGTATTCTTTTTTTTTTTATTTATATATGATTTATCTTCTAATGGACTGTCGTATATGCTAGTGATAAAATCAAGTCTACCTAAGTTACGATCAAGTAACTATGTAT
This sequence comes from Macaria liturata, assembly GCA_964023185.1. Classification (NCBI taxonomy): domain Eukaryota; kingdom Metazoa; phylum Arthropoda; class Insecta; order Lepidoptera; family Geometridae; genus Macaria; species Macaria liturata. Next base: position 1,723,347 of record OZ026815.1, on the reverse strand, counting down.
GTACACACTTAGTACAAGTAAAGCTGATAGATTTACGAGAGACTTAATCAATGACGTATGTACTTTTTCACTTAACTTATCTTTAACTTACCGCCTCTCAGAAGTACCGTTGGCTTAAGTTACCTATAAGTTCCTGTTATGTAAGGAAATCATTAATAGTATTCAAACGATTTCAAAAAAGGAGGAGTTGGTCAATTCAACTGTTTTTTTTATAAACACAGATCAAAACTAATGACTTATATAAAATCAGTAAGTAGTTCATATTTTCATATCTAGGTATGTATTTGTGAACCTTGAGCTTGGTTCAATAATTAGTTTGCTATAAATAAACAACTTATCGTTACTATTGTTTTGCGATTCTTCATTATCAATTAACAATAACTTACTCCTTGTGAGGTCTTGAAGTGTAGTATTGTAACTAAGACTTGAATAATATTATTCTATTTATTTTGTATACATATAGATAAAATAAATAGTTATTTTTTAACATGTATGTTACTTTAAAATCTAGTAATTTTAGTCAAAGGTAAGTTAGTTAACATAAACTAGTAAAGAAAAGTTACGTAATGTAACATGAACATGTTATGTCTGTAATATTTCAGTGAAAAAGCTTTATAGTCACTATTATGTACCTACTATCAAATGTTAAGGAAAAATAATAGATTAATAAGTCGTTTCAGTTTTCTAAAAAATCAAAGGTTTCTAAAGTTTATGGGGAATTCGTTAAATCAATAGCTTTTTAAATGGTTGTAAATCTTTAGAATAAAGCTTCAGACAGTAAACACCAAGTTTGCATACAAAAGTATGTTACTAATTATTATATATAAAAAAACTAGTGGGTGCTCGCGGCTTCGCTCGCATTAAGAAGTAAAACTTGCATCCCCTATTTCACCCCTTTAAGAGTGGCATTTCCAAAAATCCTTTCTTAGCGGATGCCTACGTCATAACATCTACCTTTATTCCGAATTTCAGCCCAATCCGTCCAGTGGTTTGGGCTGTGCGTTGATAGATCACTATATCAGATAGTCAATCAGTCAGTCACCTTTGAGTTTTATATATCTAGACTATTGATGTGTATGCAGCTACTTATATTATATACATACATTGATGGCCAGTATGCTGGGCACGCTGCCCTCTGGTAGTGGGCTGGAGCACTTAGATTATCTTTTGGCTTTTCTAAAGATTTTCTAAGTGCCCCTTTTTTGTAGTAGTTAGAAGTAGTATGTTTAGTTTTTCTTCCCTTGTTTTTATATTTTATTGTAAATAAAACTATACTTGTTTAATTACATTGATATTACTTTATTATAGGCTTAGAAGATGAAGCTCTCCTTTTGTTATAAATCAACTGAGCTTTGTAATTAAGATGCTCTTTCTTTAATATATCTCTACAATTACACACACGTCAGTTATTACATACCTTTACCACAGGTTACATCATAACTTGGCTTTTACCAAATAATTACTGAGATAAAAACGCCCACTAATATGCATTTTCGATCCAAATTTAATTGTAAGTATGAGTTATTTGATATTTGTTAGAGTTGATGACTTGATAGTGTTGGATGCGCCCTTTTGTTGGAGTTTTGTCTTTAACAAATAAATTAATATAAATGTTACATATTTTAAGAACATAACTTTGATTATGGCTTGATACGTATAGCAGCCATAATTAAATTTAAACTTGAAATAACTAGAAAAAGTGAAAAGTGATGTTTAAAAATCGGAAAATATTCTTTTTAAATTCTTGAAAACAAGAGTTTTAAATTTCAGTTAATATCTTTGCTGCGTCTACAGTAAAGTTGTTGTTCATTGAGTACTGTCAAAAAATATACTATGATCACATATAAAATATGTCTACTGTCTTCAAAACCCAATCTGGGACCGAATTCGGCCTCACCTCTAAGTTTCGGCTCAACTTAGAAATTCTGTCGATTTGGCTACCGGATAACGGATACAAGATTAATAGCTGTTAATAAAGCGATTAACTTGATCTATGAATGTGTTTAAAGTACATTCAGGGCCTGTACTTTGAACTCTTTGAACAACTATAATTTACAATTATATAGGAGTACGTTACTAATATGAATCTTAATACTTGACAATACGGTTCAAAATAGCAGTTTATTTGGTGTTTAGTGGGAACTGAAATGCTTTAATGAAATTGTGGTACTAAATCCTGATGAATGCTTAGATTCAAAGTTTGGTGTCGTAATAGTAAGCTATAACTTAAGCAAGTTCTGTACGTAAGTGGAAGGCATATTATTTCAATTGTGGTTATCTGTCATGATCATAGGAACTTTACAGGTGAAAAGCAGTATTGTATCTGTAGGTTTTTCTGAGTACCATATTTTGTAAAAAATAATAATTGTAAGTATATGTACTTATTTAACTAGTAAGTTATTTTTGATTTACAATATATTATTCGTATTTTTAAGTTGATAAAAACGTGTTAAAAACAACTAATCTGAAAAATAGAAGTTTTTTTTTTGTAATAAAAAATTTTGTTCGAAACTGTAAATTTTAAAGCATATCAAAAATTGTTCAGTAAGCAATATAATTTTTAATTTTGTGTCTTTGACAACCAGAACACACACAAAAGATATACTTATGTATCATTCAAGGACTCAAATCCTGTTACATTGTGGTCCTTCTGGCTAACTGTTCATAAAGACATCAGATCCTTATCCTCGACACGTCCAACATCCCCGCTGCATACAAATACAACCTTATTATGATTGTATTGTATTTGTATTGTATATTGATCGATGATCGATGGTTGTTGGCGCCAGACGCTTGTGTAAGTGGTTGAATGCAAATCGCAGGAAATGTGCGAGTGAAAGTGGTGTAGATTGTAGATTGACAAAAGATAGGTTCTGTCTGACACTGGCTAGTGGATATTCAACTGGGAGTGATATACTGCTTTACGTTCAATAAATAGGAAATAACTTATGGGTGATTACTAGTAGGTGCTCGAGGCTTCGCTCGCATTAAGAAGTAAAACTTGCATCCCTTATTTCACCCCTCTAAAAGTGGCATCTCCAAAAATCCTTTCCTAGCGAATGCCTACGTCATGTCATCTACCTGCATGCCTAATTTCATTCCGATCCGTCCAGTTACTTGGTATTGGTTCGGTTACAGCTATTGGTTCGGTTTGTGGTCAAAAACTTTAACACTTTTAAATTGAGCTGTGTGTGTTTTCATCCCTAAAACAAACTTATGAGAGACTAGTACAACATCATCCTACAAACAGTTTCTAACCTACAAAGTAAGGCCAAACAAAATGCAAATGGCGCCAACACTTCAGAATCTACAAATCAGTGTTTGTATTCCACGAATCGATTGGCGAGATTGCAACTACAATTGGTATGAATTGGCTGGACTGAGGACAAGCCTTCCTAATTGAGCCTATTGATGGTCGACGCATGCTCAATACTAAATAAGAGAGTATGTAGGTAAAGTAGGGAGTTTGTAGTCTAGATTCTAGACAGACTTGCAGCATGTATAGCTGCAGTACATGCAAATTTAAGACGCTCGTGCCAAATCATTTTCTAAAAGTTATTGCTTAAAGCTTCAAATATTAATGTAATTAATTTTTGGTGGAAGCCAAACAGTTTATTAGTGAAATAGGAAATAGACTCATTGAAAAAACAGGTGACTGCTCTGGATATTTTTTGGTGCAAAGGTTGTCCATTGAGATTCAACGTGGCAACGCGGCAACCGTAATAGGCACCTTTGCACCGGGAGCGATCCGGGGAAGGTTATTCGGAACATTATGTATTTTATTTTAATGTAGGTTATCATTTAATTTTTGAATTTATATGAATCTAATTTTTCATTATATTGGTAAGTAAGTTATGTCCTCCTGGCCGTTTTCGCCTATAGTGACCGCTTTCTGCAATATATTTAAACATGATAATTAATGCGTAAATTGCCAGCAAGTACGTCTAATAAAACGATTCTATGCTGTTAATGACAAATAATAAAAATATCATTAAATAAATTAATTGTTTGGAAACAACGATGCTACTAAAAGATCTCAAAACATAGGGACTACTAACAAACCGGCATAAATAGTATGAATTTTCGTCCTATTCTGTAGGTAGATACTTGCTCAATAGTCATCTCAGACATTTGCAATGGACTTTACACCAATGCACTACTTGTTCCTGAAATAGCCACGTAATTCATCTAAGGACGTATTCATAAAATCAGATGTAATGCATCGAATTGCACAACAATAAATCTCAATGGAAAACATAGTCTTTCTCAATTACACATGTAGGGAATATCTGTTATTTGATACAATACAATACAATACAATACAATATATCTTTATTGCACACCAAAATAAGTTAATTACAATAAAAGGACTTAAACTAAAAATAATGTACAAGTGGGCGGCCTTATCACCTTGAGTGATCTCTTCCAGGCAAATATGTGATGATGATGTGATGATACCAGATGTGATGTAGTTTTTTTAGTGACGGTCAAATAATATATGTCTTGTCGAATAAAACAACAGCAGCACCTATACACGTTTATACATATATGTATCGTATCTCACATTTATTATGTAGCTACCTAACTATAGTAGAAAAAGATACCTACGTGCCTCATATATGTATATCTTCTCATTCCAAAGTACAAGCACCATAAATGTACAAGTAAGTGCACTTTAAATTCTTACAATTTGACATTTGATACGTTAATTCAGAGACACAATAAAGACACTTTAAATGTGTGGGTGTAATATACCTAATGTGTGTATGTGTGAGTGAGTATCAATTTCACAGGCATAATTTGTGAAGCTAAAAGGTCTTTGGTATTATAAAAAACAAATTGGCCGTAATGATAATCGCTGTGATTCTTTCTGTGTCTCGTGTGAAATGATCGCGGTAGTTCGACGCAAATTGTTTTATATCGTTATTACGTTTTGAGTGTTACTGGAATTGAAGTTTTCGTTTAATCTTGTACGGCTCAGAAGTAAGAGTACAAAATTTTATTGTCAAGTATAATAATTTTTCAATGTTTAATTTACTTTTGCCTTTTTAAAGTAAGTGTCCGTATTTTTTACTATATAATAATATAAGTGACAAGTTATCAATTTTCCTGAATACCCTTAGTATTCAATGCAGAATATTTTTTTAAATATAAAAAAAGATACTTACTATCTTATATACCCTAGATTACAGCAATGCAACATCAAGCGGGCTGTTGTAAAACGCGTACCCAAACTACGAAAAATCCACAAAAAAATGTTGACATTTAATTTTGATTAATTTGCCAAGCCATCCTAATCAAACAATAGCTAAGTTAGGTCACATTGAACCATTGCCATGGTATCCTATATTTCATAGCTAGGTCTTTCATAGCATGCTAAATATAACCGCCCAGAACAATAGGTCCCTTATATTTTTTGCAAGCATTTATTGGAACTAAACTATACGCTTTTTGCTTCATGTCTGTAACTAATTCGTGCATTTTGTTTGTATTCAAAATAGAGATTTACTGGCGTTTTGGCACGTATGTTTCTTCTTTATTGTATTTTTATAGGTGATTTAATCATTCAGCGGTTTTTTTATGTATAAAATAGAGAACAATTAAGGTTACTTTATGTAAGGAAGCATATAACTTTATGTTTGCACTTTAATCCCACAAAATATAAACACTTAAAACTTTGATGGTTATTTTCAATCTGGTTTTTAATTCGGTTGTTCTTTACCATAATTGCAGATAGTAAAATATTATTTTCCTTTTGTATATCTGAAACTGAACCCAGGTTATGTGACATAGTAAGGCTTTATATAAAATAGATCAACACACAGAAGCCATAAAAATAAAATGTCACGACACGCAATCATGTAAGCTAGAGGAAATTAAAGTATATATCATGTTAACATGTAAATGTTAATGTTTATGTCATAACACTGTCTCAACAATCTTGGCATTAAACACAAATATGTGTACAAGCTATTATAATAATTGTGGCCATTATATCGTACATATACATGTATACATATGCCACAATGTTATAATTTCCTGCTGGACACACCTGATGAACATATTCGACTGCATTACTTTATAAAAATCCTAACAGATAGAAAAGAACAAAATGTATCAACGTATCAGATGAAATTTTTCGGTTATTTGATTGAATGTTACAACAACCTTTTCTCGGTATGCGTGAAATTAAACCATAAATGAAACATACTAGAATGTTAAGCCATTCTTTCTTTATCAAAGCCGAAACTAAAAAACCTCAAGTAAAAATTTTACTTCATTACTAACTATCAATCGTATCGTTTCATCCATTTATATCAAAACAGATACGATACACCAAATGAGGAATTTCATAACACCAAAACATAAACATCCATCTCTCTTAACCATAAAACAGAATTCCTGATCACCTTTTATCACCCAAACCTGGGGTTAACGACCTCTAGATCTATAAAGATAGAAGGTAACACGATGATAATCTACAATAAGGCCGAACTTCATACATCAAACACGACAAGAGAACATTCATTAGCGTAGTGAAGAGAAATTGTTCAAGGTTATTGAGAAAACGAGGATGAATATAGGTAAATTTACTTCTATGAGTACCTATTTCATTTTGTTATTAAAATAGTCAACACTAATTACATAAATGAATTAATAGTATCACACATACATATAATATATAAGAAAGAAAGAAAGAAAGAGAGAAAGTACTTCTATTGTTCGGTGTCTTCGAAAAATCGCTTATATATCGTACAGCAGTCGTCAAGCTATGTCACAGGCCCCAAGATTGGTTTAAATACCTTGTGGGCCAGTAAGAATAAAAAAAGAACAAATAACATTGTCATTTTTTTCCTAAAGCTCGTAAGAAAAACACAAAGTTTTTTTTAGTTTTCCATTATATTGTCAAGTAACCTAGTAGAGGAAAATAGAATTATATAATTACAACTATCGACCTTATTCTAAAAGCCAATAATTACTGGACTGTTATTGATGATAATCGAGAGATAGATTAAGGTGCAGTCGGAATAAATATGATTGTGCAATGTGAAAAGATTGTACAGTATAAAATTATGCCGTATAGTATTATAAAAATGTGTAAGTAAAAAAAAAAAAACGTTTATTTGACCTTATTAGAAAGAAACAGGTAAGTATAGCAGTAGTGAACATAAAATTTTACTATGAGATAGGGCTTATGACTATACAATAGTTGGTGAACCCTGGACATCAAACTAGGTCATCACCTGTGTGTTGATGTCCAAGTGATACTAAGGAATATATTACATAGCGTCATAATGAAATAAAAATATTTTTTTATTGTTGAGATGGAATAATTCATTGCTTTGTTTGTTATTTGCATCTGTCAAATCTGCTCATTTTATTTACGTAATTTTTCACTACAGCTGCTAGCTTAAAATAGATGCGTGCGTTTTAAAAATAACATTTTTTTTTAAACGCACGCAAAAAAAAAACATTATGGATGAAATTCAATTTACCATAATCAAAGCTTTGTAAAAGTAAAGCTTTCATTTTATAAGGAGTTAAAGGTCTTAAATACAGTATTATAACACAAGGACTTAAATAACTAGGAAATTGACTTAGTTTTAATGGCTGGATGAAAGGATCATTTAAAATAGCCTTTTATACCATGTAATCTCAGTTTCTCTTTCATATCTCATATCTATACCTATATGGGGTATTATTACTTATGTATATTTGCTTGTTTAACTTGCGTATTTATTTACATAGTTTTGTTGTTTTACAATTGCAATGTCTGATATCATTTTGTTTTGTATAACAACTAACAAAACAGAACTTATTTGTTTTCATAGATTTTTTAGTTAATTTTATTAAGACTTCAGATGTTTTGTAGGTTTCATACTATCTAAAAAACAGAAAGTCTCGTATCATTATAACGATAGCGAAAAGCACTGAAGTCATTAAACTTTTCCATATTTATATCAATGTAAAATCTTAATAAATAATATCTGTAAAGCTCTTTTTATCTAAACATTAATTTCCCCTTGATAACCACGACTAAAGGTGATTGCTAAATTCAAACCATGCCACCGCAACGGTATATTAGCAATGACGTTAGTTACATTGGCAATTTCGCCATAAAAGCACATAAAAGCTTGTAATTATAATCAACAGTCGTCGTGAAAGCTGTAAAGTTAATGAAATGCCTATTAAAGTTATATCGGAAATATTAGAATGGCACCATGACTAGATAGAATATTATTATAAGCTTTTTTGTCGGTAAATCTGCATGAAGCTTTTTTAATACTGTTAACTTATTGGAACTCCGGTAATAATGCGTATTTTAATGATATCATCAACCTTCAACGTGAAATGACAAAGCAAACATGACGTTTTCTAAAATAAATACATTTTGAAACCAACTTGCTTTGAATGATTGTTTGATGATGATTATTGAAATAAGTGATTTCATTTTAATATGCATACTAGTTTCACATTGCCATTTAATTTTAATATTCTTCATTCATAGAATTCATCTGAGATAAATAGTAAATATTATAATTTTATTGTTTAACTCGCGAGCTAGATTCTATGACAGATCTCTATTTGCATCCCATTTCTCCGTTTGCTTTCTACTATATTGTGACATTGCTATCTGTACTTACCTGGCCACAATGGACACTGTTTGAACAGTGTAGCTTTCAAATGGCTTGGTTACTTATTTGATTAAGAAAATAATGCACTGATTACATATTTTACCTATCATAATAAAGGCTAAACCTAGAAACGCGTAAGCGAGCCTTTTCCTTCTGCACGCAAAAACGACAGAACCGATTTTGATAAAATAAAGATGCTAAGCTTAGTACTAAAATCATTTTCAAAGTCTTAGTTAATCAGTTCGGCACAAATCGTGTTCAACGTACTTTCATGAAAATAAAAAGTCACATATTGAAAATTTAATCCAAGCTCTCACATACCGTCACCATTATTAAAAGTGACCCAAATAAAGTACAAGTCGGATTGTCCAACATACTACATGCTCGCTCGTATTTCGAAAGAACTCCATATTCAGAACTGAACCGGCGTGCTTGGCGCCGGACACCGCTCCACGGCGCCACTGAGTCATCCGCATATTCACAGGTGGATTTGCATAGAATTTGACACAAACGCTAACTCAAGGAAAGTGATAGATTGAGAGCGGTTGGTTCTTAGTTGCTAAACACCAGTGAGAAAAAGATAAATGAAAATGACGTGGTTTATACTAAAACTACTGTATGTGACCACAATTAGCCTGATGCTTGTTGATCGCATAAGAGTCAAACTGAAACCTAGAAACTGCTGATTTTCTTACCGTATAAAATGAAATTTTCGGTATGTGAAATATGTATGTTTGGACTACTGCTCTAAATACTACTTGGATACTACGCGTATATATTATATCAATGACTAGCTGTGCTCGCGACTTCGTCCGCGTGAAATAGTTATTTTGGGCATCATATTTATGTTTGCAAACAACCTCTCAGCTTTATAAATTTTAGCTGTTACCCACGACTTGAACCGTTTTCGCAGCGCAACGAAAACTCTCAAAGATGAATAATTTACCCGTTTTCTCCACATTTTCCATTGTTTCTTCGCTCCTATTAGTTGCAGTGTGATGTCATATAGCCTAAAGCCTTCCTCGATAAATGGTCTCTTCAACACAAAAAGAATTCTTCAAATCGGACCAGTAGTTCCTGAGATTAGCGCGTTCAAACAAACAAACTCTTCAGCTTTATAATATTAAAAAATCTATTTGAAAAACCGAGTAAGTTTTAGAATGAAAAATTATTCCATATGGACATAAATTGAACTGCTCTTCCAGTACAAACAAAAACCACCGATATCAATCTTTATTTTTAATGAAGTCGTTAACTCTCTCATATTTCTAATAACTCATAATATTTCTTCGTAAAGCATCATATCGTAGCCATATTAGTAACCACATCCCGTGCAAAAAGCCATGTCCTCTTCCTTAGAAGGCTAATTCGTACACCGTTATCACTTGAGACTGGTGACATAGAGTATTTGATAGTTGCAATGTCAACAGACTAAAGATAATATAACTTCAAGACTTCTAATTACTTTTATTTTGCGTGGCAATTAGTATTAATGAGGATTATGATTATTATGCTGAATTAGTCAATTAAAGATGATTTTAGTTAAAGAGAAGGTTGTGGAACTCCCTGCCTGACGCCCTAATCCCCACGAACTATAATCCAGCGATCTTCAAAGCGAGAGTGAATCGGTTCTTATCAGGTAAGCACGCTCCATCTTAGGCCATAGCCTTTGCTTGCTATCAGGGAAACTATGGCCAAGTGCAAACCCGTTCAAGGTAAAAAAAAGAGATAGATAAATCTAGAAACATCCCAAAACCCATACATTAGCATACCTACCTAATTATATCTGTATTAAAACGAGTGTGTCTAACATTATTTGTAAAACCAATAAGACACCTTTATACAATCAATCTAGATTGATTCTATTTGAATTCATAAATTGGCTATCATGCGGATTTTTGGGAAGTATGGAATTTTTTCTACATTGAGACATCTAAATGTGATGTCGTTGAATCAGACAGTCTGAGTGTGTGTGTGTTTGTGTGTGTATTATCATGTCTATATGTTTACCCACACACACTTACCTTGGGGCCCACGTACACAGTAACTGTAATTGAAACTGTGTACGTGTCCCAAATAACAATCAACTCATGCGCGGAAATGCTAATTTTTAAACGCTTGACGCTTACGGTTTAGGGTTTGGTAGAGCGGTAGCGGGAAGCGAAGCGAAGCCACAAAATACGAGAAATAAAAATACTCCTTTCAACTACGTTTGTCATGTATTTGTCGATTGTAAATTTAGTAAAAATTAAGAAAATTGCTCATAGGAAGTTAACTTAAGAATGAAACAAACAATGAAAACACATTCAAACAGTGTTAGTTTTGCATATCGAATATAAATTTCATTATTTATAAATAAATTACTTAAATAAGTAATCATAAAAAATATTGTACATGTTGAATTCGTACCTATCTCTTTATTATCTGTGCGAAAGTATGACAAAAAGTAAGATTTTTTTAGTCTCTTACAATCAATCAGTCTTATAATCCGCTGTCAGTGCATCCCGACCTGCAACATGGTGCCTAAAATGGAACAATTGAATAATGTGTCGCTGCGCGCTGTGGTGCTGTGGGCGACACCCGAAAACTATGAGAACCACTCTTGCTTTCATTCACGCCTCTACTATTTATACAGGGCTTGTTGTTTGCCTGCTTGCCGAAACGAAACTATAAAAAAATATGATTTTCGTTGTTATATTCTTAATATTTTTCACTTTACGAACCTTTACGAGTAAGTTAGTAATATTTATATTAGTTATATCATAATTCATGTTCACCATATACTACAAATATCAAAATAGGATCCAAGAATTTTTTAATAAATCCTAGGAATCGTAGCCAGTTATTAGATACAGTGATAATGTAATGGCTAAGGGTATAACACTATAGATGAATAAATGATTTCATTTCATAATTAGTAATATCCGCACACAATAATGTTGCAGAAAGTGTGATACATGTCCTTTAAATACTTAGCAAAATAATTAATAAGTACATACATTGATTGTTAGTTACCCAGTATGCAAACGTACGCCTTTACAAGCATGTTACAACATGTAATGCATTTTAAATTAGTGTAGTTATTGTGTAACTGGAGCACATGTTTGTTTTTGGTGATTGAAAAACGAAAGTTTATTTTTATCTAGGAATAATTAAACAGTGGTTGTACATACATAATTGATTTCTACTCACAGAGAGTATTAACAGAGTTCTCTTGTTTGTAAAAATAACTCAAAGTGGATTAACAATAAGCACTTTTTAAGATAAACTTAACAAGCAAAGGTAAATAAAAAAAGATGTTAATATATCGTTACATATTTGATACAAAAGAACACCAAAATATATATGAAAATTATTTCTTTTCTTTTTCTCTTAAATTCTTTTTCTCGAATGATAATTAAAATGCAAACTGCATTCTGGATTGCATGCTTTTTATTGCAAACCACTAAATCTTAGAATGTTAAGTAGACCGGTAGCGTCTGCATTTTTAGTGATTCACCTTTTTAGGTACTTTAGGCACTAAACGGACTAAATGATTCATGTGAGAATCATCTTAACTGACACATCGGATGGTGGTCATAAAAATAGCTGGCAAATTATACATTATCTTTTTGTTGAGATTAATCTTGCTTCAGAGTTAAACCAACAAATATCACACTCACACGACATCTATTCCATTATTATGGTTTCTGTTCGTATATTCAATTTTGTATAGTACAAGTAAACTTAAATATCTCCTTTGTGAACGTCATGTCATTAAAATGTTATAAAAGTTTAAACTACAAACTACTTACCTTAAAATTCGTGGAACAAATTTTTGATCGCTCAGTGAGAAGTATACATTTAAAAAATTATGGTAAAAATATTATATTTGTTTAAACCTCATTTATTTTTAAGTGTCTCTGTAATGACATATCACAAATTTTCACTTACAAATTATGAAAATGGATTTTACATAAAACCATCAATATTATGGGCAATCAAAAATGCGTAAAACTCTATAAAAGGTCCGAAACTCGTTACAATATTTCGAATATTAATTGTTAGGTGTATATTTATTAATTTTTTTACACCTCTGTCTGACGTGGTGTTTAAGTACCTTAAATAATAGTGCCTTACTTTGTATGTGGTATATTAAACTTATTATATTGCATATCGGTCGGATTTCTCTTAAAGTGCAGTTTTTTAAATTGCAGGTTTTATGTTGTTAATTTTGTCGATAATTTTCGCACCTAAAAGTAGTACTTACCGACTTATTACGCAACATTTAATAAAGGTTAACTAGGTTTTTGGAGTTTTTGGTACGCTCTGAATACCAGTTAAATGTAGGCTTCAATTATTATGAACTATTTAAACTTGCAAAATGCTGTCGCTATTATTGAAGTCTTGCTTTTTGTCGGCTAGCTTTTAACTATATGTTCCTCATCATAGCTTTGTTCGTTTTTGCATTGCTATAATTTATATAAATATATTTAAAAAATAATTATAGACACGTAAACTATACCTTCTTATCCAAATGGAATCTCCGCAATCTGCTAATACCTAATGATTTGTAGTTAATTCCAATCAAATCACTATGTCTTATAAAATAATTAAGCATCAATATTCATAGAACTCAAGACCGCGGAGGACAGGACATCATGGAGAAGTATAGTGCACCAAGTGATCAAGTCTTCAAGCTAGACACGACCTTCAGCAATGAAGATAACGATTAAGAAGAAGAATTCATAGAACTGGTTCCTTTTAGGTGACTCCTGTAATCCGATCTAGAATCTGTGGCTAGTTTAATATCAATAACTTAGTATTATCTTAATCCTAGTTACAAGAAGTCAATTTAACTTTGACATTATCTTTGTGTTAAGTAGTATACTTATGTACCTATATTGGCTATTAGAAAAGCTAGAATGAACTGTGATTAATTGAGAGTTGATCGACGAGTCGTTTCTTTATTTGCTTAGTAAAATATTCAAGAATTCATGAGTATGCCACTAGTAGAATCTTCATTTTAGTTAAATCAGAGATCATATTTTATCTGGTATTGTAATTAAGATGCAAAAACTTATAGTTATATAAATAAATTCATTACATAATAAGAGTGATAAATTACTTAGTATTTAAGGAAAATTATGTAAACTGACTTGCCCTATATGATGTGACGTCATAAGGTGAATAAAGCTTTTATCTTTATCTTTAAATATGAGAAATAGTAATAAGTATAATTCGTCTCCTTAAATCTCTTATATTTTCTAGAGGACTTAACATAATCTCTTCGTTTTATAAAACATGACCTATCTTACTAAGAATGTGAAGTGTCAATAATATATCTGGTACAGTGTACCTAATAGTAGATAACTGGCATATTTGAGCTGTAAGAATAATACGCGTACAACATTAGAAAACAAACATAGACATGTCACTTTTCTTCTTTTGTTAAACAAATGGATTTTATTGACTCATTTAGCTAGCTGCATACACTGCTACATATGTAATGATTTTTGTCTAATAATAATGGGCACAATCAACTTAAATCACCTCTTACCCCTAAGCTGAGTAAAAAGTGCATATGAAGAAAAATAACTTAAGCGATTGTTGTTAAACGATGACAACTAAAATCTAAGATCCAAAAACAGTATGTGGTTAGTCAACAGTGAGTATTTTGCTTCTCAAATCGTCAAGATTCCTACTTGGATGGGAATCCAAGTAGAGATCTCCAACAAGTTATATAGTCTGTGTAAACTCGTATATAAACAGTATTGTTGTCTCACCTGCTCAAATAGTTCGGAACGTGCTCGTTTTAGTACAAACCTTTACAGAGGCTGACGAATGGATGAGACAGAATCTGTAGTGCTTTTGAAGTTTCTTCCTTCTTCATTGTTTCGTCTTTTCTTCTTCTTTTAAACGCGTTTAGCGATATAATCACCTACAAAAAAGGCTTAATGCGTTTGAGCGTGTCGTGTAATCAATGCAAATAAATGAAGATCTTGGAAAAAACATAACAGTCCAATAGCTAACATATCAGCTGCGATTTAGCCAATTTGAACTTATTTTAGCATGTTTGTTTTCTATACATACTTTACCTACCTATTTTGTGATCTAACAATTTGTTTTTTTATTGTTTCAGGTAAGAAATAAGCCGGTTTTGAGTGCAGTGAGTGTGCAAACGTATGTAAGTTAACTATTAATATTCATATTTCCCAAATAAATGACGATTTTGAAATCAGTAATCAATTTTACAGACCGAGCCCAAAAAAAATGTTTTCAAAAACATACTGATTTAACTAGTTTTAGAGTACCAACAGTAAATAAACACACTACATCAATTTATGTACCAAACTAACCGACAATGTGCCTAAAAACCTACCATTTCATGAGTAATTAACGCGAGTACTAGCAACACCGTAAACACAAGTTTTTACACGCTATAAAATGGCAACTTTCACGTGGTAAATGCGTAATGGCCGGCAATTAATTTATTTTACAACCGTGTGTTTACATTTTATGTAACTATAAATAGAATTGAGATAGCAATTAGATAGTCTGGAGATTGGAAACTGGGTATGATTTCTTACCATAATTTTGTCTAAGATGTATTATTGTAGATTTAAAAATTAGATTTTGTAGAAGTGCTTTCCGCGAAATTCATTACTTTGGTCAGAGCAGCCCTACCTACAACCCTACTTAATAATAAATTTATGTCAAAATATTTTCGGGTGACATATTTCAAAAATGATAAATAGGAAATGCACATATTCAACTATCTGCATATACCAACTAAATAATAGTAATAAATGCCCGAAACCATGAAAATTTCTTGTATTTATTTTCAACAACTATGTTTTTTTTACTTTTCTTTTCTGAAAAATACATGCGCCAAATTTTCATATACTATTCACGACATCAATTCAATTTCCTATCCTCCTATCTAGTTACAAAATGTAGAATATATAAATAATAAAATGCATAACTAAAACATGTCCATCATAATTAACAAATCCTAAAGAATGAAGCTATTAAACCAATCAATTAATAATGCAAATACCCAGCTACCAGACAGTAGGTAATAGAATCGATTAAAATATAATCGCTCATTGTACGTATAGATCCATTCAAGCTTGTATATTTACTTTGGCAATTTAGCTAATAACATAGCTACTGAATGAAAATCTCCTAACTAGTTAAGTCCGTTATTTTAACGAGGCATTTAACCAGAAAATATAGTCGTTATGTGTTAACTACATATTCGCTGGTAATGGTTTCTAATGTATGTATTTATACTGGTCAGTAGGTATATGTTATAAGTGTTTTGGGGTACATATTATCATTGAACAGTGTAATAAAATGTTTCCCTGAGGGAATCAGCTGCTACAACACGAGAGACCACTTTCTCTCAGCGTAGCAGCTGCTCGACCTATCTTTTGTTTTCTAAAATGCCCTATTTTAAATTACATTATTATTAAGTGTTAATATTATAAGAATTTGTGTGTCCAATAAGCATTTTTAATATAATATTATAATTGAATTACATGTATTTATTACTAGCTGTGCCAGCGACTTCGTCCGCATGGAATAGTTATTGCCATAATAACGGTTCTAGTGAGTTAATCTTAAAAGATAGACATATACTGTTGCAGACATTTTGTTAGATCATTTCAAGAGGAATAATTCTTTCATACATATTTTTTTTGATATCTTGAACCGTTTTCGCAGCACACGCAACGGAAGCCCTCAAAATGAATAATTTTCCCCGTTTTTTTCCACATTTTCCACTGTTTCTTCGCTCCTATTAGTTGCAGCGTGATGTTATATAGCCTAAAGCCTTCCTCGATAAATGGTCTATTCAACACAAAAAGAATTTTTCGATTCGCATCAGTAGTTCCTGAGATTAGCGCGTTCAAACAAACAAACTCTTCAGCTTTATAATATTAGTATAGATTGAGTTGAGTCGTTAACGCACCAGCATTAGTTTGGTTGCAAGCAATCTACGGTGTAATAGCAATTTACCTAAATGACAATTTTTATTCAAATTGGTTCATGTTTTTGAGCGAGATACATACCTACTCCCAAACAAAAGATTCATTCGTTTTTTATTCACAAACGCGTTAATTTAATAGACTTTTTAATCACTTTAAATCCTTCTACAACGATAATGATTTGTATTAAACCACAGGTGGCTTTATCAATTCCATTCATTAAAAATACAATACTTAGTTTATCTAATCCTATATCTTTATCACAATCATTTTTACAACAACTTTTGACCACTAATTAGACACCTATTAGCTACTGCCCAGTGAAACTGAGACAACAGATCACTTATCTGTCAGTTTGAGTAATTTGCCAACACTCTGGCTAGCTTAGCAGGAGCTATTAAATTAAGTTGACCTTAGAGCTCCTTAACGCCTGCTTAATCTACTGGTAATAAATTACGCTAGAATAGACATTACACATAGTAGCTTTAAATTTTGATTTTAGTTAAATACATAGTTAACTGATTCTTCTTTTTATCGGATGAGAGTGGCCAACTCTGGTGGAGTTTATCAAGCCGCTTTAAGGGCCTCTGACATGGCTTAACATAACTTGCTAAGTATGAGTAAGAGTCACGCTCATGATTTCTTGCTATAAGATTTTATATAAAAAACAACAAATATCAAATTTGACAGGGAAAGAAGTCGCATTTTAACCGACGGCAAAAAAATGAGGAGGTTAGCAATCCATTAAGATTAGTATCCCTTATGGCTCTAGTGGGAATTCAAAATATCGACTGCCTATTTCATTACTTCCTATTATAAACTAAAGAAGGATTTCCGTTTGATTAGAATGCACTTGAAAAAAGTCGAGCTAGTTTTTACTTACTGACTCTCCGTGTGAAACGTAGTCATTAGTCAATATAAATAAATAGCAATTAATAGAACGTCTAACACTTATCACTACTTAAAAGGATTATTGTACAGGAAGGCAGATAATTATGTTTAGCAAAGTTTTCACACCTTATCCCGTATTAGGTATTGCATTAATGTAAAGCCATGCATAACATAAGACTAAATTGAGCTAAATATACAGGTCCAATTATACTAGAAATCTTGTAAGATAACTCTACATGCGGATAGAGTTAGAACTAAAATAATGTTACAAACATTTGTTGGTGAAGATAAATTATGTAGTACAAGTGCTGCCATCAGTCACGTGTAAAGTTATTTAGTTTGGAGTTTAGTGGTTTTGTATGGATTGGGGGCAAATATTGAAGTTTTGACGGGTTTATTCCATTGGATAAAGTTGTTGACTTGGTTACTAGGGCTTAGGATCATGTTTTTAATATGAAGTAAAGTCACGTAGAGTAGAGTAGGGTGATATAATAAAAACAAAATACCTAGAATTCTTCCTAAATTCTCTCGATGTCGTATTTTTATTTTAATTAAAGTATGACTGAATTAGTTACATTACATTTTAAAACTAAATTACGTGGATAATAGTTTTAACATCTCTAAAATTATAGTGATCGTCACTCTATTCAAGCCTAAATTTCTTTACATCAGTATACATTTTTTTTTATGTAAAATTGGTCTATAACCTATGTATTATAATACATACTATAATATATGTATTTTCATTCACACAAAAAATTAGATAACATTAGACATAAATTACATAACATTAGACTCTAAAAGTATTCCATAGACTATAACTCTATGATTTGATGAGAAAACTTTTTAAACAAAATTTTAGATATGAACTGATCTAACTGATCTAATATATGTACTTAATCTATCAACAGTTGGTCACTTCTGCCAGATCTACTAAGCAGGTCATAAACACAGAGATTACGGACAGCTTTTGTCAATTGTTCAAAGTGCGCGGGCGCAGAACATAATTGAATAATCTGAGCTATCTGGCGCGCCGCTACCGGTGTCGAGTACGAAGGGATTTAGGGCTTATTATTATATAATGTAGTTTAGTCTTTGGACTGGTTTGTTTTACGTTATAGCTGCTGTGCTGCTGTTATTTTTTTTAGATATAAATATACAAGGTTTTCCCTAAAGATTTGCTAAGTGTGTTCATATTTTGTAGAAGTTAAAAAAGTGTGTACCTACTAGATTCCTATCTTTTTTGAGACTAAAAGCACTGATAAAAATAAAACAATAAATGCTTTTCCATGATATGCCCAAATTGAATTTGAATTACTGACGTAAGTGCCGGTTATTACAAATAAACTATGCCCACAGTTTATTAAAATTAATCAAGTAACCAAATGTTAATGATTATCAATGGCTTTATATTTCTGTCCAAAAAAAAACTACCAAAGAAATAAATAATTAAAAATTCAGTTAGTACCCAATTCCCTTTCTATAACTTTGAGTACAGAGTACTTGACGTAATACGCTGTGAAGTAGAACATAGCACAGGTTGCCATGGGTTTCCGCCTTTCGATTGTCGAGAGTTCCACGTTTCCGATGAATAAGTGCTTTCTTATGTCCCTTGAGCTGTTTTATTTGAAATTTGAAATCACTTGACTCGTGATACTATAGCACTATTTATTTAATATATATACACATATATAATAATTTAACGATTTAACGACAAAACAAACATTATAAAGTTTATCCTTATTCTCTTTGGCTTCCCAAAAAAACTGCCCAATGTAGCTTTAGCCCCAGTTAGAATTTTTTTTTTGTAATCGTATGCACGCGTGATGGCTTACCCATTTTGTTGTCTTTCTCCGGTCTTAAGTAACAACATAATAATGGGAATACAAGCTACAAAACTCATGTTAAAATCACATAAACAAACACTTTTTTCCCATCTCTTTTTCTCTATGTAAATGTCATCGATCCGAAGTAACCCGTACTAATCGATTACTACAAGTAATTTACGATTATACGATAGAGTCAATTTGTTTTCTCAGGCGAGTGAGCAAATCATAATAATTGACGTACGCAGTTCATGTTACAAGTTGAAGTGTTAGCATGGTCTGAAAATTCAATATAATAATATAAATTCAATATGATTCACATTTGGTTTATCAAATTATGATGCTTGATTGATCTTCCAAGCATAACACTGCATGTACATATTAAGCATTATGTTCGCACACTCACCTTCTCCTCCTTAATTCATATCTCACATTACTGTGAGACATGACTCCCCTGCTGAATAAATACGAAAGTTCTCTTGTGTTAGGTGCGTAGGTCCTTCCACGTGAGACTATTGAGCTCTATATATTTTATTACAGCGTGAATCAGATAATATATTGCTACTTTGACCGTACTATGCTTGAAGTTATAACTTCAAGTTACCACATAAGATGGATTCGGAAGTAGCATGTAGTTGCGACATATGATGAATTTGGTGACTTGGCTAAGTTACGGATTTCTGTAAAGCAGTTTGGAATTATGTTAACCTTTCAAACTGGTGCCTTTCAATAAATAATGTTCGTTAAGTTATTCTTATCTAACATATATAGGACTTACATGTTGGCAGTTAACTGCCAAGACTGTTTATAAAGGTTAACAAATCGACATTATTTTATTTAGTCTAGCAAAACTTATGCTAACAAGTGCCTACGTTTTATGATTTTAGATGAAGTTTAAAAAATAAAAAACTTATAAAAAGAGAAAGCAACCAAAATATACATTAACTAGTGGATGCTCGCGGCTTCGCTCGCATTAAGAAGAAAAACTTGCATCCCCTATTTCACCCCTTTAAAAGCGGCATTTCCAAAAATCCTTTCTTAGCGGATGCCTACGTCATAACATCTACCTGCATGCCAAATTTCAGCCCAATCCGTTCATTGGTTTGGGCTGTGCGTTGATAGATCACTATATCAGTCACTCAGTCAATCAGTCAGTCAGTTACCTTTGAGATATTTAGATAATAGAAATTGACTTTAACATCTAAAAAATAGCTTCAACAAGTTAAAAACTTATAAACTTGTTTGACCGTCGCGCATCACCGTTACGGGTATCAAATAGATCAAAACTAATATTCTAACTGACAGACAGACCATAAACTAATGAAATGTAATAACTTATTCAATTTGACAGTGACATTAATAAAACACGAGCGGACATGCCAAAAAAAGTTGCTAACGTCAAACTAGTTTTTTACCGGTTCAATTTAAATAATGAGCCTAATTATTATAATTCGATGATGTTAATTAAGGTTTTTAACATAATTAAGTGATAAATTATATCCTGTGATTTCGTTTGGCCAGTTGCAATTGGCTTAGCATTTTAATTTGGTGAGGTTTTGAATTACTTAACACGTTTAAGGCTTTTAATTGCTTGTACTTACTTGGTAATAAAAGATAAGCGATAATATGAGTGTCCAATTTTACGATTGTTATAAAAAGTATTTAAAATTAAGTCTTCAAGTCGAAAGTAAACCGGTTTCTTCTAGGCAAGCGTGCTAGATCGTAGACTATAACGTTGCTTACCATCAGGCAAGTTGTAGGCAAGCGTAAGCCTATATCATGTAAAAAAAAAACTTTGTTCTTATCGATGAAAGCTAAGCAATAAAAAAAAAGCATATAATTAAAATTCCAATGCTATATAAACGAAATATAATATGAAAACAATGGTGAAAAACGATATAAGTTTACTTAGTGTAAAGTGAGGCCCTTGCCCAGCGGTGGGACGGAACCGGCTAAAACTAATTGGTACTATCGATGCCAGGATAGACGGATTTAGAACGTGGATATAGATTTTACAGTTGTGTTTACTATAGTAACTTAAAGCATAATATCAAAAAGTTGTGGTTATGTACAAAATGTATGTACTTACTTACTTTGTTCTTGGCTAAAAAAGTAATGCTTATACGAATAATAAAAGCAATTAACAGATTGCACAATGTAAAAGTTTTTAAACATTTATAAAATTATATTGTGTCTTCGTGAAAGATTGATCAAAATAACTAATGTAAAAATCAAATCAGAAGCGATATTTTTTCTGAAGTCAAATTTCTACAGGTACCAATGAAAATCCATAAAAAAATATTATCTTTGCACACGTGAGTCATTTATTTGATCTTTTGTGGTATCAGTAAAAGTATGTACACTTAACTATAAGATTTGTGGTTTTAAATAAAGCAACCCAAGGTGCAAAATATCACAGAGATTATGGTTTTATGTGCCTATTTACATACATGTTTTATTCGTAAAAGAATGCAGAGACATTATACTGATACATTTTATTTTATGGTCAGCGGTTGCACAAAGCAATGGAGGTTTTTTATAAAAAATACTCGTACTAGAACAAAACTGGAAAGAAATGTCCGATATAAAGCGATGATGGTAAGATCTACTTTTTCCGAGAACTTACTAGTTTTTAGATGTGGTTTGAGATCAGGTTCTGTACATGAGTACAAATAGCAATGTTTACCTATGTACATATGTATGTAAAACAAACAACTTTGGTTTACTCTGTTATTGCATTCATGAGATGATAGTAAAATGTTTATTATTCCTTACTGAAGTTCCTGTAAGGCATTATTAAATCTCAAATCTCAGCAGCTTGCCAGCACTTACGTTAAAATTATATTGAAAATTCACTCAACACATTTTCATAAAAAAATGTTTTAGGCAATTATTACAAGAGAGGGGTTATTTAATTTATTAAACTTTCCTGTTGAAAAAAAAATTTGACATACTCTGAATTGGTTATGTATTTAAATGACAATGAGGCTTTTTCTGACAGCTGAATTAAAAAATAAAAAATGGTGTAAAGAATGCTCAACAGATGGCGTTGTATGTTACAAGCGAGTTCTTCATAATACGTGAAACGGTACGTTACATAAACTTTACAATGCAATTTTATATATATTCAGTATGAGTGAGACAAGTTTTTGGTAAAATTAATTTATTCTGGTAATCAATTTACAAAATACTGATATAAAAGTTAAACAACAATGTCTTTAAAAATATTCCACATTTTTTTTTGTAAGAAATGGAACTTTTTCATCTGACATGACATATATTTTGACATCCCACCATCCATGATTTGTGTTTGTGTTGTATACATTTTGTTTTGTGTATGTATTGTCTGTGTTTGTGTTTTCGAAGTAAGATGTTGTTTTTGTTACACCAACCTACAAGTTCAGAGTTCATTTGGTTAAACAATGTCGTCCGAAAAACAAAAACCATAAATTTTACTTGCTCTTTGGTGTACATTAACAGTATACACCGACATCTATTGAACCTATTTTAAACATTTTTTTTTTAATTGGCTCCCGGAAAAAGCCTCATTGATATAGGATACCAGCTAAAAGAAGCCCTTCTTTTGTTTTAATAAATATATACAGCATGTAGTGAAAAAAGCAGGCTGTATATAATATATAATAATGAAAACGGACTTTACACTATGTCCATCCCAGCATTCTGTTCTTTCTAATTCCGCCTTACTTCAGCCTGTCTAGAGGATGGGTTTGTAGAGTAATCTGATGCTGGAAAAACATATCATGTCCGCCATAATATTGGTATAAGTAATTGCTCCGTGTACTTTGTTGTTTTACTTTATTTACTAGCTTATGAGGCTGGGAGGAATAGGAATGAACAGATAATAAGTACAATATACTCGTAAAAGTAACGAAATAATATATTTGCTGAGCATCTACGTCTTTTATAGGTATATTGTATAGTGTGTGCGAGATTTAGTGCAAAACATGTCAATATCATTAACAATTTTTCAATCAAAGTAATCATTGGCCGTGTCTTTAAAAATATCATCAAAAACAATGAAGCCACTGTAACAGTAAAACATTAATTACAGGTAGGTATTGTGTTCTTCTAAAGTATCTGTAAATAAATTTTCCAAGAACATACACAATGACAAAACGCTATGTTATGGGTGGTAAATTACGGAACCTTTTCATTCTTCGGTTCTAAAACTATTCATTCTGTCTATGAGTTGACACAACACACTGTGTTTTGTTTCTGACAATGGAGCCATGACTGCAACTGTCAGTGCGAATAGAGAGCAGGAAGACCTAATAATACCTGTCTGGGGACTAGGGATGCGCATTTCTATAGATGAAATATCGATATCGATCTTTTGTCGACCTTTAGCTTTGTTATTAGTTCATAATCATCATCATCAACCTACATTACTCTTCCAAGGCACTGAGCCCGATTTTGTTACTGTTTCACCGTTTTTATGGCACAATGTAACCGTGTCTATTTACAATATAACGCTGATAGACCAAAAACGATCAAAACGTATCATGTACCTATCAGTAACTGTTCGAATTTAATTTCTTTCGTATCAATAAACAAAAAAATCCCACTAAAACTGTCACAACACATCTGAAGAATACAAAATAACGTTTCCATTACCACGTCCATTTATTTTCTGTTTTATTAGACTTACTTATCATTAAATTCGAGCTGAGTCGATAAATCAGCATCAATTTTGTTTTATCGTGATTTACTGTGCCGATAAATATCAGAATGATCCATTAAACTTGGGTGCCGTATGTAATGAAACTGGGGAAATAATTCAGATTAAGATTCCTGTGGAATGCGGTTTCAATGTTAGTTTGTACTTATTAAACAGGTACTTACTTTTAAACTGTATATAAAAGTAATGGTGAGGTTACGTTGTAAAATCTCCTTAATTTGATTTTATTTTAGGACATCATTATCATCTAATTTTACTCGCAAACTATGCCAAAAATAACATCAAACTAACGCTATGCCCAAGAAATGTGTCAATAATTAAAATATATTTATAGTTTATCAATAAGTCGTACACAAAAGAACATCACTAGTAGTATGAAATTACGACAGGCTAGGTGAGCCTTGTAGAGGCTTCTTAGAAATTTTCTCACAACAACATATAAACCAACACAGTATGGACACTTGACATGAACCTAGGGCATACGGGAATCAAAGGGTATCAATCTCCTATGAATAGAAGATAGATATTCACTCGAGTAGAAGTTGATACAGGACTGGAGTTTTGCTTACGACAGCTAGTTTTTAGAGAAAAAAAACTATTTTCTATGACACAGATCACGACAATTCTTTTAAGAGTATTTTTATCGTAACCAAATTCCAGTTTTGAAGATTTATGTACTTACTTTCCATACTGTATTCACTTAGTAATTTTTTGGTTTATGTAGTCTTCTCGGAACAAATTCTGTTGGAGCGGTTAGTATCTGGTTGTGACTATATTTGTGGAGTAAAATTTACAAGCAAACTATTTGCTTACATTTTTATCATACAGCGAGACAACAAGCATTGCTAAAGCTTTTTTTTACTCTAGACTTATTCAATTTCAAATTACACCTTTTAAAATAATGACGCTAAGACGCACGCTCCATCTTAGGCCATAGCCTTTACTTACCACTAGGCAAACTATGGCCAAGTGCCCGTTATAGTAAAAAAAATACTTTACAAAATGGCGATAAGATTTAATATAATTTACTCTAGATTTGAAGACGTATTTAGTCGTTTGTTGTTCGTCTTTTGGAACAAACAAGGCCTCCGATTACTTCAAAGATGTAATTATTGTTCACTAGGTGATTTTTGTATGTGAGTAAATTATTTTTTTCTTATTTCATAGAGAGCTAAAATTTATTTGTTACATTATAATACTTTAAGAAACTGTAACAGTACAAAAACTAAAATATTTTCGTAACCAGCTCCTTCAAAGTCTAACAACCACACCATTGACCGTTGAACCAGATTAACTCGCTTTTGTAAATTGCCTTTGACGTCTCGAGCCGACTTTTTGTAAGGAAATAAACAATATCTTCATCTTTGTAGTTTGTACAAATTGTCGGCACTTTTTAGAAGAAAAATAGGATATTTTGATCTTTAGACTGTACTTATAATAATGAGAATATTTGGTATAGTTTTGAACCAGATCCTTTTATGTTATTTATGTTTAGACAAAATTAACAAAAGCTTTTGATTAAAAAAAAATAAACATAAAAAATACGTACCTATATGGAAATCATTAAAGTAGTTACACACAAAGTCACAAACTCGTACAATTATATTAAAAGCACTTAAACAAATGTAATGTGTACTGAATTACATGTAATATTTTCTTTAATTAAGTCATATTAAAGTGGTATTAAAGTATAGTAATACTTCTGTAATGAGTTTCTGTAATTGAAAATGGATAGCAATAAACTTTTACCTCTATCTTTGCTTGACATTCCCATAGTAAACTGAAGTTAGTTATTGTTATATATTTTATAGTTGCTCTATAAAATAGTTTTATGTCACCGATGTATGTGGTTAGGGACCTCTATCGGACCATAAATCTGGCTTTAGTCGAGCGTTGAACCTGAAACCAACAGGTCTTTGTTCTTTACATCTAAACCTTGCTTCTGTGATACTGTTAGAGTGAAACAGACTGTGAACGGTAGGGTTTTGAAGATATACAATATGTAACTGTAAAATCCTGAATTATGGAAATTCTTGAGACTTACCAGTAACCAAGATTCACCTAAACTGTTATTGTTATTGTTGGTGTTATTTTTTTATAGTAAATATTTATCATCATTTTCATCCACAGCCTTGTCTGTCTCACTGCTGGGTATAGGCCTCTCTTTACATGTGCAAGCAGCGTCAATTTTGGGCAGATCTTATCTACCCAACCAAATCATACGTGTTGGTTGAGTTGCATTTACTTGATAACAATAATCAAATAGAGTAACAGAACTCTTCCTTATTTAATGCCTATCTACATGTGCTCTAGCCTTTAGCCATTTATTTTATTTAAGAAAAAATGTTTATTTTGTCATTTTATGCTTTGTTTGAGTGAAAAGCTAGTATTTGACCGAATTTATGAAAGGTTAGATCTGTCTTAACAGTAGTACAACAATGATTTAAAGTTAAAAACCTCCATGCTGTCTGCAGCTGCTAGAAAGGCGACGCATATCAAACGCCCGCGGCTCGAAAGTGCGAACACGAGTGCTACGGTTTCAATTCTCGACGCCCGATCGTCTCATTACATGTTTATAGTGTTTGTTGTACGCAGGGATGGAATTGGAAGAAAAAAATGTATGGATGGTTGATATCATCATCATCATCAACCTACAGTCGCCCACTTCTGGACATAGGCCTCGCCCAAGGCACGCCACTCATCCCGATTTTGTGCTTCTCGTCTGCACCAACATGATATACTCGTACTAAATTATATTATGTATAATGTACATACATATGTATTCAACTTGAATTACAAGCGCTTTAGCGAAAGTGACGGTGTAACAGATAGCCAAGTTCGTTATGATAAGTCTTAATAGTTTAATTTTTTTTAACGCTATTTTACTTGAGTAGATAGATATATAGATAATGCTTTATTGTCACACACATATAAAATAAATAACATTACATTAATAAACCAGTCTAGTGCCACGAGTGGCTTATTGCTAAAAGCAATTTCTCTTCCAGGCAAACATTGGAGAGGAATAAATAAAGGATTACTTATAAAGAACGTGGTGTACAACAGAAACACCGAAACACGTGGTGCTCATTTCTCATTAAATTTTTGGATGTATGCGTCACCGCCAGCCCCAACGGAAGACCAGCGCTGGTTGCTTCCACACAACCAGCATTATGCTGAGTTCGGGCTGTGTTGTGGCAGATTTTTATGTTTGTTTATTATGTTTTTACTCCTGTGTGTTCTTCTGTTAAATCTGTCACAATAAATGTTTTCGTTCTGTCTTTCTATCTTTCGATTTAGCGTTATCAAACCCGTAGGTATATTTTAGTTACCACTGACTCTGAGTAAATAGTTTTGAGAAAACACTCGTTCTGAATTGCAAACATGTAATGTTTTTTATTCGATTTTGAATTTTATTCAAGTTCCGCAATTCTCTGAACCTCTGAAACTAGGTCATAATCTTTTGTCCACAAATAACCCCTTTTCAAGCCTTACAACAGCCTTCACTATTTGCCAGTTTGAAGTTTACAACCATACGTTATTGCCACGACATCATAGATTGTATACCCCTTTTATAAAATCTTTCACATGTGTGGTTCTTCGCCCTTACTTCATAAATAAAAATTGTGATTATGTAACTGTTTGTTAGATTGGTTTTTATTGCATGGTAATAACTGAATTGATTTTAATTATATTTAGCGTAATAGCGGTAATAATTCTAGATTAGTACCAAAAGCTTAGGATCAGTAATAAAGTGAGGTATTGCGTGTGCCAAAAAATATATTTTGATATAAATATCCAAACATACATAATATGTATATTACAGGAGACTTCTGCGTGACTATTGGTCCATCACTTATGACGCATAATAGGACTGGATAATGATTGGTGGAATGTTTGATATAGAGGATATATAAGTGGTTATGTGTCTTGGTCTTATATTACCTGTACGTTATCCGGAACGCGGCCCGGTTTGTGTGATAATAGAACTGCCAATATAAGTTGCCATAAAAGCATTTGATTGTTTTTATTTCATTGCTTCAAACAAAGAACTTATATGATACAATTGTCCTATTATTTATATATAAAAAAATGTGCTCGTCAAACAAAATGTTCAAACTAAACATAAACTTTCAACTGTTTTGTTTGGTTCACAAAACTACTATTAAAACCTACCCAAGAGAAAATAAAAAATATAAAAGGTTTAATTTTCCAATCCCATTTCGAATAAAAATTAGTAACCATAACAGTCTTTCACATTAATTTATCTTTCAATTCATATTTAATACACAGCTTATTACGCCTAAACGCTGGCAGCATGATCCTTTCTGTCCACCATTTTGGAAACATCCTCGGTGGTAAATGATCCCATCCTTTTGTTGTCAGATAATATGCCAGTTTAGATATTTTAAAACGTTATTTATGGCTGAACATCGTATATGGGCAGGCTATAGCCTAAGATTACTTCAGTCTTGATATATAAGTTTGTTGACTTGGAATTTTGGTATTCTTTTGTTCTTTAAATAATTTTTACCGTGTGAATTTATGTGCGCATTTGCGATATTGAATCCTTGCCAATTTATTGAATTGATGCTGTCTTTTGTTTTAAGTTATCTGCATGGTTCAATACATTTAAAAGCTTTAAAATAAGACTATAAATAAATATTCCGGGACATTGCACACAGCGCCATCTAGCCCCACACTAAGCAAACGCTTGTGTCGTGGGTACTAGATAACGGATATAATACTTATATACTTACTTACTTTAAATGTTTATAAATTTGGTTCCTTATACAAATATATTAAATATTTGTTTAAAAAATACATTTATAATTGAAAATATTTTATTTTATAAATCTTGGCGATCCAATCATCAATTAACCAAGTTAACAGTCACTTTTCAAGCAAGCCGCTTTTCAAGACAGATTACTTCATTAAGCCTCAAATTAAAATACGTCTTAAACGTTCAATATTTTTTATCTTGTCCAGCCAATCCGAAAAGCAATTTAAAATGGTTTTGTATAATAAATCTGTAGGTTTAGCACAGCCATACATTAAATACTTAAACTGATTCACTTCACATATGCACTAGCAAATGAAATGAAATCACAAATTGACATAAACATGTAGAATTTGTAAAAGGGCTAAATAGCATCTCTGTTTATCTTCGAAGATAAGAATTTATTGATATTCAAATCACTAAGTACAATTACAAGATTTATAGACATGTGCGTGAGATCATCGTTTTAGTCAGCCAAGTGATAAAATAGAAGAGCAATAAAGAGGTCCAGCATTTTGACTGAATCGCGTACGAAGAATTAGAAAGAATATTGCTTTTGTACCCATGCTATATCCAATGCAGTATTTCACGGCAGCCCGTTACAAATCTCAGCAAATATGTTTCGCTACCAATCGCTTGATACAATATTTGACTTCATACATTTTTATTGCTTTTTGAGTGTGAACAGAATAATATTCTGTGACCTAGGATTACAGATTGATTGCTTCAATTTTTACGCTATGAACACCTGAGATAATAATAAAATGCATTTTATATATAAAAACTAGATGAACTTGGAATTAGAATGGCAGTGTTTTTTTTTTCTATTAATTACACAATTCATTATTTTTATATTGTGTATTTAATATATTGTCTTAAAAAAACAGATAAGTTTTTCTATTGAATTTTGTTTGAAATTAGAACTTGTAATGGTATTTGAGTATTTGCTTTTTAGTTTTTATGACTTATATTTTATTAGTAAGAAGTTTGTCATACTGGTTCTAATATCAATCTTGTACTTAGAGTTAATGTAAAATTAAATGCATTTATCATTATCAGTATGTCAAGATAAACTCAAGAGCTTTTAGCAAAGCTTTTAAAATCAGCTTACAAAGTTTTGCGAGGGACATGAAATCAACCTAGAAAACTGCAATTTGATATCATTTGCAACTTTGTATGTATGGTAAACCCTTTTAATTGGGGTACTTATTTACCCTTAAATTGCTCTTAGTTGATTTATTGCTGATTGTAAATTTATCTATGGACACACATTTTCCTTGTCACAAATTATGATAAAAGCAAAATATTTATGTACCTATAAGTATATGTGGCAAAGGTACCAACCAAAACTTATTTATACCGCTGTTTACAACGCGTTTACGCTATAACTGTGTATATACACTTCATACGTTATGTTATAGACACAGTACTGGATCTTTTGAGTGACATACGAGTTACTTTTTATTCCTAAATAGCGCGATCAAAGCCACTAACATCCACTTGTTACTGCTAAAAACATAATTTCCCTGATTCATATACCAAGCATTTATTTCCTAACTTCACAAATCTCAATATACTTACAAACAACTCAATCCTTCTAAAAACAAGAAGGTTGACGACACAATTAAAGTAATTTCAAATGTCACGACATACATGCCTCACGAACTATCTCGTAGACTTGCTAGGTTACCTAGGACAAATCTGAGACCTATTTTGCTAGAAATTACAGCAGTTTGTGGAACAAACTACTGTTATTACAACCATTAGGTCTTGATGTAATTACGGCCGGCATTAAACTTAATGTTTTGGATATTATAACGGGGGTTTGGACTGTATAAATGTTATTTTATTAATTGCTGGAGTAAGATGTCTTTAAAATTATTTGAATAAATGGTGAAGAGTTAGAAAAATGTACCATATTTCACCAAGTTTTGACCGACATAACTCACAACTAAGTAAAAATAATTGTGAATGAATCAGTATGTTGACTCTATTTTTTTAACCTTGGATTAATATAAGCATGCCTTGTGTACCTATGTCCTATTTTAAATGCAAAGCTTAAACTACTGATCATATATCCTTAACATTCAAAAATGTATTTCCTATAAGTATATAAAAAAACTTAAATTTAATAACACTCTTTTAAAATATAGTGAAACTGACTTTAAATAAAATAGGATGAACGAAATTTTAGTCCATCATTTTTATAGCATTTTAATATTGAATACAATTCCATATTAAGATAGGTTTATGAAATCTAAAATAGAAAATTATGTATTAATCCACACCTGACAAATAGGCATGTAGGAATGTCGTAAAACTGTTAAGGGCCTCCAATATAATAATATTATTGCCACTATTCGTATTAAGATGCTTAACACGTCTGTAGTAGCAATATTTGTAGGACATGGGAATGATGTTAGACAGACTGACGGTGTGATGTAAATCACATTTACTTATTGTCGTAATAATTTTTTAATTCGTTTCCGCCTATACTTGTATATTATGAGTAGGTATATTTGTTACTAGTGGATTTAATCTATTTCCGCACTAAATTTCGTTCACATCGCTTTATTCCTTTAAACATGAAGACGGATCAAACACATTCACACAATTTAATATGTTGGTCTTCGACTCTTGGGGCTTAAAATTTTTCAATATTTGTTTATTAACTCCAGAAATCTTCGTAAACTTGTGCTAGTATTACAATTTCTTTAATACCGAAGATCAACTGCCATGAGAAACGAAAGGAAAGTAAACTCTAAAACCGCCCATAAGTTTTCCCATGCCGATTAACACACATTTAAGACACTTGTTCACTTTTAAATCGTCATCATATATCAAAACTGTGCTCATTTGTCAGTCGTGTAAACGCATGTTAATGTTACTACAGTTTCTAACGAGGTGCGTGTGAAGGCGCCATTAGGTTGGTTGTAGGTAAACGAGACCAAATGAGTATATTAGTATAGGCCCTTAGGTTTCTATACTCTCGAGAGTTTGTCACTTTTGTACAAAAAAAGGAGTGACTTGTGGTGGGTTGGAAAACTATTTGAAAATAAACCTGACCATTAAAGATCCAACTATTACCTATACTTATTTCCGACTAGACTAGAGTCATCTGAATGTATGTAGCTCTAAAACAAAATCAAGCCTTTACCCAGTTTAGTAACCAATCGCTGTTTTCAGTTAATACGTTAGACAGTTAGCAAGCGCACCAAGACTATTTTTTTTCCGTGAAACGTTCACTTTGTTGCCTGTCATTTTCTCTTTACTTCCCCTAAAACTTGCATCAAAACGTATTATTTTACTAACTCCGTGAACTTATTATCTACCCAGTCATATTTTTGTCGTCCCTGGAGGTCTAATCCCCGTATAGTAAACCAACCAGCAACCATTGTCACAGCGTCATAATGTCAGTAGGAATAATGAGCCACGCCCGCCTGTCGACACTTGTATCTCTGCAGTCAGTGGCTATCGTTAACTGAATGGAAATTTCAAATGATTAGGTACATTACTAGTTGGTCAGTTAGGTCTGTTAATAATTCGAGTTTTTTTTTATTGAATATACAAAATAATAATAAAAAATAAACGCCTTTATATCTTAACTTTTCTATGTCCAGTAATGCTTGCCGTGGCAAAGATAATTCGATCGGTAGTAAAAAGGTATGCTGCATTTCTCGTAAGAAAAACTACAGCTATTAATTTGCTATGCCTGCAGAACGTTAAATACGTCGTTATTTGACCTCACAAGTACTTTCTTACAATCATTACAAAAATATTTCCGACCTTTCCTAATATGAAAGAATTAGACAAAGGTCGAAATTATAATACCTACTTCCCCTCATAACAAAATTCCAAAGTGAGGACTAACATTCATTTACCTCCATTATATAGCATCTGTCCCTTCAAATATTTGGCCTTTCCTTTTTCATTTCATCCCCTATTATGACATTTCATCGATGACAGTTATCCCCTTATGACTTTTAGCTTCTAACTTTTATTCCCCCTTGACTTATACTACTAATCCTTTGTTTGGAGTCGTTGGCATGTAATATCGTGTTTAATGTGTTATTTATAATTCTGAATGGATTTTGCTGTACATTTAAAATGGAATTTATCGATTATGGTTACAAAATAAAGTTCGTGTTTGTAAATTACATCATATTTAAAAACATGTAAGAGAAACGTTAGCTGTGAAGAACAATGTACAAAAAAGGAAAAGAAAAGGTTTAAAATATATGTATCTGTCACAGGTATGATAAGTTAATAGTATAATGAGCATTTATTATACGATCACTCTAAATACGTAAAAATGCTTCTTGAAATATTTAAATATGTATATGAAGTGAGAGGTAATCACCTACTTAATTCATTAAAATATAAATTCTGTGTAACAAACCATTTCGGTAGTCGTCGAAACCTTAACTGTCAATAAGAACAGCCCTAAAAGAACTTTCTCGATCATGTTGCTACTTAAAAATGGCGCTTACGTCCG
Source organism: Macaria liturata (assembly GCA_964023185.1). Lineage (NCBI taxonomy): Eukaryota > Metazoa > Arthropoda > Insecta > Lepidoptera > Geometridae > Macaria > Macaria liturata. Next base: position 1,690,050 of record OZ026815.1, on the reverse strand, counting down.
CCATCTTGTTGTGGCAGTCTTCACACGTCGAGCCGCTCATGTTTCGCATTTCTGACCAAATTAAATGCCGTTTTATTACCTGCCGTCGTATTAATTTAATAAGCCATCAATTGTCATGTTATGTGCACCGTGTTACTTAATACAATTCGATGGGACTGGCAAAACAAGAATTTAAAGGTGTAATGATGTCCGGTAAACGCTCATAAGTACGATACTGAATATTGTATTATTTTTCATTTATTTCTGGTGTCAGAAAACTTTTTTATCCAATACAATTTTTTTTGAAATGATTACCATAGAATGAAATGAATTCTTATAAAATTAATCTGTATCAGCAGAGATATACTATTTTAGCATTGAATATTTAGCACTGTAAGTTTTACCTACCTACTGCAACTTATAGTCAAACCAAGATAATACTTGAAAGAAGTCTTCAAGGCAGTTTGAAAACTCCAGATACCACCAATTTTATAAGAACTTACTATAGGTAAATTAACGGTGCATTACGCAGAAGTACGGTGATAAAAGTCTGCACAAGAACGCTGTAAGTTAAGTAATTACACGCCAATTTATGCAAAGTAGGCCTCATGCAGGATAAGGGCAATTTTTAACGCATTAGTGCATAGTATTTTCTATGGTCTTTTAAGCCTTAAATTTAGTTCTTGTGTATGTTTTTACTTGGTTGTACTGTTTTTAAACATCCTTTGCAAAAATTAACAAAATCAGCTCTTAGATTTAACTAACCATTGTTGTTTTATTTTATTTAAAAATACATTTACTACAGTCTATTACGTTGTGTTATATTTAGTCTGTTGAATAAATAATTAAATTAATCAGGTTTTGCTATTTGGCAGTAAATATCTATTACTTTTTGTTAGTTTGTAAGATTCGTACAAAGTTGATATCCTAAATCTTATTTATATTGCGCGCACATTTTCAGGTAAGAACTTTAACAATATTATGTAAATTATCGATTAATTATAAAACATTGACATTTCATTAGATATTTAGGGCAACGACGGTCGTTTCAAGTTTAAACAATTTTCGTTTCGTTCGTGTTTTCGTTTAAGTATAATTTATTTGGTCAGCCATTGTAAAAAGAAACTAACTAGAAAAATATACTGCTTACGAAATATTTGCCACAAGTTTTAAATTTCCCTAATAATTAATAATTTATCATCACAGCATTATTAGTTTCTTAAAACTAAAACAAAAATTTGGGATGAAACGCGGTGTCAATTGTTAGCTGGCCACTCACAAATTATTTTTATGATAAGACAGGTATAGAAAAAAGTGCTATTTTAGCTGACCAAATAATTCGCAGCTTTTCCATAATGACAGACAGTGTACGATGTTTCACGTTAATTGAATCGTTTTAGTGCGGAAGTTAAGAGTTGAAAGTTTTACAGCGGCATCGTAAACCTGCGAACTTAAAAAAGTTAGAAGTAGGGAATTGGCATAAAAACAAATATTGTGTATTAAGTAGGTATAAACTCTGGTATCGAAGAGGTTTTAGCCTTAAAAGATTTATCTGTTCAGTAAGAAATGCCATAGGAAGACAGGTCAAGGTATACTCTATTTAAAAAAAAATAGAAAGATTTTTTTTTCAAGTTTTATGCTTCGTGTTCATAAGGGAAGTATTATTAATTTTCCGACATAATTATTACTAGTCCCAATACACCGTAATATTACGGAATATTTAATTTTATTTGAAACCATCAATTATATCGCCAATATAACACCGAAGGAAATCCCATTAATTCCAAAGCCATAAATAATTTAGTCCAAACCAAAATTATATCCTTCATTAGTCCACCTCATTTGCACAAAACAGAAATTAATTAATTTAACAGTTATTTCAAATGTTGTTTTGTATTTGATGTTGGTATTCTTGGCTTGTATTCTGTTTTGATGTAAAATAGTGGCAAATGTGGGCGGTGTGCATTTAAATTTTATCAACGCGTGTTGGAGCGTCACCTCCCGCTGCCAACATAACGGCGGGACAGGTCGACCAACTGAAGAGGTTCCCGCCAACGCCGACAGGAGGCAGCCCGCGCGCCAACAGAACGACTTACCCCGTCTATCGCACCGCACGGCGCACGCGCAACACAAGTCAAAATATACAGTCCACTCGTATCAAACCATACCAACTCGTTGTTATTTCATCCAACAAGGCATCCCAATAGGACCGAGGAAAGTAGCAACAACGCGGACGCTCGCTAAATAAATAAAATGAATGAATTTAATGTAGGTTCCTTGGTTTTAAATGACGTGTCTTTGTTTATATATTTCAATATGTCATTTTGTCCAAATCTTGTACGTTATATGGTTTTCTTGCAAATGTTTGATGAAATATGTAATTTCCTACTTACCAAATAGTAGCACATCTGATATTGCTTGCTCTTGTGTAATAAATAATAACGTATAAAATAAGTTTTTTTAAATGGAAAAATATTTATCCAAACATTGCCAGTATTATTTACAAAAGCCGTACACAAACATTCCTACCAACATCAACTCCTGGCAAGAATAAATGCGTAAAAAGAAATTAAATTATTCACCATAAACGCTTCAATAACAGTGGGCCAATAAATCTTAAAATTCACAATCGTGGATTGAATCGAGCGTCCAAACTGGTCATTAGGCCCCGAGCAATGAACCTTGGCCATCTGACTCCAGAATGTAACCAAATGGGAGCCATGTAATTATTGTACGTTGGGAGGTAAAAAAAAGAAAATGGCGCTTAGTTATGTAATCTGGATTATTTTGTACATTTTATGGTACAAAAAAATCTTTGCCTTTGACGACGAAAAAAATGTATTTTTACATTTATTTATCCCGCAAAATAACTTTTTCGCATATTATGCTAGTGCTATGACTAACTGTTAGTATAAATCAATATTACAGGACTTATAACACAGCGCCATCTAGCCCCATACGAAGCTTACGCTTGTATCATGGGTCTAGTACCCATGATACAAGCGTAAGCGTAATAACGGATATATTACATTGTTACATTTTTCATTTGTAAATACGTACATATTATACATACAAACGACCAGACTCAACACAAGTACGCGGGAATCAAACCCGCACCCCAAATTAGTAGGCAGGCTAACTAAGCTAACAGAGCAGTAAATTCTGACAAAGTAATGAAAAATGAAATACAACAAAATTGGCAAGCGCGGGATAGGTCGACCGGCAGCGAGATAGTCCAACCTAGACGAAGTCTGCAGAAGATCGCAGATAACACATCCAAAAGGAAGTCTATATAGACTTCCAGTATATACCCAGCCGTGGAATTCAAACGGCTGTGGATGATGATAGTAACAAAACTATCTCTTGATTTCGAAATCATAGTTAACCGAGAAATGGTGAGTTTCACCGTGACTGGTTAACTCGTTAACCGTCGCGACACGCGTAATCGCCTGTTAATTGTTTAATCGGCCAATTAAATGAATAAACACGGGAAAATCTGTTGACATCGATTTACAGTCGTATTTTACTTTTTTAACGATGCCTTAAATATTTTCGGACGTTCGTTTATTAATTTGCAGTGATTTATTTATTGGTTTGTTTGATTGATGGGAAAATTATTTGGGGGCAATCAAAATTTAGTTTTATGTCTTTGTTACCAAGAACTAGTTTTGCATGGCTTTGCTAAGAAAACTTACAGTTAAACTATGATTTTGATGTCACAAGAAAAATATCCACTTGTAAACGTCTAAAACACGGCTTTGGTAAAAAATGGCATCTCACACAATTTCCAAACAAATTTTCTCAGTAGATCATTAAGAATATATTACTGGATATATCTGTATTTCCAATTACTAATTTAGATGTTGTTTAATTAGAAAAAAATATAGATAAATATTTAGTTGTCGTCCGTGTATATTGCCTATAACACGAGTCTTATTTTATGGTCTCAATTTTATCTAACGAGGACACGACGAGCGTAAAATAATTTTGTACAGACCATCATACCAAAATTGGAACTTATTCCGAAACCGCTTACACAACGCATTTAACGTGCGGTGTCCTGCGAATATTTCCATACAAATTGTAGACTCAGAAACTGAGAGAGATGTGTGATGATTTGTATCTAATTCAAATTGTAGGTGTCTAAACAAAGACCTTGCCTCACCACATAAGCTTAAGCTTCTGTAGTTGTACGAAAACATTTCATACAAAAAGTTTTTTCACAGAAATCACAAGATCACAACATTTTGCTGTTGTTTTTCTAAAAGCGTGATCTTTATTCAGATACCTATAATTTGTGACACAAATCATCATTATCTTTCTTATTTTTTAAGTCTGACTATACAAAAAATTGTATGAAAATTCGTTGTGGCTATTGCACCTTAACCAGCGATATACGTTAACCAAGAGATTAGTAAACAGTTGTCTCCCATACAAGGGTGCGCTGTCATCGTTACCGCTGACATTTTAATTCAAACGTCACAGCATTAGTTAGAAGTTGCGCTAATGCTTTAACCGGTCGTTAATCGCTGGTTAAAGTTTTGCCGCTGTGGTGAAATTTGTCTCGTACTATTTATAGTTTCAGTTACATTATCATTAATTTAATTTAAAACTTTCGTGGGTCGGATGAAATGTCAAACTGTAGGTCCCGACAGTTTGTCATAGTCGTTACGCTCTAGGGCGGTTGGAAAACTCTGACACCAAATCAATCATACAACTGATTTTTTATAATATACACTGCAAATTAAAACAATCAAGACTTTGGACTTATTTGTATTTCTTTTTCAAATTACAAGTATAGCTGTATTTAAAATAAAATAACGTTAAAATTAATAAGAGTGTTAAATTAAAAAAAATACTCTTGTATTTTCTCTTTGGGGCAAGTAAAAATCTTAAATACCTTTTAATACTTTATTGAAATAAATAACCATTTAAAACCCATCAAATCTCCACCGTTTTGTATCCCGTAACTCTCTTGTCACTTTTATTCCCAGAAATAATTTCAAAACTCATTAGTGCAAGAAAAATAAAGCAAACAGAAGCATAATGTTACACATTATGCATTTCTCCGTTTATGCGCGTTTGTGTTTCTCGGACCACATATATCATTAAATACAACGTTGCCTTTGTGAAAGCATTGATTTATTATACTTAGTTTTATTATACAGGGTATAAAATCAGGTATATTATAGCAGTAGGTACTGAAGGGAAAAGGTAGATAAAATGGTCTCGGGCGCTTTTTTCGTGACTGTTAATAAGCTAAACGATTAAAATAAGAATCATTATTGTTACTAAAAATCAATTACTGATTCCCAAAAAAATATCTATAATGGGTAAAATTTAAAATCACTGCAGTATACTAGTAGGTTTTTAATAGAAGCGCCCGTAGCTCAGCTAGCGGAGGCAATCGCATGCGATTACCAAAGTAAAGCAAAGGTCGACGAGGTCAGTCTTTGGATGGGTGACCGAAAAGTGGCATTCCATTTTGGGCGCTTCTGTGGGTCGTATTAAATTGTTGGTCCCGGCTGTTTGCCTAGTACGGCAGTCGTTAAGCCATGTCAGAGGCCCTTAGGGCGGCTTGATTAACTCTCGACACCAGAGTTGGCCACTCTCATTCGATAAGAAGAAGAAAAAGTATACTAGTAGTACACAAAAACCTATTTAAAGTATCCACTCTTTATTTGAAAGCTGTTTCATATATAGTTTTGCTTTTCACTACACTTTATAGGCTCAAGTTACAGCTGTTAATTTTCACTGTAGTTCTAAGACTCAGCTTTAATCTTATAAGAAACATACATAGGAGTATATGATCAGTTCTTGATTTGATTTTCCACCTAGCCTTGTATACACTTCATAATATAATAAAACATACGCATAGTATTCGTTACGTTCACTGCGCACGCGTCGAGCTTTAACTTTCAATAGCTAATGATGGTAGCTATAAGTTTATACATTATATCTTTTATTGAAGCTATGGATTAATATGCTCTATAAAAATCTGTATAGAGGAAGATACGATTACTTGTGTCGGTAACTCTATACAAAGTTGTATTTCCTTAGCACGAATGCATTTATGGTGCATTTTAAAATGTTATTTTATTATGTTACTTTTTAAAGTTAATTCGTGAACATGTTGGTTATTTTAAGATGACTGCATATTAATGTTAAATTTAATGAAACTGTACTAATAATATATTTGTCTTATTTACAGGTAAACAACATTGAAATCCTTCAAACCTGTTGTTCATGGCACCGACCATGTATAAAGGTATTCATTTTTAAGAATAGTTATCGTCAGTCTGTTTGAACAGTCGCCAGTATTAACAAATAATATATATCAGTATAACAATATTATAATAAATAAATGAGATTTTCTGTAACGTGGTAAGCATTTTACACCAGTCTTTTATCATATTTGTCACACTATATAGTTATATGACTAAAATTATTATATCAATATTATTAATTTTGACATTTATGTACACACTTTGACATGCAAATTTTTTAATTAATTGTCATGTTTCTTTATAAATTATTACGTTCTTTGTTATTACGTAATAATTGCATATGAATATGTACCAATGTGACGTGTAAATTGGCTTTACCAATAAATTGATTATGATTATGACTTTAGGTAAGTTTTGACATTCAAACCTAAACGGTATCGCATCGTTCGGCGCTAGAAAAAAATAAAGGTTAAGTTACTATCTTAGATTAAGCAATCATTAAGGCGCTACCGTGGGTTTGATGACACTTCGTACTGTAGGTCTCAGCTGTTTGACATAGTGGTTAACCTCTGGCGTGGTTTGAAAACTCTGACACTAAAGCCGGTCATTATCACACAAACTTACGATTTTCGTATTATCCTGAACTATTCATTTCAGTATGTTTTAAATTAGTACTCCCCAAAATACCTACAAGTACAATACCCAGTATATGTAATCTACTTAAGTTGGTGATTTAAGCCGTCTTAAGCTACTCTAAGCTATAAGATACAAGATTTACCTCGTGTCTTAAATAACTTGATCTACATAACAAAGCAAAATGCTGCTAAATAGGCGATTGTGGCTTGCAAATAGCCTTAATAAGGCAGTTTGTATACTATCTATCTACTAACTTACATTGTTAATTTAAATGACAAATGTATTCAGGACAAAACAAGTTCAAATTCTTATTATGATTCTTAAAAAAAAAAACAATTTTTTTTCTCAGTTTTTGGAGTTAGCTTTTAATCTTGTATTTAACTAATATAGTAACTTGGAAAAGCATTACCACGTATATTTTTAAAATTTCGCGGTGTCAGATCAGTCTAAAATTTAATTTTACAAAATTTTATACTCACATAAAATTAACACTCAAAATATTGTTTGGTATATTTAACTATACCTACCTTATGACTCTGTAATGAATGTGAATATACGAACCAAAGCCTTTTAAAGGTTCGTTATAATAAATATAGTGTCTCAATAGTTTAGTCCTTACACGCTAGTTGAAGTAACTTAGGTTAACTTAACAACTTGTTAACGTTGGCAGCACAATCGAACCAATGGTACCAACATTAAGAAACAACAGTGAGAATTTGACATTTTAAATCCAGCGCTTGCACCGTGTGAACCATTTAGCCTCAACTATAATTCTCCAAGTCATTACTTTATCGAGCAAAAAGCTCTAATCGATTGAAACACTGAGATGGGAGCTTATAAAACTTTGTACATATGTTTCACGTTTACATTGAAAAGGTGAAAGTTTGTTTGTATTTGTTTCTACTTCAAACCCAAAAAACTGATTTAATTCGGCTGAAATTCTATACCTCATCATATACCTATACTAATTTAAACTAGACACTATAAATTTCGTATTTAAATGGCTACCGGAGCATGCCGCCTATAGTAAAAATGTTTAAATTAAAAAAAATACAAATACTTAAATGAAGCCTTTCAATAAACCTATCTCAATATATCAGATACTGCCTTAAAAAACTTTTTTTTAATTTAATATGTAGTGGTTATGTGAAATAAATAAAATCTATTAATACACACACATCATGACGTCATGTGACACTTTATAATAACACATCTGTCCTTTCCTTTAAACAATCTCCCTGTTCCGTACTTCACAAAACAACAATGTTCGCAAACGATAAGGGAACAAAGACCGGAACTGCTTACAGCTTACTTACTTATTTAATGGGAAAATAACATAGCTGGCCGAGTGAGCGAAGTGGGCGATATCTTTATATATCACTTTGAAAAACATATATTTTTATGGTCATAATATTACTGAATACTGAGGCACAGGTCACTAAATTAAAAACCTACGATTAACACAAATGACACTTATAAGATATGTCTTTAATGCACACCAAAAAAATTACAATATAATGAAAGAAATTTAAAAACTTATTTAATGCTCATTGGGCGGCCTTATCGCCTTAGGCGACCAATGGAGCAGTTCTGAGAAGAAGAAGAAAAAAAATGGGGCAATTTACAGTAGAGTGCCTTACTAGATTAGATGTAAAGTGGAATGGAATCATTAGGTATACCATTCGCAGTGTAGGTATAACTTTATTTTAATTGCCCTTTCCACGCACTACAATAAGATTATTCTTGAGAAAGCTGTCTTAATTAGTTTTCTCCCCTTAATTGGTCCGCGGATCGAATGATATTCTGGATTTTCCAATAGATTGCTATGATATAACTTTTCTTAGGCAATTTATTATTCTACTTTATGATAATGAAATTTTGTCCACGAGTGGTAATTTACAGTTTTGTAATGATTCATCTTTTTCAGCTTTTCATTTATTCTCATGCACATAAAATTGTTCAGAACCGTGGAAAAAACAAGTTCAAAATGTGAAGAAATTATTGTAATCACGCGTTGATGTCTTTTATACGAGAATTTCAAATTTGGGATCCATTGGACAGATTTTCTTTGGTTATTAATTATACATTTCAAGTTTTATCTTGCCTTATATTTGCCTTATATCCAATTTAATAATAAGTTTTATCTAATCAGGTACATCGTGGATTTGCCCGAAAAATTTACTATTATTATAGCAACAACCTTAAAAGAGCTGCAATCTACGAATCAGACAATTTAAGTTGTCCCTTTTACTTTCTTACCTATCCATACCTTCAGTTTTTACAATATAAATAGTCATAATCATAAGCCTTATTGCATCTACGAGATATGATTTATATAGCGTCCTTACTATTTTTGAATTTGCTCTCGCTAAATAAGCCAATGAAACGAGAGTCACAGAACAGTCACAATATTAGCAGGAGTCATGCCGTTGGGTGGAATAGTACATAGATACACCCTAATTCCACCTTGTCAATTCAAACTATCTACAAGTAGTTACTATATTAAATCAGATAGCTAAGTTCCCACGAGCAAGTCGTGCGCGAGGTGTTTAGCGACTGTCTAATTGGATCACTGAGCTGTAGTAAGCTCTTTCTACTACTTGTATTTGTATGGGTAATGTTTAAATTGATCGAAAATAAGAAAAGTAAATTCATGATACTAAACCAACAAATACATGTTCATATATCTTAATTCAATTTACAAATAGTGATTAAAAAGGCATTAACATTTTTGAAAAAGCATATTGAATATGGCTTAACCTAGATAAGTACTGAATAAAATTATAATAACCTTCGTAAAAATATTTTTGCAGTAAAAAAAATCAGACCCAAATTCAAATAGCCGTTGCAGTAGTTAGTAGTAATTGTAGCATTACATTTATATTTACACAACAACCATAATTTTTTTATATTCTCTGATAAAACCTTTCTATAGAGAGTTAACGTAAATCAAGTACCAAACACATTTGTGACAATGTCCCGAGCCAATCACGTAACTGCCACGATAATTTAATTGAGCCTTAATTAAACTGGTGTTTAAAATAATAATTGGCCTGCAGATTGCGCCGGCGCATGGTTTGATGCCTTGATGCGTAGATTGACTGGAAACTGATAATTGTAGGTAGATGTCATAGATTGCCGCTTACAGATACAATTGTTTAGATTTTTCTATGGATTTTAAGTGGAGCCTTATTTTAGAACAAGTAAAAAAGTAAACATATGTTGAACATAATGGATAGCCAGTGTAATTTTACTACTCCAAGATTTCTCCTAAGAAATTAGTACAATATTTTTTTGTTTACTTTTGCACCTCAAAATGTGTGTTTCTAAAGAGTGTTATGTGGGTAAGTTCTAAAGAGTGTTATGTGGGTAAGTTCTAAAGAGTGTAATGTGGGTAAGTAATGAAAGTATTAAAACCAACCAAAGAAAGTTCATCTGAGAGTAGCCGATTTTATTCTCCTGAGTTTTCAAAGCCCTTAGCATAATTTTATGACTGTTGTACATGATAAACAGCAAAAACTTGCATGTGCGGTATTTTATAATATCTAAGACTTATGAATAGAATCTATTGATGAAGGCAGTAATCTATGGTGATACTTTACTGATTCAACGGAAGGGCTTAATTGATGATTGCTTTTATGAGCTTTTCTTTGATGGGAAAACTTTGTGAAAGTTGTAATAGAGCCAATCTGTCAGGACAGCTATTTTAGTACTCAATAAATTTTCTAACTAGGCTATTGCAAATTTCTCTTACTTCATGTTGTAAACTTTGAGTGGCTGTAAATTTAATTAATATCAGATTGTTAATATTCAAGAACAGCAATAATACTAGTTTGCAATCATACAAAAAACAAATAATGTTCTATTTTTCCGTTAATTGTAAACTTTTGCTACGTAATCTTTAATCTGAAGACCAAACGGTATTCAATTCCCAAAATAATATTGGCCCGCAAAATCCGATGAGGTGATAACCCCCGGGTGCCGATCATGGCGTCACACGATAAGTATCGCCCGATATCTGTCGATCGGCCGACAACGTCGCGATAAATATCACACGAGATGATCCACGAAACAACCGCACACCGTAACTGGCGCAACAATTCGTGCTAAACCTACGAATTTGTCGTCACGATCCAGAGTTAGATTAACATCTTACTTAGTATAGCACCGTTTTATTTACTTTATTTACATTGCAGTTTCTCAGAGTTTAGAATCGCACGAAACACGAGTTTGTGCTAAAAAACCTGACGCAAAAAGTGGTGTTCGCACGTCGACCGACGCCAGGTGTAACAATTTTGCTTTTTTATTTCGCGAAGGGTTCGATGCTTTGGTGGTCCGATAATTTAGGTAGGTGTAATGGTATTGGGACAATAAATGTGCGTCTTATATTTTGTTTTATATGTAAAGCTCGTTGAATTTTCTAAGGCTATTCAGATAAGAAGAAAAGAAAAGGGTTTAAAACAAAACCAGACGCAACATTGTTGTTTTGTTTGGACTTGAACTCTAGACTATGTCGTTCAGTGTATTGTTTCACACTGTTGGAACCCAGTCACGATCAAAAACTGTTTCCACGGAGTTACGGTTATAGTTTCAGTGTTAACTGAGAATTATTATTGGCCATTATATCCGACAGGTCCGTCGTAATCTGACACTTTCACCACGCTCGCGTTTCTTTACTAGCGACTTTGAGAATCGACTCCTTTTTAGCATAGCCAACTTTTTTATCAATTTGTAACTGGCTGCGTTTATCCTTTCTTGTGCAGGTTTTCCAATTATTTTTTTGAGTCGGCATCAAGTCCCAATTTACTTGCGGTATCTTGGCCACAAAGTCGCTGTATATAGAAGTTTAACTTTTTCTGTATGCACAGAAGTTACTAATTGGGAGAGACGTTGTTGGGGAAAACAAGAGCTGTTGAAATATTGTGTTGTCGCTAGTTTTTTCGAGTGTAAACCTGAGAGCCTTTCCAACTTGACAAGTACACGCCTCGGCCGGAAGTTTTCCAACAAAATTAGGCGAGACTACAAATGGAAGCGCATTTCATCTCACATAAGAAACTCGGTGCAAGAAAACATGGATGAACTATTTCAATTAAATTCTGTATACGTTCCCACGTAACTTTGAGCGTTCATTTTTGAATTTATGCCTCGTTTACACTACTTGACTAATCGCTTACAACATTTCTCTGCGTGTTTTGAAAATAACGTAAAATGTATATTGAACTAGTTACTGTTATTTATATTAGGGGCAGGCGTTAGTAACGAGATTTAATCTTGATATTAACAACTTGCATACAGTTACTGCATCCTGGGTTAAGCAATTAAATTCAAATGTAAAGTTACTGTTGTGTATTTTTACATATTATATGAACGTTATCAGTAAATGTAGATATGTATATATTATAGTATGACAACGTTTCATAAAAAAACTTGAACATAATAATAAAGTGCTATTTACCAATAAGTAGTTGCTAGTTTCATATGCCTTCTCGTAATAAATACATACATAAGTATGGTATTGTTTGTCAAATCATGCTTTTTTACACTATCCTTGTATACGTAGTAAACGTAATTCGTCACCTCTCGAAATTAAACCTACAAATCACGACCACTGAAGCGAAACAAAGCTGCTATTTTTAGCGCTTAACAGAAAATTAGCACTCCAGTGCATTAGTTGAGTCACTGGCTCGAACAAACGAGGCATAAAGGTTTAGTGTTTACATTCAAATGCACCCATATTTATAAATTGTATCGATTAACTCCTTGGACTCTATGGGCCTTATTACAAAACTAGGTTTAAATATATGTAAGTGTAGACCAAGTCCGTTTTAGTTGTTCGAAATTGTCTGTCTACTGTCGTGATTATCAAATTGTCAAAATGTAGGTACTAATGTTAAATCAGAGTTCCAATTTAAATTTGACATTTTGATTGCTTGTATGTGATGTCTGAACAACAAGAACCCACTTTTAGGTTTCTATGTCCTGGACTAATATTTAAACCGGGTTTTGTAATAAGACGGAATTTGTCTAACTCAAACATTTTGAATTAAACATATAAGACTGTTGTTTTGGCTGGTTAAATCACAATGTGTTTTAGCAGAATAACAATTAAATCCTGCAAAATAGTTTAAACATACTACAATCAGCATCTGAGATGTCAAAATCAGCATATTTCAAAAGTGCAATCAGCTACTTCACTAATATCGGTAATAATATTTCGATAGAAAACCAGACTACATTGAACAGCCAGCACCTTTTGAGATAAACACTCTAAGAAGAGTCTTCAGTGTACACTATACTCTCAAACCCCATCCTATACCGATAAGTGCACACGTCCTCTACCCACGCTCTGTCAGCATTTTAAACCACACTTTAATGGATATTCGACGTGGGGTGTTTAACAACCTTAATGGAGACGCCTTCTTTGTAACCTGGCTTGGTCCTTCGACTGTTGATGGGTTTTGGAGTGTAGTTTGATGATGATTGAAGCGTTTTTATTTGAGATTTTTTGGTAGTTGTAATGTAGGTGATATATTTGTTTGAAATAAGGAAAAGATTTATTTATTAGAATTTTATTTAAAGTAAGTAAGTAAGTGGTGCGCAAGTTTTTCTATAGTTTGTTATCTGCGTCATTTCAATTTATTAAAAAAAAGATAACTAAAAGACCTTTACCTCGCATATTTTTTATTTCCAAAAAAATCGCCTAGGTACTTATTAAGACTAAAATTTCTAAGTCAAGATGTAATAAACTAAATCTACAGACCTCATTGTTAACTTGTCAATAGCGTTTCTCTTTCCCGATCTCTCCTATCAGAATGATCTACAAAATGATGTATAGATCATTATAGATCAGCGGGCGGTGGATTTATGCGAGCCGACGCGTGCGCCGGTGACCGTTTGGAATAGATATCGTTATCAGATTGTACACCTGTTGATTTCGACCGTTCTATGCTGTTTGTTATCCTTGGACGTTTAGAGAATAGGTTATAAGGTAGAATTACATTATATTAGTTACACAGCAAACTTAGTCCTTCCCTTTCCTTTAGGCTTTTCCCTTTGAAAGAAAGCATCAAATTATGCTTATTTTCAAAGGGGCCAAGCCGATTATGCATTTAGAACAGGTTGGGTATGCGTTACTGTATTTTTACAAACCAATATTATCTCCAGAACTACTGGTCCGATTTCGGTCCGATTTTCTGTGATAGAGTTTGATGAAATGTGCCTTATTTTTGGGTTTGATTTGGGTTTGGTTTTTAATATACACAACATGTCCATTGTTCAGTACAATTTTCATTGTATTTCAGTCTTACTATATAATCTTCGTATATACATGTAGGCACGATTGCAATAAGCTTTTTTATCATTATACCTGTATCTAAATTTAACTTACTTATGTTTTTAAAATAATATGATTTATTGAGACATTAATATGTATGTTAGTTTAATAATATTTTATTGCCAACTTGCAAGCTTACGTATTGATAACACAATCGCATTCCTAGATTTAAGAAAAAATCTAGGTCATAGCATTGTACAATGTACAATACATAAAGTAGCAGTTAGTGTCTTAGAATAAATTAATGGCGCCACTTGACCAATGATATAGACATACACTGAATAATGCAGAAACTCAATCAGAACACAGTTTTCAGTTTTTAAACTGTATTTGTGACTATCACTGCGTCTTGTCGTATTTCTTCATGTCTGAGGGTCGTGTCTCCCTTTTGTTCTCTTGGGCACATACATCGTGGAAAAACCTGGGCTCCCAGGTTTTTCCACGAAAGACACATGTCCTCGGATATTGTGGTCCTCAAACATGTCGGTTTCCTCGCGATGTTTTCCTTCACCGTTAAGCGAGTGCAAATCCACACTTAACTTGAAAATACAAGTCATTGGTGTAGGGCCGGGTTCGAACCAGGGTGCGTCTGAATGAAAAGCAGGCACTGAAACCGCTGAGCCTCACTCGCTTCAACTGCGTAGATTTATAAAAATCTAATTTGAAATTCTGACAAGAATACGACTACTCTCTCATACCTATGTAGGCACAATGATTTGACATTTGATTGGAATCACACTAAAACAAATTCAGGTTTAGCCACTGTTAAAAAATAAAAAGATTAATTATAAAAGATTTTGACATACCGCTTTCACTAATAAAGAAATGTGACGCAATTCAGTTGTTAACTATTTCAGTTGAACTTCAGTTCCTTCTTATTCCGCGCTTAACCTCAGATCTAACCTACTTATAACTATTTAAGCACCAGTGTCACATAATGTGTGACAACATGTACAGCACGCGCCAGATTGTGCTCGAGATAGTAAGCGCTAAGTAACACAAGGACCAAAGATTTGTTGTGTTTTTATAAGATTTTTAAACCATGAAGGACAGTCGTTTTGTTTAAATATATTTGTTGAATCTTATGCGAGTTCTGTTATAGATAATAGATATTCAAGTTGCCATTTTTTTTTCTAAAGATGACGTTAATAATAACGATATATTTAGAAAAAAATGGCAAGTCGAATATCTATCTTTCATGCGTTTTCTAATTTATTTTTGTATTTGATTTATATTAATTAGTTTACAATGATAATGATATTATTTTAGCCTTGTTTTGTGAATTCAAAGTAGATAACAGTAATTCTTAAAACAAGAAAATTGAATATTATCTTCTAAATTGACGACCATCTTCTCGGTACAGTGAGTTCGATTACATTTTAGTTTATTTTGTTTATTTGTAGACTAGATTCTGCACGAAGCTGCATCTAGTCTACCGTCTAATAAACTAATATTTTTTTTCTTTTATTTTTAGAAAGTAGAAGTAATTTCTAGTCATTCTATGTTTAAGTTACTTATCTAGAGTTACCTATCTAATACAATACACAATAAAAAGAAGATAGAACTTTAATAAACATTTCAATAAATGTATTTACGAAAGATTCGGCAAAATTGTATAGACTTTAAAACAAATGAAAATATCACCTTTCTTTCCGTTGCATTACCGAATATAGCGTATTTTTAAGGTTCTTGCTGAACAAAAAATAAATTATTTCAATAAATAAATAGTTTTTTTCTTGTTTAGGTGCATGCCAGACTGTGGAACTTCAATGTTTGTGAGTCTTTAATGTTCTAAGACCCTGGACTAATTTACTGACAAGGGTTTTGGTCCAATAACGTGGATGAGGTTATTTCATATCACTGTTAAAAATTTACATTACTTTCATTGACCTACCTAATTACTTAATCACCTGATAACTTTCAAAATAACTAAATTAGTGAATAATTTGATATTCCTAAAAAAATAAATGTGTGTTGTTCCTAATTTGATTTGATAACATCGGAAATAAATTGATTTTCTTGGTTTATTTTAATTAAAAACCTTTTCATACATTTAATTCACTGATCAAGTTAAAATTAACTACAATAAATTATTAACCATGTATTCACTTTTCATGACTCTTGTACTTGCTGCAAACGTTAAAATTACATGTTTATGTGAAATAAATAAACCATAAATTATATACTTACTGTCCTTTTCTATTACAGCTATTAAATAAGTACCCAGTTATTCTGTCACTAATTAAGAAACAATATTTATTTATTACCCATAAAAGCAATTTAACTACCATTAGGGATTGATTTTTGTTAAAATTTCTAGATATTTAATAATTTTGTAACATTATATCAATGAAAGATAAAAAAGTGTCTGTCTCACTGTTCGCGCTTTGTACCTATGTTAATTGTGTAGTTAATTACCCAATTAATTCCAAACAGGCATTAACTCTTTGACTCATGCAATAAATGCTAATAGAGACGAATATCCATCTATCTATACATGGGTAGATAGAATTTTAGACCAATCTACTTACATCTATAAAATTTCTTTTAGAACAAAGAAAATATTTAGAAAGCAAGTAATATACCAAGCTGTTGAAAGGGAAATTAAATAGCGTTCAGTTATGATGAACATTTAAAAATGATCACAAAATCAAACTCATACTGATTTCATTTAGTTTTGCTTTGCTGTTACTTCCTTTGGTCTATTCAAGTCAGGTAGATAGATATATCACAACAAAATATTACTCGTCAAATACTTCTCTGACCTAAAAGCAAAGTTCATCGCAATCAAAGACATTCGAAACAAAACCGAACAAACCATCGTCGATAATAACGCCGTCTAGCCTCTAATAGAAGACCGACAAAAAACCTCTAACAACCACGAAATTGATGAGTTCTCTTACCGAAATTACTTTAATATGCATGTTAACGCGTGACCCAAACTCGAAACACTACCAATCTAACCACATCTTCCATTTCTCATCAAATTTGAAGATCTAATTGTCATCGAAATAAGGGTGAAATTAGCTACGGCAGTAGACGCTGATGGTGAAGATAAAATTGTTTTGGCTGCGAATGCTTTTTTACTCGTAGGTCGAGATATGTGTGATTCAGCGTCTGGGCTGGACCAGACAGACTGGTCCTCCTACCATGATGCTAAAGATACGCGGTTTGGAACACACTGCTTGATACGATACTTATTAAGATGTAAAACGTATGAATATAGCAACACCTTTGCTGTTACATGAACAATTAGAAAAACAGTCAAAATGTTAATAAAAGTTAGTTTATAGCTATTACTTGTGACATCTTTCTTGTTATTATGAACATTGTCGTAGTTAGATTTATATAATACACTTGTACTATCTGGATTGTTAATTGTTCCATTCTTAGTTCCCTGCCTTACCTGCACGGGGTTAGAATGTGTTCTATAAAATAGGCCTTACCCAACATACGATACAGTGTTTCCGCTACAAAAATGAAATACAAAATCATTTGGCGATACTCTTAAAACCATAACAAGTTTGGACTAAGTATCAGACCACGAACAGAGAGTCAAAAAAATAGTCATTCTTTTGACGATGGATTAAAGTCGAGTTGCGTGGTACGAGGTTTAAACAAAAGACCCAGTACATCTTAACAACAAGTGAGTAGTCACTAGATATAATATTTTTTCGCTACCGTCGACCCCACGTGGCGCGGTCATGCATTCATTTTTTAGATAGATGATATCATTGCTCCGATATTTAAATGAGATGGTAGATAACGATCTTTTTCATCGGTTAATCTAATTAATTTGATAAAAACTTGATACGTCGAACGGAATCGTGCTAAAGACACGCCTCATGATGACAGTATTAATAACGTAGTAAAACAAAAACTGGACAAAATGACATAAGCCATAATAAGTGGTACCAATCAAGAAAAGAATGACAAACCTTCGAAAAACGACGTAATTGGTGATATGACGAGCCTTTCATATAGGCATGGCTTTTTTGGTAGACAAGTTAAATATAGTTGGGGAAATAAGATTTATTGGTTTAATCATTTACTGGGCTTTAATTAAGGCTGATGAGAATGATGCTGGAATCTAAATTGATGTTTGGGATGAGATATGTGAGGTAGAGACTAATTTGTTGATGACACTTTAGAATTTGTTAATGATTATAGTGATGTGGAGACAGAAGTTGAGGAATGGACTAATTATGTTAAATTAAATTCCACAAACTTGGAATTTGATATAAATAAGTACCTATCAAAATATTTCTTCCTTGTTGTGTTAGAGTGCCGTATTATATTTTACTTCAATATACCTAACTAAGAATATTTTACTCCAAAATAAATGCTCTGAATAATTTAAAGATCTTATCAAACGTTAATAAGGATATACAAAGACCCCATTTTTCTGATTATACAAGACGAAATCAGCTTAAAATATACGACTGAGCTTGCAATTGTTAATCGCGTGTACATTACCTGCCTTAATTATAAAAGCCACGACTTTACATAACACATACACAATTATTTTAACCGGTTTTATTAACCCAACGTCATAAACAAGTTCGTTTCTGTCACAATTTCAAGTTAATTCGAAAAGGTCACAAAAGGAAAGCGGCGACACGGCGCCCAAACATAAAACCAATGATGTAAAAATTGTAAAACTGTAAAAGATTGTTAACAAGCAACCATTTCAATTAATAACTTCAATCAGGTAGGCAAAAACTAATTTTGTTAACGGGTAATAAGATAATGCTGTAATGGCAATGAATAAGGGGAAAAAACTTGTAGATGTCAATATAAGTTTGCGCACGGATAAATTTGTAACTTAAAATGTAAATTGAAATAATCAATACGTGGCAAAAATGCTGCCGACAGTTGCTCGAAGAATTACTTTGTACAAGCTCTAAAGATCTTGCAGTGTGCGCTTGCGATGGTCGATCTTCGCGTAATGTCGTTTGTCGATGTCAACTGCAATGCAGTTTTAAAGGTTTCGTTTACACAGAAGCGTTGGCGACAGAAAAGTGGAAGAAATTTAAAGAGATTCTTGCTGCATCTGTTTTTGGAGTCATTTTGATTGATACATGGTTTTTATAGGAAACAGAGTTGATTAATTTATATCAGCACACTTGTTATAATTCTTAGTTAATATAAAATATGTAATAGGGCCAAACAATTTTTTTTTGTATGTCAAATACCATTACAGCATGTATTTAAACCATTTTAGGCAATATTTAGAATTAGAAACATATTCTTACAAACCGGGCAAGGTTTTAATTACAAAGGTCATGACTATAGATCAATAAACTATGTCGCAAAATAGAGATAATTCCTGACAGAGATAAAAGACACGTTTGTCTCTTTCTTTTTGCCACGTCGTGAGAAAGCTCTCGTATTTAATTACTCCTACAGGCAGAAGATTTACGTATCGTATATTACTTTGGAAGTGTTGATTTAAACTTTGACTCAAAAGGACACCTCAGAAGTTATAGGGGCTTGAAATGGTAAATCAATTTCGAATTTAATCAAGGAGTTTAATTTAAAGCTGTTGAAAGAACACTCACCAGATATATTTGACTTACCGAAGCTTTGAGAGTTTAAATATAAATACACGATACCATTGCAGTCTAATCGATTAAAAAAAATTTGAATCACAAAAATACTTCAACTATTACTATGACTAAAAGACAAACTTACCTAGTACAACCCTACCTAATCAAACACATTTGTAATGTTATGACTGACTTAACAAGCCCCATACAAATTCCCCGCCTGTATATTTAAATTCCAGTCCCATAGCTTCTCGCTGTAATTGGTTCTAACTGTACGCGTTGGACATCACGAAGCGTTATTACTCTAATATTATATCATTATCAAGCGCTGGATTAACTTCAAGGGTCGTTAATGCTCAAATCGATTACTATGCTTGAAGCGCTGACCATAAGTGTGGTGGAAAAGTCATAACAAGATAACTCTACGAGTACGGGACGCAGCACTTTATCACACTTTTTTATACATCAAGAGCATGTTCCAGTTATTTTTAGTTCCAATTTTGACCACGCGCAGAGTTATATTGCTTGGAGTATACTAGTCGTTGACAAGGTTCAAGTTGCTGGTTTTCTAAACCACATTTTATATTTACCTGCCATGTTGATTAGAAATCCTTATATATAGGTTTATGAATACTGGGAAAATAACAGGCTGGTCAGACACCTGTTAATTGATACAAATATCAGTTGATCTTATTAGCTTCTGTCTACTTCTCTATCTACTAGTATTAATGTACGTTTATTCAAAGCTCTCAGTGAGCGTTTGGTTGTCGCGGCGATCACACGTCTAAGTTACCTTCCGCTCCGCATTCGTCACCCGTCGAACAAGCTAGTGATGGGCTAGGGTGCTATCGATACTTTATCGATAGTTCACCTTAGTCCAACATGGACAAATTCTTAATCCGACCCGAGTCCGGAACTGGCGGTACTGCCAGCAGGACTAGCAAGGGAGAGAAAAGACCAAGGGAGAATACTACTCCACCTGACCAGAGGAAGCAATCGAAGAAGTTCCTGGCTAATCCTGAAGGTAGATACAAGATGATGCCTACCTCAAACAGTTTTGAGGGCCTCCCAGTGGATGATGAGGAAAGTGTAGAAACGGAACCGTACCAACTAGCCACTAAGAAGAAGTTGGTTGGTAGCACGCCTCCAATTGTCATCGAGCTTCTAGGGGCCTGGAACCTAGAAAAACTCAGAGACACTATAAAGAAGCATGTGAAAGACGACTTCCACATGCATTATAAAGGAAGAATGTTAGTAAGAGTACAATGTTATTCAGCTAAAAGCCATCAACAGCTAAAAGATGCGCTCGTAAAGGAAAACGTGTCTTTTCATACCTTCACAAGGAAGGACGAAAAATTTCCCAAGGCGGTGATCAAAGGACTACCAAAATTTGTCCAGCCCAGCATATGTGAGGAATTAGCAAGCTTGGGATTCCCCGGTGCTATCATATCTGAACTAAAGACCATTCATCAGTCTGAATGCCCTCCGGTGGTTGTGCAATTGCCAAGCGGCACAAATATGACAAAGTTTAAGCAGATCCGCTACTTGTCAAGCTGCGTCGTAGACGTACAGAAATACAAGCCCAATAGGAAACCGGGTACACAATGCTTCAGGTGTCAGGGTTTTGGACACGCATCCCGGAATTGTAACCGTCAGGCGCGCTGTGTCAAGTGTGCGCAAGAGCATCCAACTTGGGAGTGTCCTAAAAAAGACCGTGAAGCACCGGCCCGCTGCTGCAACTGCCAGGAAGAGCACCCTGCAAACTACACCCAATGCAGTGAACGCTTAAAATACTTGGAGCGTATAAAAACCAAGCGTGAAACTACGAGTTTGGCCATAAATTCCGGGAACTCACATGCAATATTGGGTGGACGAAGTTCGTGGGCCCAAATTGCTGCTACAAAGAAGAAACCTCAGGATATTCAGCCCCATAAAGCTGCTGCTCAATTGTCTATCGCCAGACCAACGGTTCAACTTGATCGTGGATCGCTGCCGAAAAGAACACCATCAGATTCTCCAGCCGTAACATACTCCCAGAAGAAACCTGCTATTGACTCGGACACAAGTGAAATGCTAGAAATTCTAACGATGTTACAGTCTATTAAGCAGGAATTCAAACAATGTAAAACTGTCATGGAAAAAGTTATTCTTATAGTGACACATATGGGTCACTATGTGTAGTAACCAAGAATTGCGCCTAGTTTACTGGAACGCAGATGGCGTACATAAAAAGCAACAGGAGCTGGCCGATCTCGCAGTAAGTAAGCTTAGGGCCGATATCATTGCACTCAACGAAACTAGAATCAATAACCGTCTCAATCTTAAAATTCCTGGATTTGCTTGTTACCGTATGGACAAGCGCAGTGATGGCTCTGGCCAGGGTGTAGCCATATTGGTACGTTCTGACTTAGCTCACAATGTACTCCCCTCACCTAAAACACAGAAACTTGAAGCTGTAGGCGTCTCACTGAATCTTAACTCAAATAACAATCTTATTATTTATTCGATTTACCAATCTCCAAATTCTCCACTCATCACTACTGACATCGATCACTTAATGGCTACGGGTGTCAAAGTTATTGCAATGGGCGATCTGAACTCGAAGCATCCCTTGTGGTCACCGAGTCATCCTAACAAGCATGGACTAACCCTGTATGATCACATGACTAACAATGACTTTACGATTCATGCTCCACAGAAAGTAACTCTTGTCCCTTATCGTGCTGGTGATATGCCATCTATTCCGGACTTACTGTTAACTAAAAATGTATTTGCCCTGGAATCTATCACAACTATCTCAGCCTTGTCTTCTAATCACTTTCCAGTCCTTGCTACTTTTAAAATGAAATTCCAACGTCATCCCATAACCAAATTTAACTACGCTAAAGCTGACTGGAATAAATTTCGACAGCATCTAAATAATAACACTATTCTTACCTCCGAAACATTCCTTACGGCATCCGCAATAGATAACACAGTTTCCCAGCTCCAGAAAAACATACTTGATGCTAGGGATTCAAGTGTACCCATCAGCAAGTTGCGGCCATGGTCCATCTGCTCTTTGCCTAGGCGTATCCAAAGGCTCATCAGGCTAAAAAATAAACTACGTAGGTACGCTTCTATAGAAACACGCCCCCTAGTACGCAAAACATTGAACCATCGTTTCTACAACCTAAAAATAGAAATCGCAACCTCTATCAAGCAGTACAATGATATTATGTGGCATCAGAAGTTACAAAGAGTCGACAACCCCGGGAAAGATCTATGGCGACTTGCCAGATCGCTCCGCTCAGATGCTTCAACTACTATACCCTCTCTGAAAACGGATGACAATTCGCTTACTACTACTGAAGGTGAACAATGCCAAGCACTAGCCAAGAGTTTCTTGAACAACATGCTCTTGACTAATGATTGGCCAAGCGATATTTCATCAATCGTTTTCGACTCTGTAGGCAGCATTCTAGAACAAGCCTCTAGCCCTGACCATTCCATGCTCGTCCGTCCCTGGGAAGTCAAAAAAGCTATCCTGAGTTTAAAACCACGTAAAGCACCTGGTCCCGATGAAATTACAAATGTAGTAATTAAAAACATTCCCCAAAAGTGCGTAGTGCAACTAACAAAACTTTTTAATGCATGTATAACTCTTAGCTACTTCCCCTCACCATGGAAAGTGGCTAAAGTTATAGCCATTCACAAACCAGGAAAGGACTTCTCCAATCCAGTATCATACCGTCCCATCAGTCTATTGCCCTGTTTGGGGAAATTGTTCGAAAAAATTTTTTATAAACGGCTACTCAAGTTATCAAGCCACCTTTTAATTGAAGAACAATTTGGATTTCGCCAAGGGCATTCCACTGTCCAACAGCTGGCAAGAGTCGCTGAAACGGTCTCCCACAACCTTAACCTGAAAAATTCTACTGGAATGTTCCTTTTAGACGTCGAAAAAGCTTTTGACAGCGTTTGGCATAAGGCCCTCATTTATAAACTCTATTCTCTAGGCCTACCCGCTTCTGTAATAAAAATGACCTACTCTTATCTCTCTGAACGAAGTTTTCGCGTCCACATTAAAAGCAGTAAATCTGACCTTTTTCCAGTGCCTGCTGGAGTCCCGCAAGGCTCAATATTAGGCCCATACCTATTTCTCCTCTATTTGAACGACATTCCAGTTCAAACTCGCACCAAGCTAGCGTGTTTCGCCGATGATACCGCGTGTATGACGTCATCGCCAGATGTTGACATAGTGATATCACGGCTACAACTAGCCATTGACTTGCTAATTGAGTACTTTAATAGATGGAAGCTCAAAATTAACGGGTCTAAAACGGAAGCGATTCTCTTTACCCGCCAAAGATCCTTGCCTACGCGCGTGCTCAATATTAATGGTCACAGTGTCAGTTGGAGTAGATCAGTTAAGTATTTAGGTACTGTTCTAGACAACAAGCTCAACTGGACAGAAAATACAAAAATGTTGCGCTTAAAAGGTATTAAAGCCTTAAATGCCTTGAGCCCTGTGCTGAACAGGAGATCCAACCTCAGCTGCCACACTAAACTGCAGATCTACTGCACCCTGGTCCGCCCGTGCATTACTTACGCTTGTCCAGTCTGGAGCGGTACATGCGTAACCAACTTAAATAAACTGCAGGTGTTACAAAACAAAGCGCTTAAAATCTCATATAATACCCCATTTCGTACTAACCTTTATAACTTGCACATAACAATTGGCCTTCCACGTATTGATGTATATATTTATAAACTTTCCGAAAAGTTTTATCTTTATACTAATTCCCAAAGTAAAAATAAACTAATAAACTCACTTTGCACAACTCGTGCCACTAACTTAAATTTTATCGATACTTATTGTCGATACAAACTTCCCCACCATATCTTTCTGAGTCACAGACTTGAGTGCAAAGATTAGGCCGTGACCCATTACATGAGCGCGCGCGATCCGCGGGTCGTTCCGCCGCGCGAGTCGCCCCGCAGCTTTACCAGTGGGTATCGGACCGCGGCGGCTATCGCGGCGGGCGGCTGCGGCACGCGCTCGCTTATGCATGTAACCACGCAGCGTTCTACCGGCTCTTGCTGCCTACGCCTACGTCACAGCATGACTCGACCGAGTCACATTCATAGTTATTGAAGTAAATGTTTTTCTACCCGCAAATTGTATTTGTTAAAAATGTTTAGCTGTAATCAAAGCAAACATAAAGATTGCACGATTTTAATAGTATATACGTTAACGAAGCTATGATTATTGTACGTTAAAATTTATGATAAAAGTTTTGTATGACCATAGTGTTAAAAAAAGCAATTTATATTTTGTTGTAACTGTTAGGATATATGTACACTGACAATGTTACTTAAGTTGAATCTTATAATAATAAAGAAATTTTGAAATTGAAAATTGATTCAAAGCTCTGTTGTCGCATTAAATTATATTTTTTGTGAGCAAAAGTAACAAATCGCTTATTAACTTGGAATAAAAAATAACCTATGTAACTTTTAGGCCCCTATCTAAACTACCAACTGTATTATGACTAAAGAAAAATCTTCAATCCTAGTAACATAACCAATTTACAAAGTTATCTAACACTCCACTTGTCATGGTTCCAGACTTGGCAGCAATCCGTCAGTTGCTGGACAGTGAGACGGGCGGCACCACCTGCCCCAGCTGTAACATGCCCTTTGACAAGGGCAAGAAGAGGAAACTGATCGACACTTGCGGCCATGAGCGCTGTTACTCCTGCATGTTCCGAAACGAAGCCTGCCCGATCTGCGCCAGAAACTCCCACAAAAGACCAGTAATGGAGAGATACACGCCCTCGCCCCAACGTCCCGATGACTGGCAATCGCCCATGCGACTCCCAAAGCCACCCAAACAGAGCACCAACTTAGTCCAGAGCTGTCCAACGCCACCGCATACTAGAAGAAGATTCTTCCTCAGCCCCAAATCCCTCCGAAGCCCGTTTGGACAGCGAGCCCGACATTCACATGACAATCATGTGCCTTTATCAGGTAAATTGCATATCTAATTTAAAGTCTAGTAAAATTGCTTCGATATCAACCAGGTTCGCCTTGGAAGGTCCCACAAGTATAGCGTGAAGCAATATTGAAGTTCCTCGCTCATTCACAAAAGCCTATATGGTTTCTATCGAGGATTCCACGCATCGTAAATATGTTTGAGCGACAGCGGGCCAGGCGCGCCTACGCTCGCCGGATGTACGTAGGGGTTCTGGTACCGGTCCGCCGCATTTGTTAGTCAAACGTATAAATCCCAACTTTTGCAACCGCAGACTGCGGGCCGGCTGCCTTATCGCACGATCTGTTACATTTTCTATTCCCATTAATTTATGTTGTCCGTGAGTAATTGAAATATTCACTTCACAGCTGCGTTAGTTAATAAACTGGGTATTAATGGTATTAATTCAGGCTTTTGCCCCTGCGGTCAACATGCTGATTAGTAGGCGACGATTATGAGTATTGCAAATTGTTGGACCGGTTTGTGATTGAGAAAGGGTTAGCTCATCCTATGGTGTACTTAAGAGCCTGACATGGTATCTGGTCTACAGGGCTGCCAGAGGAAGGTCCTCGGAGCGCCGCCTGGCACAGCCTGGTCTTCAATAAGATCAGGTCGCTGTGGTCAGCACATTCGTCGGTTCCACAGGGCCTCAACCAGCTGACAGGCACGACGACATTATCTATAGAATGTGGCCTGTATTTTGATGAATCATGATCAAATCGATGATAATCGATTCGCGTACTATGAAATGAAATGCTTCCAGACAATATAGCGTCCTCAGATCGATTAGGCTCGTCGACTCGATCGATCTTAGTTTAAATTGATTCATCGGAATGCGGGCCACATTCCTTGCATCCGTGGAGCACGGCCGACTCGATTTTTGCACATCTTATTTGCTTGTTGCTCGACATTGTTTTACTCATTTTGTCGCACAGCTTTGACCGGTTTATTTTAATTGGTATTTCGTGTGTTTGCGTTAGCTTGAGAGTTACTGAGTGTGCTTGTGTTTAAAGCTAAAATCTATTTACTGGTTGTTTTTTTTTTGATAACGATAACATAAACTCTAAACTGAGGTCGGAGGATGACCAACGAATGATACATGTTACTATTTAATTTATATTTAAATATACATATTTACTTGTATTCTATACGCACATTCACATGATGTAAATAACCAAACCACAATGACAATTGATAACACTCCATCAAATAACTGACATGGTTCGTTTTGAATAAAAACAATACACTCGCATGATTAATAACTTTATATCACTTTACAATAATAATGTAACATGTGAGTGTTGAAATAAAAGTCTTGGACAATAGTCTGTAAAATAAGTTATATTTTTTTACTCCTTCTGGGTTATCTTGAATTATACTGCTTAGCCAAACAGTTATGTAAGTAAAGACACAAAAGATGATATCAGAGACCAGAGAAGTCTGCGTAAATGTCTACTCTGGTGTAGAAATTAGCACTTTCATAACGTTTACTTATGGAAATCGAAAAATATAAACTGAAACATTATTTTATTGTGTCTAGTGTCACTAAATTGCGAAAGCAAAGAAATCATCTTAGACCAATTATTGCGAGATGAAAACTATAGCCTACCTTATTTTTTAGTCATGTTTTGATGAGACCATTGGCCATAGTTACACCAGTAACCTTCTACAATAACCAAGTATAAAATGTGGGTGTATCAGATCTACTGATAAACAGATAGCTCAGATCTATATCTCAGTTATCTATCGAATTGTAAATGTAAATAAGTTTATTTTATGAGATTGGGAAAAGAAATAAAATCAATGGCCGGTTTTGTAGGCATAAACAAAAACTGTGATGAAATCGAAAGAGATTTCGTGTATGTTTCAAAGTTACGATCGAAAGCGTTCAAGCTTTCTTGTTTTTTACAACTTGGAGCTTCCCGTAGAGCTTACAGGGTCCAAGGTAAAAAACAATCTTGACCTTATCACGTTTTCGTAATATTAACTAACAGACATGTGTCATAATTTCATGTTGTAAATGGCAGGAAAATACAGAGACTACAACACAGTGAGATAATATTAAACTATACATTTTAAATAAAATAAATATTCCGGGACATTGCACACAGCGCCATCTAGCCCCACACTATGCAATAGCTTGTGTCGTGGGTACTAGATAACGGATATAATACTTATATACTTTTCTTTTGTAAATACATACTTATTATACATACAAACGACCAGACTCAACACAAGTAATTATAAATTTTTAAAGTACATAAATACTTGTGTCATGCGGGAATCGAACCCGCGACCTCTAGATTAAAAGGCAGAGCCACTACCAACTTAACTAACAAGCCAGTCAAATTAAAAAAAAAAGTCAAAATTTTACTCGTATTCAAGAAATTAGTCATAAATTAAACTTCAGCTTGTTTGGGTAAAACATAAGTAAAAAGGGTTTTAGTTTGTTTAGAAAACTTTACCATCACAGCACTATTAGGTACATTTTTTTAGCTAAAATTGTAATGTAACCTTGTTTCAACGAAACACAATATTATTCGTAATAATTTAATCAAACAGAAACCAATGAAGTTCCGAAACGTTTAACAGATTGTTTCGTCAGAGCAATAAAGTTTTAGACAAGACAGATTGTCATAATTGAGACCGGCGGGAGTCTGTTACCGGATAGTGTTTCGTTGTTATTATTGAATTAAAGGGATGTCGGTGCATATTTCGCTAAAGTTAAGTGTATTAATAATTACGTAATTTATACAATTGTATTTTTTATAAGTATGCCAATGAATTGGCTAAAATTAATCAGCAGATTTGAAAATAAATGATGGCTATATAGTGTGTCATTCAATATGGCTTTGCAAGCTTAGTTTAGAAGTCTGAAAACGATAGAAGTAAACAACTATTGGTTCCCTTTTTTTTTCAAGTGTATAGTTATTTTGAGGTACAAATTGAGGTTAGTTAGTATTTAAAATCACAATATCTATCTATAATCATATTACATTTATAAATACTACCCTTGCGCATTATATGCGTAAGTTGTTCTCAGTTACTAGATATAAAATCGATATACCAAGGCCTTAACTCCTAAAACTGTTACTTTACTGGATCAAGGTAACCGCCCTCTATGCTGTCACCGGTCCGATGACAACTCCACTCCCGCGCAACTCTGTGGGCTGGGGTTAGTCAGGTTTACAACATATAATAGGTATGTACTTATGAAAAAAAGAGGTAATTTAAAAATGAAATTGATACTTTTTGCTATCCGTAAAAATTACCCCTTCAGTTCGATTACCGTAAATATATATATCTCAAAAACTACTTATTTGATTAGGATAAAACTTAGATTGTTCTAAGTTGAAACATACCAAATACATATAATACAAGCAGAAACATACTGATATAATTTATAGTTTCTGAGACTTCGGTGGACTTGGCACAAGCCGAAATCAGCGTAATGTAACTACTTTAATACAAATTGTATCTAATTCCAACAATGTATTTTATGCACTTCATACAATTTATAACATACAGCTTCAATTGATCTCCTCCTTCTTTGGAGTCGGTAAAAATTCAACATAGTTCTTCCAAATTAAATAGTAGGTACAATGCGATTAAAATAAGAATAGGACGGGCTCTCGGCTAACTTCACTCATATAAGTACGGTCAGCAGAACAAACTTAAAAATAGATTAATTTTAAATGAATGACTAAAAATCGTTCATTTTATAAAATTTATATATTTATAAGGTTGGCAGCACAGACGCAGTGTTGCAAAAGTTTCCGATTTATTGGGAGATCTACTGATTTTGGTCATTGTCTCCCGATATCCCGATTTAGCAATTCAGTATCCCGATTTTTGAATTATCATCTAATGTAAAATAATATTCATAAATAAACATGGAAAATGATATTCTTCATACGGCAAAACTAAAAGATCTTGAATAAATGAATATATTATTAACATAAAATACTCTTGTTTTATTCCGAATATAAATCTCCCGATTTTTAGATGGCAAATTTAACGAATTTAATTAATTAATTAATTAAGTATTAATTTAATATTTTTTAACATTGCTTTTTTTGCACACTATACCAAGTTCCCGTTGTGACGTCACAAAATGGCGCTAGGCCGGTCCTATTCTTATTTTAATCGCATTGTAAGTAGGTACTATATAAAAACGCGTTGGCCATGACACGGCCCAAACATCGTATCTTATTGTATTCTATTACAATCTCGACCAACCCACTACCGTATTTGACAATCATGTATTCAATTTAAACCTTTATGCCCTTGTTATAAAGTTTTAATTGCCATTTTAGTTAATTTTGTAGTTTACAAATTGTACCACGGATGGGCAAGCACTGTCAAGGTTGGAACACCTTTTTGTTGATATGATAGGGTTATGAAATAGTTTTAATAGTTTTTTTTATGAGAATTAAGTAACATCTCAATCAAATTACCTATTTATGAACAAAAAACTTCGGTAACCATGTGAGACTACTGATATTTTGTATTTTAGTATAGGTTCTAAAGGCTAGAATAGGTACTTGATGAAAATAATGTTATGCTAAGTTTGACACAACGTGATTATAATTAAATGAAAGGTCTACTTAATTGAAATAAGTATTATCTTAGGAGAAGTATTATCTTAGGATGAAAATTTTAACTTTTAATCTGAACGATACGACGGAAAATAATAGTATACAATACATAAAGAGAGAGAGAGGTATTCACGCTAGAAAAAGTTCTGGATAATACTGATCAAGTTATTTCAGGTTCCATTTCCTGTTATATTGCTCTAACAATGAAGCGTTATTTAGGGCAATAAAGTAGACCAAAGTTGTAATACGATCTGTGTTGCCACATCACACCATTTGGGTTTTATGTAGGATAACCAAACGTTTTATTTTTTCAAGACAATAGAAATTTAAAAAAAAAAATATATATTGTATTTAAGTATTTGTAACAATTAATGTTTTCTTTCGTTCTATTGTTGTTAGAAATGCAGAAAATTGATATAATACAGTATTTAGTAACTAAACACTCATATAAGATTTTTGTAATAATAAAGAAAATTTACAGTAGTGTTTGTCATGAATATTTTTTATATAATTTCACAGAAAGTTATAATTTGGAAGTAGGTATATTATTTTAAATATACAGAATACAATTTGCTATTGTAGAAAAAATAAGATAAAACAAATTTTTCAAAAAATATTGTTCTTCTACAGCAAGCAACAACAAGCAAGCAACCGAACCTAATCCTCCACACTCTCTAAGAATTCACTCCTTCTGCACGCTATCAAACTGTAACTGCGACACTATTTCCCGCTCTCAGACCATAACGTACTTAGGTATCACAATTGACGAAAATCTTTCTTTCAAAGCGCAGATCTCAACACTTGGGGCAAGAGTCCGAAAATTGATTTATGTAGTAAAAGCTCTACGAAACTCCGCTAACAGAAAAACTCTCCATCTTGTATACACAGCTTTATGTGAGTCGATACTCTCGTACTGCATAACAACGTGGGGTGGCGCAGGATCCACCGCCATGATGGAGGTAGAGAGGGCCCAACGAGCAGTACTTAAAGTGATGTACAAGCGACCATACAGGTATCCCACAGACGATATCTATGCTGAAGCTGGAGTTATGAGCGTCCGTCAAATTTATATCCAGAGAGTTACTCTACTTGTACACAGAAACAAAAACAACTTCAGTTTTAGCCAAGCAGTATCTAACAGGAGACCCATGAATGCCACACTGACACGAGTCAGGACAGTTTTTGCTCAACGCTTCCCAAACTTCAGTTATCCGTTTATTTATAATATATTAAACAAAAAATGCAACATCATTGATATGACATTCCGAGAAACCTAAGCAAATATCACAAAGTTTCTAATGTCTCTCACCTATACAGAAACAGAAGAGCTGCTCACCATAGTCAAATAAAACTCTTCATGAAATATCTACTTGTCATGTTTCTATGTAACTAAACACACTTTACCACACTCAAACACACACACTCAAACACACACACTCACACACTCAAACACACTTACACAAACACACACAGTTCCATGTTAGTCAACTTAAGCCAGAACCTATTTTTATTAAATCTTTGCAAATTTACTTTCTGAAATGTAAATTCATATTTTTTTGTTCATACTATTATCAAAGAATCCGCACCGAAACACACTACAATGGACAGTTTGATTTGTGAGAGCGCCTACGATACAGGTCTCGAACCTAGTGTAGGGCTCGCGTAATCACTTAGGAACCTTTCACTTACTGCGGGTAATAGTCATTTACTTACCTACTAATAGAATTAAGGTTATATTTGTAAAATGGAAATAAATAAATTTTGTATTTTGTATTTTTGTATTCTACCGCACAATATCCTTCTAAACATGGTCCTCCTACAAACGGAAGCCATAACGGCTATCGAGTGACCACTTGTAACGTTGATTACGTTAGAATTGGCCGTTATTTATGCTTCGTTACCGACGGATCAAGTTATTGGGGTGACCTTGCCAACTTTATACCTATACGGTATTAGGCACATTAGAAAGTTAATAAGAATAAGAATAAAAATAATTTATTTACCTTAACAATTAACTTAAATAACATATTTGACTTATCTAACTAGGAATACTGCATTTTTGATATCCCTGTGGGTTCTGCACTAGGAACATCCTGTGTCGCAGAAACCACGGTTGATTAAATAGCGAGTATTAACATGATGCAGATACGGCTATAAATATTTATCTGGGTAGTGGTTTATAGTTATACAAATTCAATAGAATAAGTACCTACTTAAAGTCAGTAAATAGCGTGCTATGAGAGTACTGAAGACACATTGTGAGTGCTGTGTATGTATGGGTGTGTGTGTAAGTGAGTGTGCTGTGTGTGTGTGTGTGTGTGTGTGTGTGTGTGTAGGTTAGTATGAGTTGTTTAATGCGAGTGTATGTTGAATGTATGAGAGTAAAAATAAAAATGTTTTTCTACTTAGGGATTATGAGCAGATTTTCTGTATCTTTATATGAGAGAGTATTTAAGTACTGTGTGTCATAAAAACTCGATACTAAGTATGTATTTCTACATGTGTGTTGTAAAACTTAAAGTAATACTTATGCGATACTGTATTGGTCGACTATTTATTGAACTTGTCTAACTTAGTATTTTAATGAACTTTTTTTAAACATTTTTAAGTTGATAATATGCAAAATTTACAAAAAAGATATAAAAATGTTGCCAGTAAATCGAAACAAAAATATTAGAAAACGAAATTCATTCCTAAAAAGTTGTTTTGATACTATTATATGAAACCAAATAATGCCACTTTCTAGCTACGAAAAAACTATATTGTCTTACACAGCTCTCTGCCCACAGAAAAAATTGTTCCCATATTAACACCAAGAAATCGCATCATAAATTCCAAATAAGGGACAAACAATATCTACTTTTAATTTAATCAAGTCTTAATCCAAGAAACGTTCAAACAATATCCATTGTGTGCAGGTGATTGGCAAAGTCACCCATCCTAAGGAACATTGCATTTTGTGGTGCATTGTAGAGGATTTTCTCACAATACCCTCATTGTTCTCACGAATCTGTTAAAAGTCATTTTTATTGGACAGACACACGTGTTGTGGGTTGGAAATTGTGTTGTTGGTTCTTACTGAGGAAATATGTATCAATCGTTTTTTTAAATAGTTATTTTACGAAATAATTAATGATTTAATTGAATAACATACTAGAAACGCATTATAAAAATATAGACATAATATTAACTATGTGTACGAATAATAGAGTAGCAAGTGTGAATTATCCGTGCCGTTATGTGCCATTAATGCTTACATACGCGCTAGATCGTAGATTATAACGTAGCTTAACATCAGGCAAGTTGTAGTCAAGCGTGAGCCTATCTCATGTAAAAAATAAAAAACACTTTCACATTATTATCTTACAATTTCTACTATAAAATATATATTTTGTACTGTACTAACAGTTAGATAACTAAAACCCATACGATTAATATTTTTTTAAAATTACAATACCATTTTTAACAAACAAGTATGTAATAGGTTGCGATTCTCAAAACAATAGAATAACATTACGTTTTTTAGACAGACAATTGCGAATTACAACACAATCGGAAAAGTTTCCA
Organism: Macaria liturata; assembly: GCA_964023185.1. Lineage (NCBI taxonomy): Eukaryota > Metazoa > Arthropoda > Insecta > Lepidoptera > Geometridae > Macaria > Macaria liturata. Next base: position 1,656,145 of record OZ026815.1, on the reverse strand, counting down.
ACCTCAAATTAAAGTCAATCCCTATTCCCAGTGAATAATGCAGCTTTTTTGCTCGCAACCTGGCTGCAATCTTCCCACCTGCACGCGGGAGCAAAAAGTGCACTATCCCACGCAGACGGGTTCGTGTCTGGATCTAATGTTACCCTGTCAAGGGAATCAAGGGGTTTGTTGGACTTTACATTGTCTTTGGGAATTCTTGTATTACATTTTCGTCGGTACATTGAAAAAAGATCGTTACAGAAACATTGCTAGAAAAGTCATGTTTCCGATCTACAGGACAAAAATGTGGGTATTTCAAAAAATATCGTTATATCATTTGTTGAAAAAAAACTATATTTACGATCTATTCGGTATAGTTTTATACTCGCGGGATCTCGCCCTGGCGACACGCGGGCTCGAACGCTGTCAACTATCGTACCTATTCGTTCATGTTGCCTTTTGTGGACGTACGAATTAATATTAACTGTATTTTGAAAATACCCACAATTTTATCTTATGTTAATTATGATTGTGCAAATTTGTTCTTAGTAACTTAGTGCTATACTTAAGCCTAAGTAGCGGTATTTAGACTACCAATCACATTAAACTTTACTCTGTTTTCATATCATTAATAATCAACCAATTAAAAGCTTTATAGTGGCCTATGTGCTTGGACAAAGTGTTATGTAAACTATTATTAAGTTATATACCACTAGGATACATTAACACTGGTGCTTGTATATATATTGTAAATATTTTATGCCTGAATAAAGATAATTAAAAAAATTGAAAAATTGAATTGGTATAGTTTTATAAAATATATAAGATTATACCAAGAAAATTAAAATCGATGATGAATAAATGCAGTAAGATTGCTTTGATAAGTTAGTAGTTGCACTAACCTTTATCCTTTGAGGGGGTTGATGAATTGCTTAGTTTTTGTACCAAACGTCGAATTTTCGACATTATTTTAAAATTCCGATGCTCTTTTTCCTAATTTACCACTTGAACACTTGAAATAAACACTTTTTTCCACTAAAAATTCAAATAGTTAAATTCAACGAAATTTATGATGTTGCGACGCCCGCACACAAGAAATGAATGAGGTTTGACAGGAAGACGGCGCTACAGGCGCGACATTGACAGTGACATTTGTTCAAAAGTTTTTTTTTGTGTTTTTATTTTTACAGCTATAAAAAGTGTGACGCCTAGTACATACAGAAGTGAGACTACATAGTTAATAAAAAAATCTCGAGCATGTAACGTCGTTGTAGTATAATAGTGGCTAAGCGCAATTAGTCTTTTCTATTCTGTACAAATTTCTTCAACTTCAACTTTTATTAAACTGGCGTTCAATTTTCTGGAATTGTACGAACGTGACAGTAGCCAAATACAACTTATGAATTTACCCGACAACAAGAAATTTCGCACATAAGAAAATTTACACTCGAGAAAGAAATGAGTTGATAAGTGTCATATTTTATGTCAATGTCAGTGATCCACCAATCATAGTACATAGTTCCAAAGGCTATGTTGGACGTTTAGTATTCAACTGAAGACCGGCGAATTAATGAAACATTTTACAATAGCGTCAATTATATAGATCATTGACACCTTAACAAAATTAAAAAACATGATCCAGTTATTTTATACGTCTCTCTTTTTGTTCTCTAATTGAAACTTTGTGAGTACATAATATTACATACCTACCGCCAATACAATCATTAATGTATCTTTATTTATCCAAGATAGATTCACATTCGACACGCTGACAAATCGCCTGATATTATTTAAACAGCGTTGCAGTAAAATCGGTTTTCCGTCGATCAAAAACGACGTACAATCTACAGTTTTATCAGAAAAAGGGCTTAATTTTCGTCAGCCAAATAACGTTTTTTTAAGGTAAGTTAGCTCTAGGTACCAAACCCACACCGCATCTTCCCGACACGAAGGCAAGGATACTGCGGTGTAACCAGAGAGCACACCTGCGGAAACTCGTGGGAAACACAACGTGATACCGTGGCTTGAGGAAACCAGTCGATCGGTTCCGATTGCGAACTAACGGATAGTTGTAAAAATATGTGGGTACTGGTAGTTAATGAGCAAGTAACCATTTAGCGGCGGTTTTGAAACGTCAGTACTGAAAATTAGCTTCCCCATATTCCTGCGTGAGTCCACGAATTTTATGTCCACATTATTGTTGTTGGTGTTTACAGTATTGTATTAGATAGTTTTTTGCAGTAAAAATGGTCAGAATTCGTTGTTTTAAATCCACATCCAGAAGATCGCTTATTATTTTTCCTGTACCTACAAGTTAAATAATTAATGGGTGCAGAATTACGTGCTTTAAGAAAATCTTAGTTAATTCCATTTACTTGAAGGCTAAATAGTACGACATCGTTAACAGTGGAGTTTTCCCTGATTAGTAAATATTTTAAGTAAAACATGAGCGATTTCATCGTTATGCATGCAGTGTGCATTATTATTTAATCCCTGTTTGTGTTTCTTTATATTTATATATTTTTTTTGTAAATGGCACCAATGTTTGTTGTGTTTTGATATTGTTTACAATGCACCTCTCTACCTCATTAAAAACTAGTATTAATTATATCATTTCTCGCTTTCAGATGACGAAGGTGGTCACATAAAGCAAGGCTACGAGTCCCGGCGACAGAATGATCTCTACATGAGACTAGGGTTGTTACTCGGCGAGCGAAGAGGGTCGAGAAGCAAGTCCAGAGAAAGTTGTACGTCCCTCGCTTCGCTCGACGCACACACGCTCGCTTCGCATAATACTAGCCCGGTAAAATATTTGAACTTTAATTTGTAAAAAGATTTCAGTTTTCATTTCAAAAAACATAAAAGTAACGTAGGTAATTTAAGTACGGGATCTCTGAAATAGAGCAATAGGTACATTATTTCAGTACTGTTTTGTGTTACTGTGTTTTCAGTACTGGGTAATTTCATCACATTATAGTTCTCATGTTCTGCTTGCGCAGAAGACCAGCTCTGAGTCTTTATAATGGAACTACGCATCCCATACCTTAGAACACACATTGTTTCCAAAGACTGATAATGGACATAAGCGAGCTCCATCTTAGTCCATATTCTAACCCATGCTGCAATTGCTAACCCATGTTGGCAGTTATTGTTGACTTGACTTTGACTTGACTTGATTATATTTTTTTAACTGAAATGGTTTAGTTTAAAAAATTTAGACAAGCGTGTTTTGCGTTTATCAAACTGTATAAAGCAACAGTAAGTAATTTTAAACTAGTACACTTACACATTCCAGGTATCAACCCTGACGGGTTCCTCTGAGGTGGACGCCGCCACTCCTCTCGGCCGCGACTCGCTCGGTTCCCTCGCATCGATGAGCCTATCAGCTGCTAGCAACTGCTCGTCATCAAGCCCTGGGAGTAGACGGCATTCTGTTAATGGTGAGTTTCTTTATCCATTATTATCATAAGCCTGCTTCCACTGCTGAGCATATGCCTCTCCACTCGTCTCACTCATGCGCAGATTTTATCCAAGTGTTTAGAAAAAGATCTATCTAGAGTCTTAGATTAAAGAGATGTTGATGTCGAGTTAACAAACTATCAAAGTTTCAATCTATTCCACTTTAGAAAAAAACTTTGAATATTACTAAAAGTACAATAATTTAAAAGAACAAGACTTTTTTATTTAAAAGTATCTTTATTTTTCTTTACTAACAAATACTCTTAATGTTGCAGCTCTCCAAAGCAGTCGGTCCGAGGAGCTGACGCGCATGTCGAGTGGTTTCTTCAAGACGAGGAAGACGGCTGCAAGGAGGTCAGCTCGCGTCAGTAGTAAGCAGTCTACCACCTCCACGGAACTTAAAAAAGGTACAATATAACATAGATATTATGAGTTAGCATTTTAATCTCTAATATTTGGTCTATTTATTTCTATTCATAAAATGCTCACGCATAATAAGTACTCGCCTGAGCGATAAGCAACGTTATCAGTCTATGAGCTGCTTGCATAGAAGATACCAATTACCTCTCGACTTGAAAACCGACAAAATCAAAGAGAACAAGAACATCTGATATAAAGTTTCTCAATTTCATAGTTTGCACGATAAAATGTAGTATTATAACGCTTGGTAAGGATATTCACTTTCCACCGTGTACCGTTTATGTACGTTTACAGCTGCAATCGCTATTAACATGTCACATACGTCTGTCACAAGCTTTTCCACTGAGAGTGGTCAATTCTGGTGTCAGAGTTTTCAAACACAAACAACTCCGCTTTTACTTTTTCACTCTGAAAAGCACTCACCAGTAATTTACTCTATCAGTATTTAACACTTTATGTTTGTTCCCAGCCCACCCATCCCCGCAGCTGACGCTCCGGCCGCTGTTCTTCGAAGTGCCGTCGTCTGACAGTGCGGGCTACTTCGCGGGCCGGCAGTGGCTCATGCGAGACATGGAGAAGGCACTCGAATCTACTGCTTCAGGTTTGTTGCTGTTGAAATAAGGGGTGAAAATTAAATGTACCGTGAGTTAGTCTATGAAGAACCAAAAACGAAATCTTAAAAAAATACCTACAAGAAAACTATATAGGTACTGAAAGTTTCATCTATAAAAATTGCAGAAAATTCTAATAAAAAAATCGAATTAATTTCTTTTTGTTCGGGTTCAACTGGGATAACTTTATTCGAACGCTCCAACTGATGGCCAGCGCTCAAATACAAAATATTGTTGATGATGATGTTGAGTAACGTTACCAAACTAATCGACAATGTATGTGGTAATGTATGGGTGCATCAACATTCTACGAAAATAAAATTCACAGAGGAAATAAGCCTCTAAGACTAGTTTAAAAGTAGGTTTGTAAGTTACTCACTAAAATCTATCTCAATAGGTGTCCTAATCTCCGGTTGTCCCGGCACGGGCAAAACAGCCCTCGTCCTGCAACTAGTGGAGTACTCCTGCTTCGGTCGCAAGCGGAACTACGTGTACGATGAACTGAGAGAGCAGTCTGACATCAGAGAGCTGCTGCCTGAGGAGCTGGCTGCCGGCCTGTTCACGCATCTGGCCGGACAAGTCGTGGCTTATCATTTTTGTCAAGTGAGTACCACAAACAAAAAACTACTTCCTTTGATATCATGTCATTGACCCTTCCAGAGTTTTGAACATTTTTGTCATGAAATAGGCGATTTTATACCAATATGTAAAAGAATACGTTACTAAAATTTAATAGGAAGCTTTCTACGGCTATTTATTTTTAAGCGTATTTTATTTTAGTTTCCTGTAACCCTTTTAGGCTGTGATCGATAAACAGACACGGAAAGAGAAACGTGTAGGTAGACAGGTTGGCACGGTACAGCCGAGCTGGTGAAGAAGGGGTTCCCAAAAATGAAACATTTTTATAGGAACCAAGGACGTTTATTCGCCTACATGGCTACGCTAATACTAACTTACAAAACAATACTTAAAACTAAACTTAGTTACAATACTACCTGCGCTCAAAAAGGCAGCATGCACATGTGCGGGTCGGGATCGGACCGCACTGCAGGACACTGGAGCCGTCTCCGGTGTTGATAAAAAAACATTGGTTATTGCAGATGGCAGGACATAACTCCTCCGTCCATAAGAATGAAATTTTACGATGATGAGTAAATCAGAGGAAAATTACATTAACATTTTTTAAATATCCATTAAATAGATATCTGTATTATATGTGTTCCGTTTCAACAATTATAACCAAAAATCAGTTTCACATATTTGAATAGCAAAATGGGTTTTTTACAATTTAACAGAATAATACAAATAATAGTTACACAGTACTTGACAGTACCTACTAAAAGATCATGAATCAAATATTACACATGTATATAAACTAATATTTTTGCTTAATAGCTTTAGAAACAATAAACATCATTTAAATCTGTCTACACAACATTTACAGAGAAAAACAGTAATACAAATTCTATGGATAAGTCCAAATTATGAAAGTTTACAGTAAAGTAAAACATTTAAATTAGAAGTTAGTGAATACGCACAGAGTTGTATCAAAATATGAACAAAACCGAACTCAATTAAAATTGACTGTAACGTTGAGACAAAACAATTGATTCAAATTTATTATTAAAATTTATTAATATTATTTAAAATACATATTCATAATTATTATGCTATTCAGTATGGAGTTAGAATAACAAATTACAGAAGGTAATATAAATATTGCAAAAATGGACAGATCACAAATATGGACAAATACGATTCAATTCGTTCTATTACACAAGCAATAAATGTAGTTAATTAACATTAAATTTGATTGACTTTACATTTCCTTTTTACGCTTTTGGTTCATTTTTTATTTTATGTTGTCGTTACATTATGACACATACACATTATGGGGCAACAAATCAAAAGACAATGCTTCAGCAAACTTACCTACTAAAATTACAATTACATAATTATAAGTCACTTGTCAGAAACTACATTTCAACATTTTATGGGGCAATTTAATTTATTTATTGGGGCAAAAACTAATTTGTTCTATAGAACAAATTAGTTTTTTTTTACATAGATATGCAAATAAACACATAGGCAATGCAATTACGAAGAAAATTAAAAAATTAGACAAAATTTACAATTTAAATTTTAGAAGATAAACACAAATATCTGTTATATTGTCCATTGTCTGTTCCGCATTTTTTTCACTCTTATGTAACGTTGTTTAATCACTCCAGTAACGTTATCACAAATACGTTTTTAAAGTACGGCATTGATTGGGATTTCACTGTTGTAGATTAAATATTTCACTAGTTTTAATTTAACGGCTTGCACAAACACTTTTATATTCACCGTGTTTCTTGGATTCGCGCACAGAAGGTGTCGATGTAAGGCAGTTTCAACCGCCACCAGAGCTGGAACTTCGTTGAAGTATCAGGAGACATCATGAAGGCGACAGGCAGAGTTACCTGCATCACTTTTAGGATAGGATTGGATAGGTTTTAGGAACACAAACTGTTTTACGTATGGAACAACCATCTAGTAATTAAAAATATGATCTCAAACTTGACAGAAATATTGAAATTACTAACTCAAAACAGTAGTATGTAACTAAATTAATACCTAATAACACACAAAATTACATTAATACATATATCGACAAAATTGTGTGTTATCTAATTTTACTTATTTTAACTTCAACTAAGGTAGCTAGATTTTGTAGCCTCATCTAACGCTAGAGCCTAATTCTACTTAACTAAGTCGCTATTGACTCCGCCGATTTTTAGTGCAGTGTGCAGCGACAACTTGTTAGCAAGCGATGCTTGTCTCACTCCCAAGTTCCCTAGTCTAAACTTATCTAAGTCACTATGCATCCCGCCGATTCTTGTGCAGTATGCAGCGACAACTTGTAACACGAGCGATGTTGGTCTCAGTTACAAGCTCCCTAGCCTAAGATCTATCTAAGTCGCTATTGATCCTGCCGATTTATGTGCAGAATGCAGCGACAACTCGTAAGCGAGCGATGCTTGTCCCACTTACAGAGTTCGCGGAATAGGTAGGAGGTCATGGGATTAGTGATGGGTACTACTCACATGCCGTCGCAAACCCTCCATGAGTATAGCTGCCGGCGCCGTCCTCTGCTCCAACCTCGAACCAGTTTCTTCTACAGCTGCACACGCGTCCAGGAGTCGTATTTGTTTGGTTCGCGGATTCAGGTTCCAGGACTTCGTGATATACACCGGCTGATGATGTCACTAAAGAAGTCCGGACTTCCTTAAATCCGCACCGGCTGCGCCAGACAGGTTGGCACGGTACAGCCGAGCTGGTGAAGAAGGGGTTCCCAAAAATGAAACATTTTTATAGGAACCAAGGACGTTTATTCGCCTACATGGCTACGCTAATACTAACTTACAAAACAATACTTAAAACTAAACTTAGTTACAATACTACCTGCGCTCAAAAAGGCAGCATGCACATGTGCGGGTCGGGATCGGACCGCACTGCAGGACACTGGAGCCGTCTCCGGTGTTGATAAAAAAACATTGGTTATTGCAGATGGCAGGACATAACTAGGTACCGCATTGACAGCATTAGCATCACGCTTGCATATTCCAATGGAAATGACAATACAAATTCTAAGTATCAAAACTCAACGTGGCACGTGGATAAGTTGAGCACCAAGATATAAATGATAATACACAAGATGTTGTTGCGATGATTGACGTCGTCAAGTTGTTAACGTCTCAATCACTGTAATCATACAATTTATGTCTACTTACTTACCCACATCAATTTTACCAACCTTCAGTCATTGTCTGGTTGCGTGACTAATTTGATTATCATTTTCAGGCCGACAACAACAGCACGTGTCTGGTGGGTGAATTCGTCCACTCGTTAGCAGCTCAGCTCTGCCAAGCTCCAAGACTGCTGGCCTACAGAGAGTACCTGCTCAGTGAACCACATCTCCTGGGATGTCTGTCTCTGAAGGAATGTATAGCGGACGCAGACCTCGCATTCATGAGAGGAATCGTCGAACCTTTAATCTTCTTGAGGAGAAACGGAAGTATAGACACGAGCAACAGCATTATTCTGGTAGACGGGCTATGTGAAGCGGAGTACCACCGACCGGACCATGGACATACCATTGCCTCTTTTCTCGCGAGACATGTAGCCGAGATGCCTTCCTGGTTGAAGGTGGTAGCTACTGTCAGGACACAGTTTTTGGAACTGTCTAAACAACTGCCCTACACAAGGCTAAGCCTAGACGAGTCTGATAACGTGAATAAAGATTTACTGGAGTATTTCAATGCAAGAGTGCAACAGGCTCCAATCATCGAAACGAACATCAAATGTTCAACGGGCAAGTTAGAGGGAGTCCACAATTCTGTATTGAAGTTCGCCCAATATGTCCTTCACCTGAGCCAAGGCTCGTTTTTGTTCCTAAAATTAATATTAGATTTGTTAGAGAAGAGTCATATTGTTGTGAAGTCGACGAACTACAAAGTGGTGCCGATATCACTGGCGCAGATATTTTTACTGCAGTTCAACTTACGGTTTCCCACTGTACAATCGTTTGAGAAAGTGACCCACATTCTGAGCGTCTGCCTGGCAGCGCTCTATCCACTCACATTGGTAGAGATTTACTACTCGGTGAACTCTTTACTGACGAATCACTTCCTCCCATGGGATGAGTTCTGCATCCGATTCGAGAGTCTCACAGACTTCCTCGTGAAGCGAATGGACAACACATACATGTTCTTCCACCCCTCGTTCAGGGAATGGTTGATACGACGAGAAGACAACGAAAGCTCCAAGTTCTTGTGTGATTTACGAGCTGGCCACTGCGGTATTGCCTTCAGGCTGTCAAGAGTTCAGTCTCCGCTGGATTCGGAGAAGACTATGGAATTGGGACACCACATATTGAAGGCACATATGTATAGGAACCTGGGTCCAGCTCAGTTGGGATTATGTCCAAGAGATCTACAAGCGACGTTGGTAGCAACGAGCTCCGCTAATGTTGGAGAAGCGATAGCCAACTTAAGAAACATCTACACTCCAAATGTGAAAGTGTCTCGACTCATGCTATTGGCTGGTGGACCACCGAATCAGATAACAGAATGTCTTGGCCACGCTCCGTTGCTGTGCATGTACGCATATCAAGGCATCCTGTCGATGGTCGGACTTCTGATAGAATTTGGTGCTGATTTGGAAATGGCCAACTCTCAAGGGTGCACTGCTCTGTCCTTGGCATGTCAAAGAGGACACACAGACGTTGCAAGACGGCTTATTGCTGCTGGTAAGTGTTTTAAAAGATTTTCTTGCAAATATGTTCATTTTTTATAAAAAACATTTTAAAACGGTTGTTTTTATATTTTCAGGTGCATCGCTAAGTCATACAGACACAGCGGAACAAACACCATTGGTTCATGCAGCCAAGAACGGTCACCGAGATACAGTAATATACCTCCTCGGTTGCCAGACGGGACGTGATGATAGGAACTCTCTGGACATTGCCGATGGAAGTATAGAACAGTTGGTGCCAGGATCCAGGCATGCCTTGATCGCGGCCGCACAAAACGGACATTTGGATATCGTGGAGTATTTACTGGATACTGCTGAGCTGATAGTAAGTTAATTGATTTAAATAGGTAAATCATTGTAATTGAATTTGAATTGCAGCTCGTAGTAGATAAACTAATAATTTTGTAATAAATGACACTTTCCACGCTTGTCTCAGATGCTCCTGTAGAAATATACCTTCATAACATATCCAGATATTGCTATAAAGTCCTATTTTCCTTCTACAATGACACCTGAAACCAATAGGAAGATGCTTATTTTCTCAAAAAAATAAAAATGGTGATATGAACCAAATCAGGTTCGCAATTTTCGAAATTAAAAGTAAAATACATTTTCGATATATTGGCTAAACAATCTTCAACTTCAATCATCAACTTACCTACGTTGTCTTCCTTCCAGCCCGACGGCATCTGCCCAGTGACGGGCGAGACCGCCCTGACCGCCGCCTGTTCCACCGGCAACGCTGCCATCGCCGACGCCCTCCTCATCCGGGGCGCTACTCCCTACTCCCTCAACGCTCGACAACTATCCCCTCTGGCCCTGGCAGCTAAGAATGGAAGAACAGCGTTGGTGTTACGGCTGCTAGATTCTGGGGCTGATGTGATGGGATCGGGTGGAAAGAGTCCACTGATCTTGGCTGCGGCGGAAGGACACGCTGATGTGGTGGAGATGCTTTTAGATCAGGGTGAGTTTTTTTTATATTATAACTTATTACTTTCTCGCTTGGAAACTGTCATCTCTAGAGCTACCTGCTAAGAATAGCATAGCTGAATAGAATGGAATCAAGGTCAAATTCCTTTACTTGTCAAGGGGGACCAGCCCTGCTTATAATTTTTCAAAGTGTAATTTTTGTCTTTGTCTTATCATCTCTCGTTTTTGCTAATAATTTCACTTCTGTGACCATGAAAAGTACACTTCACGTACATAGGTCTTTTAGATTAAAACTGCAGAATCTAGTATCAGCCTTATATTTTTTCTTTTTTATTATTATATTCAGCTCTAAATATTTTTCCTTGCATTGCAGGGGCGGACCCCGACGCAGTAGACTCTGACGGCGTGTCCCCGCTGGGCTGGGCGTGTCTCCGCTCCAGGATACCCACCATGATAGTGCTGCTGGACAAAGGAGCTACTATTGGTAAGACTTACTTACTACGAATCAGTGAAGAGGGCATTGTGCGTAAGCGCGTTTTTTTCTCTACTTTTTTTTTTAATTAATCTCTTAGTTTAAATCACATTACCTCTTGACTTAGGTTTGTGACTTCTCCACAGGATTTATTCGATAGGAGAGTTCACTTTGGCAGTTTCGTCATCTGTGGAGGTGTCTGGTCCTTATTCATGAGGCAATACGACTGAAAGAGATAAATTACTCGTATGTTTTCGGAAAAATAAATAAATTTATATATTTTTAATAGATCAACCAGACGCCAGCGGTCGAACCCCACTAGGTCTGGCTTGCGGGGGTCCCGCAGATCTGGTGGAGATCCTGCTGGAGCGGGGAGCGTCGCTGGAGAGAGTAGACCACAGTGGGCTGCGACCCTTGGATAGAGCTATTGGACAGAGGAACGTTCCCGTAAGTATTTCTATTGGATATAATGGTTTCCCACTAGTAACATAATTCAAATAATTTGCCTCGTTATTGGGGCATGGTTCCATGCGAATATAAAAAAATCACATAAGTACTACAGTAAAGTTGTGTGTCATTAGAAAGTTATTCTGTATTTTTGCGAGTCTTGAAATCGATTAAAGCTATCCTGATTTCACTTTATGTGACCGTCTTTTTATGAATGTCTGAAATGATTTCATGAACGGTATTCTATCTCATTTTAAGCTGCCAAGATTTTAATCTTGGCAGCTCAAAATGAGATATATCAAGTTTTGTATATTCCTCTTTAAAACTAGGTATTTACGTACCTATTTGTGTTGCAGGTAGTCAACTGCTTCTTGAGGAAAGGCGCTAAACTCGGCCCCACTACTTGGGTCATGGCGTCTGGCAAACCAGAATTTATGTAAGTGTTCTTTACTGTCTACAGTTTCTAAAACAAACACGGTATAGAAAGTACTAAGAAAAACCTAACTGTTACCTTTGATAAAAATGTAACCCCATAAAAAACACTAATTTGAATGCAATATTTAAGCTCCATAAAACTAGATCTCTTATAATTATCTTTATACAGACGGTTAAAATGATAATATAGGTACACAAAACAAACAAAAAAAAAATATTTTGACGCAAAATTTTAAGTTACCATCAGATAACATCTTGGCTTAGCACTATAATAATAATACCATTATTTAATAATTAGTGGCATTCCATTTTGGGTGCTCCGTGGGTCGAATGACACGTTAAATTGTAGGTCCTGGTAATTGTTATTGTAGTACGGCAGTCGTTAAGCTATATCAGAGGCCCTTACGGCGGCTTGATGAACTCTCGACTCTAGTGTTGGCCACTCTCATTCGATAGGAAGAAGAATCCATCCATTTTCTTTCTTTCTCCAGGCTAATACTGCTCAACAAGCTCTTAGAAGACGGCAACATGTTGTATCGCCGCAACCGTCCATCCGAGGCCGCGCACCGCTACCAGTACGCCTTGAAGAAGATCAACCCTCTCATCAGTGATGAGGGTCTGACAACCCCCAGCACGCAGCCAGTTCCGGCAGAACATGTGGCTGCGTTTGTGCAGCTGAAGACAAATCTACTGCTGAATCTGTCGAGGTGTAAAAGGAAGCTCAATGTAAGTAATGTAATCAATTTCTTATATTGTCTGAAAAAGGTATAGGTATGAATAAGGTATATCCTGGTGGGCGCGTAGTTCTTTACAGGGCAAAATCACAATTCATGCATTTTTGATATAAATATTTGACAAAACAATCCGCTAGGATTGTTTTGCCAAATATTAAATACCTATTAAATTTTAATATTAAATATTAAAGAGCAAGGCTATTTTATTTACACATACCTTTCCATGTTTCCAGGAGCCCTCAGACGCCTTAGACCTGGCTGCGCGCGCATCCATTCTCCGTCCAAACGCCTTCGAATGCGCGTACGCAATGGCGCGAGCGATCCTAGCTCTCAACCGACCCTCCGAGGCACTGCCGCACGCGAAGCGAGCACTACTCCTCGCTCCTTCCAACGATATATCAGCTGTAAGGACCCTGAAAGCTTTGCAACAGGAAATATTGACAAGAATCAATGCTGGCTCCATTAGTCTGAACGGTGATACGAGATCTATGAGGAATTTTGACAGCATCAGTTTAAATATGCCCTAGATACACCATAAGCATCGCTAACAATCTCACGAATTATGGTCAAGAGAAAAAAACATTTTTTTTAAAAGAGAATGTTTGTTGAGTTGTGTTAATAAAATGATGTCTATGAGATAAGAATTCAATAGCTTTGTAACACATTTTTTTTAATTCAAAAATATTAAGCTGGCTCTTGGTTTTGTTTTTATTACTTTTCTGGTGTTATGGCTATCTGTATTCACTGACATTTTAAAGTTGAAATTACTGTCTAGGAGAAAAAATATGCTGAGTTTTTTAATAAATAGAGTAATAATGCAAATGAACTTTTTTGAAAGAGTTTTTTTATTATTGTTTCTTACGATCGAACGAACAATAACTAGATAATTATAATATTCTTCAATTTCATACTTAATAACTTACTACCTAAGCACCTGTAGATAGATTTTTAATATTATTGGGCTCGAGCAGCTAACATATAATTTTTATAAACCTGTATATAATAATAGAGTTTCAATATGACAATGTACAGAAACATTAGGTTTTAGAACCTCGAATATTATTTTACTTCGGTTTTCGCTTGCCATTACGTAAAAATGCTTTAATTTTGATTTGTTTACATGACACAGTTTTTTATTATTTTATTGTATTGGTGCCTTTTTTTAAATAAATTTGATTTGGCAGTTTATTATATTGTTGTTGAGTTAAACTCACAAAGCCTATTTTCTTGCATATAACTTATTAGGTAGTTTTATAATCAATGTATTCTTTGAGTGTTTTGTACGAGTATTGTTTGAGAAGTATGTATAATATAAAAACAATTTATCTAAAACAGAGTGATGTTGAATGTAAGAATAGGTTTTAATTTCTATTTATTTGAAACATCATTTCTTTAGTCCATAATTTAAGTACAAAATGTTTGTGAATTACATATTAAACTTGTGCTTTATCTAAATTAGCGTGATGTTCATCCCTGTCATTTTACATAATAATATAAATTAAAATTTGACATCACATAATGTAAAAAGTATTGAAATGACAAATATTTTAATAATCATGCTAATTTAGGCATAGTTGAGTAAAAATCTTAGTGTTGCAATATTCTAAAAAAATAAAACAAGGTGAATTTGTTTAAAAAATTGATATCTATATTAAGACTGATGAAAATTGGTGACATTATAAATTGTGCGTTTACTTATAACTATAGATAATTAATAAGGAGTATTTTTAGTACAATAGCTACTGTAACAGTACATAATTATCATATTAAATACACTTATTGCTTCAAGTATATTGTTTTATTCAGACTCAATTAAATTTTATGACTTATTCAGGTTTTAACATTTCCAATTTGTCGGTTTTGGCAGTCACGAATCTGGTAGAAAAATGCGGAGCTGAGGTAGAAATCCGATGAGTGGAAGAAATTCGTTCAGTGGTAGAAACTGTTTCTGGTTGTATGGTAGAATCCGATTGGGTCGTAAATATAGGACGAATAGTAGAAACAGGTGGAGTAGCAATATGATTATTATTGGTCGGATTATTCATAGGAAAAGAGCTTCTCAAGATTCCGTTTTCCATAAACGGTCTCCTTATCATTAGGTTACTATGTGGCACTCTCATATAAACGGGCAATAAAACTAAAGGCGGCTTTACAACTAACGGAGTGGTAGAAACAGGCCTTACTTTTGGCGGTACATTTAAAGTAACCACTTTCGGTGCATGTCTGTCGTTCAAAATGCCATAATGATAAATAGGTTTCTTGGTCTTTTTGTAGTGTCTTGGTATGTATGCCTTTGGATGGTAAGATGAAGCGTTATAGACATGTAGGAAATGGTCTAAGATTCTTTGTGCGTATTCTTGAGATACGGATTTTTTTATCGGGCTGTTGTTTATCTGGTCGAAGATGAAAGCGCACTGAGCCGTGTTGGTGCTCTTCTGTTTTGGACAGGTCTGAAACAAATAGAAATGTTATTTACTCAAGTTCGAAAGCTTTGTATTATTATAATAGTGAGAATGAAACTGCTGTCAATATTTTCAAATTCTCTTGGTGGTAGTGGTTTGTATGTCACTAAACTATGTGAGTGTTTTGTTTTGTTTAAAGTCAATATGTATTGTATTCTATTAATTGATTATTTGATTTTATTTTGTTTTCCAAATTAAATATTTTATTTTATTTAGGCTCACTGATTATAATAAGTGTATAGCAATAAGTATTTTAAAAGAGACATTACTGTTAAGAAGTGATTACCTATGTTATTTGACTTGCCCTGTACGGAGCGATGTCGTAAGGTTAATTAAACATTATGATTTATGATATGATTTATGATTTATGATTATGATCTTCCATTTAACGTTATATTATAACCACCAAAGCACTACTTTTTGCCACACATTTATAACTTATGAAAAACAAGATGTTTTGCACCGCGAGCGATCCGGTTTAAGCTCTTTGGTTATTTTTGTGTATTTGTTTTGTTTCTAATTTTATTTTGTATATATTGTAAACATGTACATACATATCTTTAGCAATAAATATTTTATGTAATGTCATAAGATAACATGTCATTACTACTAAAGAATTTAACGACTTACCATCAACATAGAATCCAATAAATTCAACAGCTTCTTCGGCGAGTTACAATGTTCAGAATACAACAGATCCATGTTGAAAGCGTTTGTATAAACAGCTTCTAACGTAGGAGCCTTGTCGGCTGTGTAGTTTCTGATGCGATCCTTCATTTTGAAGTAGTCTAGGAAGCCGTATTTGTTGAGGACGCCCATTTTGGAAAGAAGGCAGGTTGTGGACACAGTTAGGTCTTGGCACTGAAAATAATAATACAATAAAGTAAAAATTATGTAATTACTCTACTATATTAGTATTAAAACATAGTATCAAACAGAGGGCTCTGTATACATTTACAATACTGGAAACTCACGCAAAATAATTTGAGGTAGTTAGTCTTGAAGAAATTCGTGAAAACAAACAACATCTGCATACAAATTCATTCTTTCCATAGGGGATGAATGAATTTGTATGGAGATGTTGTTTGTTTTCACATTTCATAGGAAATGTACAAAAAAGCTATTTTTTACGCTTTAAGTTTTGAAATCCAAAACTCAGTGAGTAACAAAAGCCAGACGCACTTCACCAAAACTCTCTTATTGCTTCAATCGGTACTAAAATATATATGTAGTTGTTTTAGGTTTTAGCATGGTGGTTGGTTGAACCACTTTCATCAAACCAACTTTTAGACAATATCAAAGCTCAAAAGTCAAATCCTATCAAAAGTAATGTAAATGAAAGTTTAATGTCCTTACCTTATTAGTAGAAGCAGAGAGCCTGTACGTCTTGGGTTTGATGACAGTGGAGACAGGTTCAGTCCTGCTGAGGGAGGAGATCCCACACTCAGTAAGGAGGAGGCGGGACACCAGCTCTGGGAGGGGACAGATCTCACGACGATGTTTCTGGGGGTAGGAAAAAATTAAGGTAAGTCTTAGTTTCAGTATATTCTTTTTTATTTGATATATTTTTTTATTAAATCAGGGTAATTCTTAACCATACTTTGCCTGACGGTAAAAAATAGCTAGGTATGGTTTACGATAGGTCGTCCTTACCTATGTATCTAATAAGAAGAATTCACTATCTTTTATATAATAACAACCCTTTCGTTACGTTTCAATCAGATTCGGTGATGTTTTAGTAGCTTAAATCTTTTAAAACGTTTTCAAAAGAATAAAATAAAAATGAAAGACAAATACACTAATTCCATTTACTTGGAACTTTTACTTTTTCTCACAGAATGCGTATTTTCAATTGAAAAATATTTGAAACAAACTTACTGGTCTATACTTGGATGAGCTGATCTGGCAGGTTCTTTCAGATGTAGAGTGTCTGTGAAATAGAAGTATATTTCTTTATAGATTTTCAGGACATATTATTGTAATAAGTAAAAAAATAGAATTTGACACTTACTTGCATGGATCATTTTTTGTAGTGTTCGGGCAATTCTGGAAAAAGAAAGAAACGGAAATTTACGCAAATTTAATTTTCAATGCATAATATGGTCTACGCGGTTGAAATTACGGTATTCATTAAAGTCATTCTGAGCAGAAAAATATAAATTCTTAAAACCAGTTATACCTAATCAAGAACCATAAGTTCAAACCCCGCCCACCCAATCAAAAAAATAATTAATTAAAACATCACATAATTAATAATTAATTAAATGATTGATTACTAATTAATTAATTAATAATTAAGAAATTATTTTTGCACATTCTTACCTCAGTAAGCACATCTAATGTGCAGCTTAATATCTTGTTAATCTCACATTGGTCATCATATTCAGTAACTGGTTTATGAATACAAGTTGTAAGCACCCTTCCTTTCCCCTTGGTCCAACTTGGATGGTTCGCTGTGAGATTGTCCAATAGTCTTGTGAACGCATCCAAGTCGACTGTGCCGTTTGTGATGATGTTCAGCTTGGTAAATACGCAGGTTTCTTTTTCGCACTGGAATGTAAATAAAAAATATATATGTATTAGGAAATGAACATTTTATTGAATCAGATGGATATAGGAAAAGAAATCATTTAGTATTATTATAAAAACACATTGTGTAATTTATTCGTAGTATTTATCTTAATAACAACTCAGTCTAAAATTTACATTAAAAAAATAACTTTCTCTTTGTAACTGATGTGAAATCATACAGAAACAGAAATTATTTATATACCTGTTAGGGGCCGTCCATTAATCACGTGATGTTATTTTTGGCATTTTTTAACCCCCCCTCCCCGTGGTGATACATGGTGATGTTTATGATTAACCCCCCCTCCCCCCCATATATCACGTGTATTTTTAGACCAACAAAAAATCTTAACTTTCTACTTTTTTTTCAAATTAAATATTACAATAATGCCAAGCGGTAAACAGAAAGGTTACAGGACCTGCAGATTGTTTTTGCTTTTCGCGCGTTAGTCGAAAAAATAAATACACGTGATATGTCACTACACCCCCCTCCCCCCTTGTGATATTTCGTGACTTTTTTATGGACCCCTCCCCACCCTTTCGAGCCTCACGTGATTAATGGACGACCCCTTACTACATTTGAAACGATTACCATTTTGGTCGAGAAAAGCAAGATTTATATCTCTCTCTCGTTTCTTATGAAAATTCTTCCTGTTTATAAACTAGTTCCAAATCTATTAACGCTAGATATATTTATCAAACTATTAATGCTATTAATGCTAGCTAGAAAAATATAGATAATGCTTCCAAATTGTAAAAGTACTAACTAAATTTAAACTCACCGATTGCGGAACAACAGTAATATCCCGCCTCACAATCGGGGCCCTGGTGGCAGGTCTCTCTGTGCTGGTCGTGGTAACAGGTTCGTTCTTCACGACCAGTCTACTCCGACCTCCCCAGCTCATTTCAAAGTTGCATTCTTGTCGCCAGGACGGTTGAATGAAGTCGGAGATATCGCAGCAGTCTAACGGGTCGGTGGTTAACTGAAATATAAACAAGGATAGTTATAATAGTGACACATTTTATTGATCTAAAATTGGCTTAGTTTAAGACTAGATGGCACTGTGTGCAATGTGTGCTTATTAATTTAAGTCTTTAGCACTTTTGTCCAAAAAACCTTGTTCCAAGATTCTTGCTAAAAGGTATGGCTTCTACACTACACAGGATAAAATTTATATAACTGGCAACCAAAACAATAAAACACTAATAGGAAAGTTCATCATAACTACACTAAATTAATCGTACGGCTTAAAACATCTTAAAAAAACTGCCTCATAAGAAATGAATGTATGTCTTCATAACTTCATTTTTTTCTTTTGGTAGCGTATTTATTACTCAGTATTAAAGCAAATTTTGTTGCTGTTATGAAAGAGTGCACTTACAGGTATATTTCCCGGTACAAAGCCATTCAAACCCACCACTTGAAGAGAATCACCATTGGACGATGCAGGAGTTGTAGTATCGAAATATCTCTGAAAAGTAAACCGAAAAATACTTATTGAGTATATAAGAAATATACAGAGGAAACCGACATGTTTGAGGACCACAATATCCGAGGACATGTGTCTTCCGTGGAAGGACCTGGGCGCCCACCACGATGTATCTGCCCAAGAAAACTCCCCTAACGAATTAATTCTGCGGGGGAGTCACTACCCTCAGTCAGAAAATACGACTCCATAGAGAGAGATATAAGAAATACATATATTATGTACTTATACATTGTGCCAAATAGTGTAGAAGATAAAGCAGCGCCACTTCAAATAGTTACTTGTTCACTTTTTTATACTTTTCCTTACGATTGCACTATTGTGATCACTAATATAATAAGATATCGAAGATCTGAGAATTGGTCCTGTGTCTCATAATCGCTCAATGATGTATATAAAAGTTTGAATTCCAAAATAATATATGTTTTTTTAAATAAATTTACCTGTGCAGGCATCGCAGCAGGTGTGAGCCGCGTCGGGTTGTGAGTGTAGTATTGTATGACGCTGGTGAAACCACACCGAGAGAGAGCTGGCGGTGTGAACAGGGGAGGGAGTTGGCAGCATTTCTGGCTGAAATACTGAGAAAGTAAATATTAATTGATTAATTGATATGTAATTAATTAATTAATGGATATGTAATTAATCAATTAATTACATAATAGTATGTAATTAATTAATATTTAATTAAAATTAATTAATTAATTAATTAATTTTAGTCGAGAGTGAATCGGTTTCTTCTAGACAAGCGCGCTAATTCGAAGATTACAACGTTGCTTAACCATCAGGCGAGTTATAGTCAAGCGTGAGCCTATCGTGTTGAAAAAAAGATGAGAGATTGCATTAGTAAATAAATGAGCGATGCTTCCAAGAGATTTCGGCTACGGCGAACGTATTTTCAATGGGAAGGCTACTGAATGCATCCTCACGTAACATACCCTATTTTAGCGGTGAATGTTCTAGAACAGTTGCTACATGTGAGTGGGCCATTTACATAATTAAAATTAATGTTCGGGAGCGGTTTAGTTTTGTATAATTCCTTTTCTAGTCCAGAAAACTAGTAAAACTATTATTGCATTAGTAAAACTGTGTGTATAGAATAATAAAAAAAAATATATTTATAGTAGTTTAGTTTAAATAAACTTACGTTTTTCAAGAACCAAACAGGTCGTCGATCAGTCGGCATATTTGATTCCGCGTTTTCGTAGCGACTGTAAAGATTGAGAAGATTGTTTATAGCAAGTAACCAATAAATTTATAAAACGAAAAATTGACCCCGTCAAAAAATGCGTGGAAGTCTAAATCGCAAAACTACTGAACTAATTGTAATGCAACTTGTAGGTTAACTTTATTTTACTTGTCCATAGATTGCCTGTAGGTGAGCAGGAGGCCTCAGATGGATCGTGCAATAAGTTGTAATATCTAAATACATAAAACTTAAGGTGACTGACTGAATGACATAGTGATATTAGTGATCTATCAACGTACAGCCCAAGCCACTGGACGGATCAGGCTGAAATTTGGCATGACGTAGGCATCTGCTAAGAAAGGCTTTTTGGAAAATACACTTTAAAAGTGGTGAAATAGGGGATGCAAGTTTTACTTCTTAATGCGAGCTAAGCCACGAGTACACACTAGTATGTAATGTAACTCTAAATGGAATACTTTGTCTCAATATAACATAGGTACTCCTCCTATAAAATTTCGCAAATGTGTTTTGAGAGCCCATTAGGCCTTCCAAACACATTTTCTAAAATCGAGTATACAGTTTTTAAATTTGTTACCTCTGCGTAAACATGTTTTTGAATCCAGCTAGCGAGTTGACCGGCGCACACGCATCATCTGGTCTCTGGTACGTCTCGGGACAGTTCTGGAAAATAACGATGAAAGTGAGAGCTAGATCCGAAACTGACCTGTTAGTAGCTCTACCTTCTAATCTTGGGTTGCGGTTTCGATTCCTGCGTGACACAAGTAAAAATTTGTAATTACTTATGTTAAGTCTGGCCGTTTCTATGTACTTATAAAAAGTATGTATTTACAAAAGTTTATCTGTTATCTAGTACCCACGACACAAACGTTTGCTTAGTGTGGGGCTAGATGGCGCTTCAATGTCCAAAAATAACTTGGGGATCGTGGAGTGACTCCTTTGCAGATTATACTCACTGGGGAAATTTTCTAGGGCAAGTGCATAGTGGTGGGCGCGCAGATCAATCCACGGGAGACGCATGTTCTCAGATTTTGTGGTCCAGAAGGAGTATACCTCGATGTACCCGTCCAAGAGAATTTTCGGAATTAAACAATGAGCAAAATAAGTGAGAGTGTTTTGAAAAAATACTTCTAAAATTTAAAGACTTTTATCTGCGACTTGGGTCGCAAGTTATGTGAGTATATATCTGTTGCAGGGACTCATGAATCTTGGATAGCAAGAGTACCTACAACGCAAGAAGAATTACGTGTAATATTTGAATAACTTTGCAAGTAATATTAATGTACTTATTTAAATATTTACAGGTAAATTTATTACAAAGACTCACCACATTCAATTGATCGATAGTACAGTGGAACAAAGCTTGGCCAGGACAAGTGTTACTGTATCTCCTGGGACGATCATTGTAACAAGTATTGACCACAGTTGGCACAGCAGTGTGCCATTCGCCTGGCAGTATGGAGTAGAGAAGAGTAGAGAAGTGTTCAGGGGTCGGCAGCGAGTCGGAGAGACCGAGATCGGTGTTTATGCAGTTCCACTGTTTGCACTGGAAAAAGGAGAAAATAAAGTTATTAATATTAGACAGTAAGACATCATCATGTGGCCTGAACAGAAATTAACACTATCTCATAATCATTTTGAAAATGGTGGACAATAGATAAACATTTCTGTATTGGAACTATTGGAAGTCCAATATAAAACCACAAAACTAAGAAAAGGAACATTAAATTTATAAAATAAAATTAATTAAACCATAACAGACTGCTAAAACCTCTATCGCTTTATGGTAAGTAAGTATCTAACGGGGTTTTTTCTGAGTAAATAGTATGAAAGTATTCTTACCAATTTAGAATTCTTCAGATATGATGTTCCGAAGCTAGGTTGCTGCACAGAAGCCTGAAATATGAAAAGCAATCATCAGACAAATACATTACTAGTGGACGCTCGCGGCTTCGCTCGCATTATTTTAGAATAAAAAGTAGCTTATGACACTCCTAAGACCTCATACTACCTACATACCAAAAATCATGATGATCCGTTCAGCCGTTTTTGCGTGATGAGCTTTTAAATAAACAGAGACACAGAGAAACAGATAAACAGACAAAATTTCTAAAAATGGTTGGAACGTGTTCTGCTATCAATTCGAAGTATCTTCATGCATTTTTTTAAACATATTCAATGTTCAGACTTTCAACCCTCTTCAGCTTTATTATATGTACAGATAGATAATGACTATTCTAAACAATTGAACACTCTAAACTAAAACTACACCCACACAAACACTATTGAACACTCTAAACTAAAACTACACCCACACAAACACTATTATGGTTAAAGATATAGCAGGTATTCACAATTAATTAAAATACAAAAACAATAATGAAACTCCCTTAAGTACCTACCAACTTTTTGCGATTCACTTACATGGCGCCAACAATATCACTTTGTTATCTTAAACGGTCTTTAAACTTGTTATCGTTTGACCTACAAAATAAGACCTGCGACCCGAGGAAAAATGGAATCTATTATTATGCCTAAACGCTATCAGGAACAATATAAAAGGTAGAGAAGCCATCTTTAAGAGAGAGATATAGGTAAATGGTTTGTTTGTTTTCGATTCTTGATTATAGCTTTCATTATGACGCTAAGATGCTTAGCAGCATGCATCCCTACATTAGAAAAAGTTAAGTAGGTGGGTTTTTTGTAGGTTAATTTATTTTTTGTAAGTACATATACAATGTTTCGGATTTGCATAAAATAATTAAGAGTTCTGTCAAGTTTCATACATAACACAAAATACAAATTTCCGACTTATTTCTTGTTTAAGTCTGGAAAAGGGCTTATCTAAACTTTTAATAAAAATCTTGCTGTTACAATATATAACAAGGTAAATAATATAGATAATACTTACATAAACCGCATGTATTGCGAGAAATAGCCACAATATCTTCATGTTGTCTGCAGGAAGGTTGTAGAATTACTGAGGATCTTGTATCTGCCCGGGGTCAGCACTGATACACTCTACATTTTTATGCTGCGTCGTTAACATACATAGTTATATGAAACGATGTTTGTAAAATAAGGAAAAAAATCTTTTCTACTTATTGTATGAAAGTGGCCAGCTCTAGAGTGAACTCTTTTTTAAACAAGGAATGGGTTACTTGGCCGTAATTCGCCTGATAGTAAGCACTCATTACGGTCTAGGATGGAGCGTGCTCTGTTCAGTTTTCAAATCACTCTCAGGGCATCGTCGTATTACAGAGACCTAAAAATTAACGTGTCACCTGACCTACCGAGGAATAAATGGAATGTCACTTGGTCACTCATCCATGAAGTGACTGCATCGACAGTTGCTTAGCATTAGTGATCCCATGTGAATACCTCTACTAGTTGAGCTACGGGCGCTTCAAAATAAAAAGAAATGAGACAAAAGAAGACACGACAAATCTACACAAGTCAAATCACTATTTCCTCCATCTAAAAATAGTATGTAAATACCATACTATTAAGGCAGGGCATGAAAAATCAGTCAAGACTCATAATTTTTAAAATCCGCTTTCTTTCATATAATTCTAATATAAAGACACCAGAGTTAGCGACTCTCAAGTGAACTTATTTAAAGAACCTTGTACTGCATGAGTATGCCAATGTTGTGTAAATAGCTGATATCCAGTTGAATCCAAATACTCAAACGAACATTGTTTTGACATGTGATAATGTATTAAAATCGGGCGCAGAGAAATAAGAAAACTAGTGCAAAAATATTCCTTCAACGGAGTCAGAAGCTGTGACCCTTTTAACTGACTTCAAAAAAGGAGGTTATTATGTCTTCTGAAAGTTTTTTTATGTATATTAGTGGTGTCTTTTTATGATGGACAAACGGCACTCCACGATGTTACCCGGTAAGAAAACTATCTTTTAAAAAATATCCGTGATTTAATCTATCTCCATACTAAATTTTATCTAAATCGGCACTGCCGTTTCAGCTTGAAAAGAGATCAAACACACATACTTTCATTACAAATCACAACTTGATTTTGTAAGCAAAAACTTTGTATTGTATTTAACCTATTTAAAAAAATAAAACATCATAATATTTTATAACATAATTTATTGGATAAATCCATAAATTAAAAAACACATTCAATGCGAATCTACTACTTAAACAAAGCCAGAGCAACTCATTACTAAAGTATTAGCTAATTTATTTATATTTGATCAATTAAACTATGGGTTTTAGGCCTCGACATTATTTCGACCAATTTCTAATATATAAAAAAAAACATTTTAGACAAACTGTAAACACAATCTTAGGCCCGTATTAATATAGGTACTAATCTCGATCGTGATCTTAAAGCCGGTATCAGTTGATACGTTAAGATGCGGCCAACATCTTAAGAAAAAAAAACTCATCATCAGCGCCTATACAAATTCACGATCTTAAGTCCCGGATCGACTGAACTCAACTATTATGGTCTTGAGAACCATCTTAATACCGATCTTGAGACCCGAGTATTGTATATTGAACAACATGATCTCAGGTGATGACAGACTCTTAACCTGGGTTTTAAGGTTTGTTTATGAATGGAAACCGGCACTTAAGATCGTGCACTTACGCTGATATCGGTTTATTAATACAGGCCTAAGGCCCGTGTATAATGTAATAATTAGCCTACAATTCAAAATAGTTTATGGGCTTTTCAAATTATATTTTTAACATAAAAAAACTGTTTTTGAGGTATTGGAAATTAGGTTGAAATATAATTCAATCATAATTTAGCAAATTGTTAGGCTATCTTACAAATGTAATTAGTCATGCTACATATAAGAAGCAAATACAAAACTGTATACGAAATGTATTTTTCATATTCTGGCAGTGGTTTTAAAACATAAACTTGTGTAAATGTATAAATACATAATGCCGAAGCCAAGTCGAGATATTTGAGGTTTAAGTTAAAATCACAGTTGCAAATCAAATAGGGCAAAGTACCTGTATTTTCTAATAATTGTAAGGTTTATTATTGTATATTGAAAATAAGTTTAAATCATATTTTTTACTATCCCAACTATAATGTATCATTTAAATACACTTATCCAAAATGATTACAGATTAAATAAATCTTCCTTGAAGTATGAATATGTACTGTAACAAAAACACTAAAATATTAACTTATGTAAAAAACACAGTAAATAAAATTTTGTCAATGAAATTTTCTTCACTTCGTAAGAACTTTATGGCTTTGGGCCTATTCCGATATTCCCAACAAATCAGCTACTCATTTAAACTTATTTAAAATGATAAATCATTTTGTGTCATTTAAGTTCTCATTTTATAATTTTCTTATTGAAGTACATATGTACTTTGCCCTTGTAATGAAATCAGTAAAACCTGAATTATTGAAGCCCAGACACTTATATTTGGTCCTGCCGCGTGAAGTGTTTGACAAACTTGCAACAAACTGGTGAATTGGACCTGCGGACAAAGGAACAAGAAAGATTAGCTTTTTTGGAAGATATAATGATGAATGAAGTATATAACTGAGCCGACACTTGAGTGTTCACAGAATAAAATACCTTCAGTCCATTACTGTTGTTAATAAAATACCTTCAGTCCATTACTGTGGTTAATGACAACAGCATTATTAGTTTTTTTCTTCTTTTAAATTGAAAAGTTGGACTTTTGTTTATGGATAAACTGCTACAAAAAGATATAAAGATAAAGAATCTTTATTGATACTGTAAAGTTGTAAAATACATATATAAGTACTAATATCATAGAATATGCTACACAAATTACAATATCTCGTCAAATTTACATTTACTATAATAAAATTTTAAAAGTTACAATGTGTAGTTTTATTAATAAACTAATGTTTTTTTGTTATTAAAATCATGTCGAACATAATAGGTATGTAATCATACAATGTGTCAACTTAAATAAATCTACTGTCATTACATCTTTCGGATTGTTTGTACGATAAGACATCTTATCTTATATATCTTATATATTTATTATATCTTATTGTGTTGAAACATGTTTCGGCAGCCTCATTTAACTGACAGTTCCATTCTAACAAAGGCATACTACATTTTCGGCTACAGCGTCTGACTTAGATTTATACATTTACTTTTGAAAAACAATCAATTAATTGCATCATCTATATATAGCGGGGTATGTGAAAACATGTATTGTGAATATAGTGGTAGTTGTGTGTATAGTTAACATCAAATTAAGTACTTAAGTAAGAATTAATGAAATAAACAACTTTTTACTTTACTTTTATGTATATGTATTAAATCTGTTACCTAGTACCCATGATACAAGCGTAAGCTTAGTATGGGGCTAGATGGCGCTGTGTGATATGTCCTGAAATATTTATTTAATTTGATCTGTAAGAGTGACTTCTTCCAGTCAACCATGTAAACATTGTACACACTTACCTACAGAGTCCTACAAGAAGGCCCCGAAGCCGAAGGCTCGCTTGATGCTGTCGAAGTAGTACCGGCGCCAGTTGTCCCGGGTGTGCTCCACCTCCCCCGCCGGGACCAGCTCCTGCTTGAGGCTCACCAGAGTGTGGTCATCCTGAATGCGAGCATAGCAAGTATTGTTATATAGGGAAAAAATAAAGGGAAATAAAGCGCCCGTAGCTCAGCTAGCGGAGGCAATAGCATGCGATTACCAATGTTAAGCAAAGGTCGACGCGGTCAGTACGCGGATGGGTGACCGAAAAGTGGCATTCCATTTTGGGCGCTTCCGGATGACACGTTAAATTTTAGGTCCCGGTTCTTTGTCTAGTACGGCAGCCGTTAAGCCATGTCAGAGGACCTTAGGGCGGTGTGAAAACTCTCGACACCAGAGTGGGCCACTCTCATTCGATAAGAAGTTGTTCTGGTGATAATTTGATCTATCTCTATCAAAAAACCAAAGTGTTAGCTCCAGTTTTTTTTTTATAGTTTGTATATATATATATATATATTATTTGTTGTATGAAATAGCTTTTTAACTAACAATTTTAAGCCACATATTCCTGATGATGTTGCATAGACGCTGATTACCTTACGATAACGATTAAATTATGACAGTAAAAAAAACACACAAAACTATTTATTACTTTACTACTGTGTCACTTCATGGGGATGTGCAAATATATCTCATTTCATCAAAGTGGAACGTGCTCAAAGACTAATTCTTAAAGCCGCACACAACAAACACCACAGACACCCAACTGACGCCCTGTATACAGAATCTAAGCAGCTCAGGGTACGGCAACTTTTCATTGAAGCCTGTACGCTACGGTTTCATAAAACTGTGTCTCTCGTCGTCACTCAAAAGCGCACACTCCGATGGGAAATACCTACATCTAAAACAGAATTAGGAAATGCTTCCGAGTTCTTGGCCCGCTTATATACCAACGACTAAACAAAATTCTTGATATTTTGAATTGCAACAGACAATCGTGCAAAAAAGCTGTAAGGGCACACATGATTACGTTGAACTTAAAGGACACGGAGGAATTTCTCCGTGTGGTGTCATAGTTAACGTAATATGTTCATTTATAACTCCATATTTCATCACACTCACTTAGACATTCTCTCAAATAACTATAAATTCTAATCCAATACTCCTAGGTGAAGGGATTGTAACCCCAGCTTTATTGTTTGATGGTAGGTACTCAAATCCTTCCACATATATACACTAGCTAACATACAAACAAACACACAATCATATCAACACATCACTATAAACACGACATACATACATATAGTCATAACGAACTGCCCCTACAAAGAGTACTAGCTGCCGCAAACTCAGGGAATCCTACTGCAGGAGCTAGGGAACTTCAATAACAAACATGGTAAAAATTCACTAGCTCCATAAAACTGTACCTAAACAATGACTCACAATACCATATATTTACCTGATACTGTAATCTTAGTTTAACTAAATTACTTTGCATGTTAGTATTTAAGTGTGTAACCAAATCCATGTAATTACCATCTAAGTTATGTTACCCAAATAAATCATTTATTTATTATTATTTTATTTATTTATTACATTGAATTATTAGGTACTGATAGAAACCTAAAAAAGGTCCCCAACAGGGGGGGATTAATATTTGATGAGTAGGAAGGGAAAAAAACTTATGATAGTGAATCAAAGCTGGTTAGGGAAAACAGTACTATTGAATTTCCACCATCTGGTTCTGGCTTTACCTTCTCATCAATACTGAAGGTGACCTCAGAGAAGTGTTGGTCGGGCCACTGCTTGAGTCTCCAGTACTGCACTATCTTCTTGCCGGGGACCAGCTCTCGGAACTCTCCCGTCACATTGGCTCCAAACAGGGCAAACTTGCCTCCCTTCTCTGCTTCCATCTTAACATGGCCCTGGAAAATTTGAGTGAGTTTTTTGGTCAAGTGGTTTTATTTATCAATGTTGGTAACACCTATTCTGCACATAAAAGACACATGTCAGGAACATGACCAATAGGCTAATCTAAAATCTAGTACATGCAAAATATATGAGATACTCTTATTTACTGTAGGTACTCAAAATATATGCACAGGTCTTGTAATAAAATTGCAACCAGTAAACCATATTAGGACTTTTAATATTTTAACTTTTTTAAATTTTAAAATATATGGTTATTGTAATTTCAGTGAAATGGCCAACTGTCAATGATAATTCAAGAAAAAAAGTAGGTTTATTTAAAATTTGATTTTTTCACATTGCCTGTGAATTTGTCACCTAATCAAGTAACAACATATCTGTGGTTTTCATTATCAAAACAATATTGTACTTCCTGATAGGCAGCATAATATAGTTAATAGCGGCAATTTATTTATTAATTTAAATTGAGTTTGAAATGCTAATGAAAAAACTTCAAAGTATGTAAGTAACCTATTTGACAAACTTGGAATAAAACTGAAATGAAATGAAATACATTTATTGTCTTGAAACTAGGTGATTTAGGTTGTTAACTTAACTAATAGTTTACATTTAGGAATTTCCTCTAGCTTCTGCCCGAGTGGGTTTACAGACTTACAGAACTTAGTAGTTATAGTAAAATTACAACGGTTTTACAGAGAAAAAAAATGTCAACCAGTCCCTTTTAAACAATAGGTTAAGATCCAGTTTGACAGACAATAGAAGTAACAATACCAGGTAATTTAACACTTGTCTCCCACAAGAAAAACATTCAAATATCTGTATGTTTCTGTATGTTGCTGGATCAAAGGAGCTGTTTTAATACCAAGTGTGAAACATTCCAGTCAACTTAATAAAAGGAATACAATTGTCTTTTTAATACCACTACAACCAAAATGATTATGATTTTGGTATGGTAGCAATTTAAAGAAATGATGTAAGCTACTTTTAGTTAATTAACTATACTTAATTATATAAATGGTGTCCTCACATGTAGCAACTGTCCTAGAACATTCACCGCTAAAATATGGTAAATTTAGTCTTGTGAGGACACATCTCATATCACATAACCTTCCCTCATAAAATATGTTCACTGTAGCCGAAATCAGCTTGGAAACATCATTATCATAGCCTACTTATATGCAAAATCAATGTGAATGAAATTATGGACATCCACTTGTTAAAAATAAATCTGCTATTATAATATTACCTGTGTAAAAGCCGTAACCATTTCTATTCTGGTCATTGCATCATAGAACTCCTGTGCTCGGCACTGGAACTTCTCCGAGAGCTCAATGGATTTTGTATCTAACTTGCATCCAATCTGCTGCTTATCTTTAAGCGAAAGAACTGGCTCCATATTAATCTTCTTATTGAAACCACTCGTAATCATAGAGACATTGTCTGGTTTAACGGGAGCTTCACCCTTTTTGGGCAAAATGAGGCCTTTTGAGAATTCTTCCTTGAGACTTCTGATATATTCTGTGAGTTGTTTCCGGATTTCATCTCGACCGATGTTGTGCATGAATGCTTTGAGTCGCTGGGCCTCATCGCCACTGCCTTTTAGGGTTACTGTCACCTGAAAGTATAAACAGGCATGCTATGACTGAAATACTATTTATTGCATATCAATTATTATAATGGGGCTGAAGGCAAATAAGGGAATAAATTAACATGGAAGAAAGAATGATTGAAGGTTTATGTGCAGAGAGAAAAGAATACAATGTTATATTTATACAAGCTATAGTCAGATGCTAATTATTTGGCCTAATTTATAGATTAGCTCTGTTACTAGTCAGATAATGTTACCAGATAAATGTGTTATCAAATGGTGCATTTGTAAGAACTCTGAGACTCAAAAATACTTCAGATTTAGTGATATTTCTGCTGAATGTCATTGAATACAGATCATGATAAATCACTTGAAGATGTTGTTCTCAGTGGTTACATCAGTATGTAAACCACATTCTACTGAATTATGTATTAAACACACATCCATTATTGAAGTCTACAGCATTCAGTACTTACATCCACTTCACTGACATCATTTTCTTCAGATAAATTGGGAATATGTATATCTCCTTTCACTGTGTCTTTGCCACCAGCTAGGTTACCTTCCCACTTCAATTTAATGTCCCACTCATAGAAAAATATTAACTTTCCTTTCCTATTGTTTGCTGTAGCCTCTCCCTCGATTTTCTCCACCTCCGACACTTTACAACTAATACCATTCTGTGCGATTTCTAAGTTAGTGAACAGTTCTTTGAGACGGTCTTTCGACCATGGACCGGCGTTTTTCTCGGTCCAGTGCCAGTTGTTGACGTTGGTAGCGTCAGGGCGCTCCTCCACGATCCAACGAGGATCCCCTTCGCCCCATTTAGCCATTTTTCACCGCCGTAACTAGGCACAAGGTCTCAAAAATCTACAGAAGGCCGAGCTTCACTCGGTGACACTCCGGCACGGTTTTCACTACTTATAACACAGAACTCTCGCTAGGAATGTATAGAATATCAATAAAAAGTTTCTCTCTTTGATAACACTTGATTTATTCACAAAATCACACCGCAATTCGCAATAATCGCAATATTCGATTTTCGAGAAACGTCGCGATGATGACTGATGAAAATCCCATGCTTAGTTTGACAGTTAAAATCAGTTCAGTGACAGTAAAGTGTTGGCATACTAAGATTTGTTTTACCACAATATATTCTACCACCGGACGAGCAGCAGGGTAGCAATTTTTTTTATTGTAGAATGTACAGGATGTCACCACAGATTATATAATACAAATCATGAGACCGAAGAGTTTCTGCTTTTAAATAAATATTCCACACCAAGCAAACGCTTGTTTTTCGGGTAGGTACTAGATAACGATTATAATACTTTTATATATTTTTGTAAATACGTAAGTACTTATTATACATAGCAACGACTAGACTACACATTTAATTAGAAATTTAAAATGTATAAAAACAATATATACGGGAATCGAACCCTCAACCCCTACATTAGAAGGCAGTGCCACTACCAACTAAGCTAACAAGCCAGTCAAATATGAATATAAATTCTTTGCTGCCAAACATTTCGAAAAATTATGGAACTCACTGCACTGTCTCCCCTCCCTCCTATCATACAGCGAATCTAGTAAGTGGGTTTTCAATGTGAGAGTGAACCAGAACCATTCCAAAACAAAACACAATGTTATTTTGTTAGTTGTCAGGTAAAAAAGTGCTCAGTGCGAACCCGTTTTAGTAAATAAACAGTAGCACCAAAGAGTGCTATTATAAATACACAATAATAGTCCTATGAAATTAAAATTACATAATATTCATTCACAAAACATCAAACTTGTTAATTTCATATCATACTTACTTAAATGTCAACCACTTATAAACAAAATGAAATAAGAAATATTATAAATTATATACAGGGACACTAAGTACAAAATTACAAGACTTTTTCACAAACGGCAATGCTGAAACATGCCTGCATGTTGACCTTAGCTCTTCAAAACAAATATTACGTCACAATGGTCAGTCATTATGACAATCAGTGCTCCTGATTTTAAAAATATTTTTTCACAGCACGCTCGGGACAATTACTTGCACTAGCAACATTTTCGAAATTTCTGTCTGTTTCTAGAAAAGTATTACCAACAATAGAGCAACAACTTCCGCCTGTCAATGTCATACAAATAGATACGTTTCTAACTACGCTGTATAGTATTATAAGATTTTTCAAATTAAAATTCCAATTTATTGAATTAAAATTTATCCTTTTTTTGCTTAACACTTATCTGGATCTCTTATGTTGTCCGAAATAAAAACATTTAATTTTTTTTATTTAACATAAATAAACATATTTTTAGTTTTATTAATACGAACCAATTAAATTGCTTCAAATGAGTAAAGTGCTATAAGTCCGGCGGGAAATTCAAACTACTTGTTAAACAAATGTTTAGAACTTGTAATGTGTTCAGAGGAATGAATGTCTGAAAGAAAATATCAAAGATACAATCTACAAAATAAGAAAAGAAACTTTTACTCTTCTTGGTTTGTCACAGCTCCCATCTTTAATGTGATTATGTAAATCCATATCTAGAGTAAGTACATACATTTATTCTAGGCAATGCTACAACTTTCTTTAAAATCATCACAAATATAGGTAATTAATTTACTTAAACTACCTACTTATTTATTACAAAATATTGAGGATACCAGAAAACAGCAGTTTATAAAAGGAGTGTAAAGAGGTGAATAACAAGTCAGGTTACAGTCAAACCTCAGCCTATTATTCTATTTTCATTTATTATGTGGTAAAGCAACAAGACCAATAACTTTATCTACGATATTTTACGAATATTAGCGAAATACAAATCATCAGGTGATTTTCCCAAATATTCGCGAACACAAAATTATCTGTTCCATAGAAGAAGTGCATTGCCTCCCGCCCGACGAGAAGTGTGGAGATGGAGACGCAGATTGAGCGTCTCCACACGTTTTAATTATTATCTAAAAGTCGTATATTATCACTTGTTTGTTTTGATGTGTAAACTCAAATCGCTGCTTTTGTACTCCAAGCCAAGTACTTTGTAAGCCATATTATACTCATATGGTGGTAATAATTGTCAATACCACAGCACATGTGTTGGTTTTACACACACACACACACACGTTTGAACATTATAAAACAATTATGAATTCGCTATGTATTATCGAATCCTCAAGTTCAATTCAACTGGATCCAATATTATATATGTGTAGTAATTCAACGACAATTGCTCAAAACGAAACTCGTTATCTCCGAGGGAGTGAGATAACATTCCGGTCGGACATTCAAAAACAGAACCAGTCAGTCCACATAGCGCGGCGCAAGCGCACACCAACTCGCGCACATTCGTAAATAGAATATAAAACAATGATCCCATTGCGCCGTGTTGGCAGTAAGGTGCGATAATATGTGCTAGTTGTGCTACCTCTTTTTGATAAAATAAAAACTTCTTTATAAAAATTAAAACGTTCTATTTATGAATTTTGCGCGGTTTCCAGATTCTGGAGCAATGGCGGGCGCCGGTGGCCGTCGCTGCCAAACAAAAGTACAGCTCAGAAGCAACTCCTCGACCTTTTACCTTATTGACTGAAGATGAACTGGCCATGAAAGAAACTAGTAAGTTTGCATTACCATTTATACCTACTAACCTATCAACTAATAGTAGGTAATGATTACAAATTGCATTTATTTACGATAGATACATAAACGTACCTGATGAAGGTACTTATGTTAGTAGGTACCTATACCATATTGATTACCGGTGTCGTACTCGTATGTCGTATTCTTATGAGTACATACCTAAACCTAATTAAAAAACACTTCGCGAAGCTTACGGCGTCACGCGAATACTAATCGATTTATTGCACAGGTTTCTTTATTCAAGAGCAGGAGTGTTGTATCATCGCTGAAAATATAATTGTTGTTACAATTTAAATTGGAAGCAACGATTTTAAACGGCCTCAAAAGCCTAACAATGCCTTAAAGCTGGAAAGGAATAATTTACATAAAGACACCATAAGGTATTCATTTTCAAAGATCTTCAGTAGGTACAAATTAGTAAAATATCCTCTATTGTAATAGGTATTTTAAGATTTGATAGATCCACAATGATACCTACATACCTAACTATAGGTACTGTAGTGATTGGGACATAATTAATTAATTGTAACACAGCGTTATTTAGTGAATAAATAGAAAATATAATAGTGACGCTAAGAGTATCAATAACTGTTAAATTTATGGTATTTTAGAAAATAATTATTATTATTTTATTTTAATTATATCTTGTGGCCTACAGCTACGTACCTACCTCACGTAATTATATGGGGAATTACGTGAAAATACCTTATAATAATGTACATATTATATTTTTATCTTGGTAACAGGAGCGTAACACGCGGGGCCCTCGTTTGTAATGGGGCCCCGAAAGTACTATTGTTGAAATTTCGTAAATAAATCCTTAATATTGACTCGCTTTCGAATACATTTTCATGAATATTTACACCAAGAACACAAAATATGGGGTTGCCTATTCAAAAACAGAATAGATTAAAATATCTAATAAATACATGCATTAAAATTTATAAAAAACCTTTTAAAATACCTAAATCTAAAAAAATAGGATTCTTACTTTTTTGACAACAGAAAATTGACTAGGTATAGGTAAATATCTACTTATCATATAAAATACATACATACAATTCCTATTAGTTTTAATACGAATCCTCTATTTTATCAGAATGCTATCATTGGGGCCCCCAAGACTGTTACTCGCAAATACATCATCAAGTCAAACAGATAACAGTCGTCATGTATCTACCTATAAACCTACCTAAAGTAAACCTTACACACATTTATGAAACAATAATTATCACGATAAGATAAATATTGTTTTGAAGTTTGAAGTTACGCTCGCAGAATCAGATATTTCGTAATCGCTTAATATTACGTTATTATTATATAGGTACGTGGGTATGTCTAACTGGATAGATTAAAAAAATTGGCTTCTATTTTACTTGGATTGCAGATTGGGACATACATTAATTCTCTTACAAAGTGAAAAAGCGCCCGTAGCTCAGTTAGTGAAGGCAATCGCTTGGGACTACCAATGTTACGCAAACATCGACGCGGTCAGTCCTTGGATGGGTGACCGAAAAGTGGCATTCCAATTTGGGCGCATACGTGGGTCGGATGACACGTTAAATTGTAGGTTCCGGCTGCTTGTCTAGTACGGCAGTCATTAAACCACGGCAGAGGCCATTAGGGCGGCTTGATAAAACTCTCAACACCAGAGTTGGCCACACTCATTCGATAAAAAGAAGACGAAGTTGAGTTAAACTTACATACATACAAGTTTGTACTCGTATGTATCTAGATAATATTGGACTTTTATATAAGACACCAAGTAATATAATTTTTTGTCAGTTTAACATGAAAGACTAAAATAGGTACTTACTTACATATTTTTTGGAAATAATAAGCTTTTATGTCACTTTACTTAAATAAGTATCACACTGTCTTGTTTGTTTACCATTAACTGACGATATGATCTTATGATGCAACTTAGTGGTCATGTAATGAATACCAACATTGGTTGCTTAATATTGCAACCTACATTCAAGTTACAGTTACCTATACGCAAATAAATAAATAATAATACAAAAAATATTCCATGACATTGCACACAGCGCCATCTAGCCCCACACTAAGGAAACGCCTGTGTCGTGGGTACTAGATGACAATACACTTATACATACACGTTTTGTTTGTTTTGAACTAATTCTACTTAGTATGTGTAACTATCCCTCACTATACATAAGAACACAAGCATGTTTTTTTAATAAAATTATTCTAAGTGGTCAATCTAAGCCAAATGTGTTTACTATACACCTACTTATATAAGATAAGCAATTAAGTATATTTACAAGCATATCCTAACTACGAGTATATTATATATATCTAGTTTGAACGGTATCATTAAAACGGTCATAGCGGTCATGTTGAATACCTACCTATATTTATTAAATTTATACAACACCACAAGTTAATTACACCTTGTCATAAACTAACGATTATCCTGTTTTTCCTTCATATTTATCATACTTATGTATCGTATTGGTGGAGGTATATTCTACATACTATTAATCTAATCACTAAAGTAGGAATTAAGTAATCATGTACACAAAACAATGCTGTAGAAGAGGTAAGAACTGAGACATAGTTAAAAACAATAGAACGAAAGTATGTTAAAGTGGTCTGTAAATAATGATGGCCAGCCAAGCCCCTCCTAAGAACAGAACGTGACGGAATTTAAACAAAATAATATGACACTGAAATGATAACGATAACATTAAAGTCACTGAATTAGAGTCCACACAAGATAATTCTGCGCACGGGTAACACCAGAACTAAAAAAATATACTTATTTGAAAGTTAATATAAACCCTACGTGCTGCTATGAGTCGTGCTCATTTAATTAAAATTCGTGAATTCTACAAAATAGTTGGCATGAGGACAACTTTATCAGAACGCAAATGTAAATGTAGGTACGCGATGATAAACATGTTGATAAAGAGGTAAAGATATGTAGGTATGATGTAAATACGTATTTACCTAATTTTCTCTACGAAAAATATTATTAGGTGATTGACAGGGCCTTAAACTTGAATAAGAAGTGTTTATGTTCACTAGCTATCTATAGATTATTGAAACTATAGACGTGTCACGTAAAGGTGTTGATTATGGATTAGATAAGGAATAAAAATGATTTTCATATATGCGCCGATGATTGCTACTTTTGAATTACAATAGGTACTAAGTAGATACTTTTTTAGTCATTTAGGTATATATTAAAAGCTCGTCTACTCTTTGATGGTTCACCTGATATTAATTCATACCTTACAGTTTAAGAAAGAGGAATTCAGTCATATCTTAGTTGTAGGAGCTAACAAAAACGCCAATGAGCTCATAACTGTGATAAGATAATGAATTAAAATTGAACAGATTCTTTATTTCTAGCACTATTATTATTAGATACATCACTTGAATGTTGGTAATGGAATTGAGTTACTAAGAATACTAATAAAGCTATACTTATTATAATCACAAATCAAAATGAAATCTACAAATTTGTCTCTTTTTTTACAGTTAGAAAACTGGCCACAGAACAAATCGGCCCTCTAGTCAAGAAAATGGAAGACGAGCACAAAATTGACGACAGCATCAGACAGATGCTGTTTGACAATGGCGTAAGTAATTTATAATATCCTATTGAATTTTAGTGATTGATGAATCACTAAAATTCAATACCTATGACTAGTGATGCACATACAAATAACTGATATTAAGTATTTCATAGGGGTAACTTGAACACTTGTGTATGCATGATAATTTCATACAAAAATGATTAGTATACCCACTGCAGGCTCTTTAAATGGATGTTACCAAAAAATAAATTAATGTCGACATTTACTTCTGGGTATGGACAGTAGATACCTTCGGTAGGTATTTTGTGATTTGGGTCAGATGATGTCTTTCAGATACAGTCATAAAACATAATGTCGCATTGTTCTTGTATATAGGTCCCTACCCTACCACCAACTCATATACAACACACGTTCAATAAGTAAGAATACCTACACTTTTCCATAAAACTTAATATTCCATTAGACTTAATGGTACTCTAAAACAAAAAAAATACAGCTTTAATGAGTAAGAATACGCTTTTCCATCAATCTAAAATAGGGATGCTAGCTAGATACCTCTTGACCGATACCATAGACGGAAACACGTTTAAATAAAACAGAAACCGGTTTCATGTTCTATTTATCGTGGTAACTACGAGACTTAGATCACAAAAACACTTGGCAACAGATCGTTCAGAAGCATTCAATTTCATTCTAAGATTAATTTGTTAAACATTCGAGTACCTATATGCCAATTTAAAAACAGATTTCTCGTGTTATCAATATGCTTCTTTAGGGAATTTTCAGGTCCATTATAATCAATTAGATATTATTGATGCGTAATCGCAGATTTATTTTAAGATCAAATGTTTACGCCCAAGAGAACTCATTAACATCAATTCTGCAGGTAGTGACTACCGTAACGTAATGAGGACGATACGATACGAATTTGCTTGATGTACCATTAAGATATTTATCTTCGTTACTAAAATGTTAATTCGAATTAATTTGCATATTTAATATCAAACATAATTCATGATGAATTTGAACCCTGTTAAAATTAGTATATGACATGTTTTGAACTGCAAAAATGCATGAATGTACTTACTTGCTAATTAAGTACTATTTTTAAAAAGGTAAAGTAACCTTTTTTGAATAAAAAGTGCATTGATGATTATATGGCTAAATTATATTCGTTTTATTTTTAACTCAAATAAGAAGAAGTCGGGTGTCTTGTACGGTCAAACGTAAGCCCATAGGTAATGTAAAAAAAATTCGCATAAGGTCAAGGAACTGGCTTCTGGCTGAAGACCGGAAAGGATGGCGCTGTCTCAACAGCCAAGGGCCTTGCCCATAAATTTATAATGATGTTGTTAAACCCCAAACTAATACAATTTGTTGCTCATTTTGTCACGCGGTGTGCGAGCGAGTGATGTGCCGTTTGACACACGACTGTTGAGCGTACTTTACTGTGCCCTCCGTGCGTCGCGCGTTACAAACCGGGAGATAGGTTTCTGTTGTATTACATATGTATTCTGTGCTAATACATACTTTTATTCCCCAGTTAATGGGTATCGAGACTCCCGCCGAATACAGCGGCTCAGGCTGCGGCTTCCTCACCATGATGCTGGTGGTGGAAGAACTGTCCCGAGTGGACCCCGCCGTGGCTGCCTTCGTCGACATACACAACACACTAGTCAACTCACTCTTCATGAAACTTGGCACTGAGGAGCAGAAGAAGAAGTATTTGACGAAGCTCTGTACTGAATATGTAAGTTTTTTTTGCTTTAGTGCTGGAAAAAGCATTGCTTATCTCTGAATAGAATTATTTAAAAAGCTATGTATACCCTTATTAGGTTAATTAACATGTTTTACCTAAATATTTTTACATAGCTAAGTTGTTGTGTTTGTGTAATTTGTCTACTTAATGTTATTCTCCTGCTGTATTACTTAATAAGTACTCTCGTATATAATTATTATACAATAGCAACTTAGGTACGTGCAAAGTGCAAATCATACATACATTTTAAATAAACTATGCACTCATCACAGTATTTTAAATTTAAAACCACGTAGAACATGTTTCATTAATGAATGCACTGACGGATTCACTCACGATAATTCAAGATTAAAGTAGGTAATTACGTGTTAATCTAAAGTTCCAAAAAAATAAAATCGTTTAAATCATTTTGCCGTTTGACGTTAAAGAAGGAACAAACACACTCACACACACCACAAACAAATTTTCTCCTTAGTCTACATAATATCACATCTGATATTATTTAAACCGAGGGGTATGTCTATTATATAAAAAAAAACATAATTTGGTTGTATGCCTCTTCTTCTCAGTCGTAACACTCTTGGCAGAGTGGTCGTGGTCAACATGTAGTATTGTTCTGGGTGGCAGATGTAGCTCGCCTCACGATGTCCCGCCATCTCTCCCTTCTGCTGGTCAGTCTGGTGCACTCATGCACAGGGCCGCCCATTGCCTTGACTTGATCGGTCCATCGCATCGGAGATCGTCCACGCGATCTAGAGCCTTCCACTTTGCCTACTACTGCAGGGCAAGCACGGCACGAGGCCTACCTAATAGCCTTTCACCATTTTTATCCACTTGGTATATGGTGACTGACAGGCGACAGGTGGATAAAATGGTGGAAAGACTTTTAGTCCTCATGCCGTGCTTGCCCTGGGTTGTATACTATCTCCACTTAAATAATTATCATTATATTAATTCCAGGCCGGTAGTTTCTGTCTAACGGAGCCTACCTCCGGATCAGATGCCTTCGCTCTAAAGACCGTCGCTAAAAAGGATGGCAATGACTTCGTTATCAACGGCTCCAAGATGTGGATCTCCAACTCGGATGTCGCTGGAGTGTTCCTCGTCATGGCTAACGCTGATCCTGCCAAGGTAAGATATTTAGAGTAACAATATGCTGAGAGAAAATTGACGAAAAGGAAAAGAGAACAATAATAATAAAGAAAAAATGTGGAGTAACAATATGCTGAGAGAAAATGGTCGAAAAGGAGAAGAAAACAATAATAATGAAGAAAAATTGTCTTCGAAAATTTCGTGTGGTTAATTTATAGTGCCAAACTGTTTTTGATAATTTGGAATAAAAATGTTTGCGTCTCTATCTAGTTTTTAAACTTAATTCGATTTATGGTAAAAATTTAAAGACTTCACTAAAACTGCTAACATAAAATGCTTATTTCAATGACGTGCGTATTCTTATCAGTATGGCACAGTCATGTAATTTTATCTAGCATTGCCTATTCAGTAGTATTGCATAATGTGGCATTGCATAAATTAAACCTAGATTTTATGCTATGGAATTACACTAGCTCACGCAAATCTCATAACTATTAATTATTACCCGTTGTGGTGATATCATATTATTATTCATATCACAGGTAATAAATACACCGTAAGCTTCGACGCACCTTATAGATAGTATTTTATCTTGGATAATTTTTTTTAATAGGTGACTTCGGTCATACAAAACAAAAAGGTCATACTTACCTACCAAACTTTATGGGGCCCCCGAATTATAGTGGTACGGGGCCCCAATAGCAAAATAAAATATATATATGTATGACACTCGCAAAACAACAATGTGGCCCTCTCTACTGGTTCACTTATTAAACTTTATTTATTTTCCAAGAACT
Organism: Macaria liturata; assembly: GCA_964023185.1. Lineage (NCBI taxonomy): Eukaryota > Metazoa > Arthropoda > Insecta > Lepidoptera > Geometridae > Macaria > Macaria liturata. The sequence continues at coordinate 1,614,813 of OZ026815.1, read as the reverse complement.
AAGACTCAATTCTACGAGCCGTATAGAGAATCGAAAATTTCGTCTTTATAGTCAGTTTAGCTCGCATTTGCACATTTTTCACCTGTTTTCAAGTCAGAAGAATTTTATTTGAGAAATTCTATAATTATGATGTCATATATTACATCCGTTATCAAGTACCCACGACACAAGTGTTTGCTTAGTGTGGGGCTAGATGGCGCTGTGTTCAATGTCTCGGAATATTTATATTTCACTACACCGTTTTTCCTCCTATTCCAGGGCTACAAAGGCATCACGTGCTTCATAGTGGAGCGCGACACCCCCGGACTCACGGTAGCGAAGCCCGAGAACAAGCTCGGCATCAGAGCCTCCGGTACCTGCATGGTGCACTTTGACAACGTCAGGGTGCCTGAGGGAAACATCCTTGGGGAATACGGGAAAGGGTAAGAGCATTTATAAACAGGTAGGTATATTATAAATAAAAACATCCTTCTTCTCGAATGAGATTGGCCAAAAACTGGTGCTATACACGAGAGTTTATCAAGCCGCCCTACGGGCCTCTGATATAGCTTAACGACTACCGTACTAGACAAACAGCCGCGACCTACAAAAACATTCTAAAAGACAATTTTAATAAGGAATTAAACATATACTCTGTTGTTTGTGGAATATGTATTTGCACAAATATTTATCTACAAGTTTTTATCAGCTTCGGGGCTTATCTGTTTGTTTTTACAGGGTTATTTGTTCTTAACTACGCGTTACCAATTATATCAGTACCTATTTGCAAGTTTTCCTCTACATAACTATTGAAAATATGAAAAGTGAATTAAAGAAAAAGACAATAATCTATTAATCCAAAGTACAATATATCTACATACCAATTTTCAGTAAAATCGTTTGAGCGTGAAAGAGATATAAATATAAAACACATACTTATTCACAATCATACCTACAGCTAAAACAATTGCATTAATTAGTTTATTTCTCTATGGTTTAAAATAGATAATATTAACGGTTTATTTCTCTCGTATTCCAGCTACAAATACGCCGCCGGATTCCTGAACGAGGGCCGCATCGGTATCGCGTCGCAGATGATAGGTCTGTGCCAGGGATGTATGGACGCCACCATCCCATACACGCTCGAGAGGAAGCAGTTCGGGAAGAGCATCTACTCCTTCCAGGTAAATTAATAAAATTATTTGAGTACTTTCTATTCCTTATAATTAAGCTTATTCTCATACTCATAGTTGATGAAACAAACTTCTCAAAAATATATATAAAAAAAAAAAACAATAGCGAATGTTTTAAATGGAAAATCATTACCTACGTTACTGTAACATGGAAAGCTTAACACTCCAAATTCACAACCTTAAAATTTAATTATATAATAGAATTTAGATGGCATCTACCATTACAACTATCTGAGTGGAGCCCTCCAAAAACAACTATTACGGAAAAGGACGAGTTATGTTAGAGGCCCTATTTGTACGGGGCCCCGAATTGTTTTATTGTTATCACTATCTGGCCCTCACTGCGTCTCTGGTTGTTAGAGTCCGTACAACATAAGTAACTTTGCGCGCGACTGGCGGCAGCACTTATGCCAAGAATTGGACTTTAATCAAATTGCAATCAGAACATTTTAGTCACAATTTTATCCACGCGCATAGTTATTTTGCTTGAACTCTATCTGCACGCGTGTTGTCAATGAACACATTTTTTTTTATTTGGTAAACTTTAGTAGGTAGGTACTTCAGTATTCAACAATAGCTACATGTTTTTGCAAGTAGGTACATGTTATTGTGACAGTAAAAAATCTTTCAGCTTCTCAACCACCAACAAATTGCATATAGGAATATGGTCTGATAATCATCGCATATTTAAATTTCAATATTTTTTAAACCTTTCTTCTCTTCACGCCATAATCATCATCATCGGCTCATTAGAGCCCACTGTTGGGCATAAGCCTCCTCCCTCTTACGCCAATAATACCTGTCTTGCGTTGTAATGGCCAGAGTGTTTCCTACTTTCTGATATAGTCCAACATAGTGTAACAAACTACTTCCTCGGCAGGGTATTAGCTACCAGATCGCGCACCTGCAGACGGAGCTGGAGGCGGCGCGTCTCCTCACATACAACGCGGCGCGACTCAAGGAACATGGACACGACTTCGTCAAGGAAGCTGCTATGGCTAAATACTTCGCTTCGGGTGGGTTTTATAAAATATTTAGAACAGTGGAACTACCCATGCCCTTTGGTTTCATCCACCTCCAGGCTCAAATCTACCTCCACACCAAATTTCATCTTATTGTTTTACTAACACAAACATTTTTTTAAATCGTAATATTAATCCTATATGTCTTGCTATAGGCTATTCTATGTGAATGTTACTTATTTTGGTAGTTTTCTAAAGGAAGAGAAAGACAAAACAGACATTATTATCACTCATAGGTTAAAAATTCACAAATCAGAACAGTTAAAATGTTTAAAAAGCGCTTGTCCTATCTAAAGTCAAGTAACTGCATTAGTCAAGCACTTCAGACCAACTTCGCCACTTAATATGATTAGGTAATTTCTTGAATAATAATTAATTAATCAATAATATTTGTTTCCAGAGATCGCCCAAACCCTGACATCAAAATGCATCGACTTCATGGGAGGAGTAGGTTTCACCCGAGACTTCCCTCAGGAGAAGTTCTTCAGAGACGCTAAGATCGGAACCATCTATGAAGGCACCAGCAACATGCAGCTCCAGACCATCGCTAAGCTTATTGAGAAACAATACACACAGTAAATTCAACTTAGCTTTTTTGAACCTAACCTTTTAAACGCCAAGATTTGTTAGTGGACACATTACCTTACTCTGTACTCCACAATTTTCAGTTGCGTTTAACCAATTTCAAAAACAGGAGGTTCTCAATTCAACTGAATGTTTTTTACCAAATATAATGTTATTGGTGCATATGGCTCTAATGCTGGTCAGAGAAAAGTGACTGTGCTGTTCAAAAGATAAATTATATAAGCAAATTATAATAATATTAAATCTACATAAATGCTTTAAAGCTGTGAATTTGAAACCAGCATGAAATGTTTTTCAAAGAACTTGATCTACAAATTTTGAAATCAATTGCAAATTTGTTATAAAAGTGTATATAATAATATAGTTCTATTCCAATCATGGATAATATAAAACTACATAAAATTCATTTGAAGTGGAATATTGAGCACCAGATTTTGAACTTTAGAACTTATAAAGTTGTAACTTGAGTTGCTCAAGTTATTTCACTAGTTTTAAATGAAATTATTTAAGAGATTATAAAACTGATTTCTAATAATTAAAAGTTATACAGGGTTTTGAAGTTTGTAAACAATTGAATAAGCTTGGTTTAGCAAGCCATTTGCCTTGATCTTTTAAATTCCATTCCTACCTTTATTTAGGTAATTAATATTTATAATAAAATATATAACAATTATTTTGAAGTATTTTTTACCTGTCACCTCATTCTTATGGTTATCTAGATACACACTATAACTAGGTAAATAAAAAATATGTTTTATAATTGAAACATTTATTTTAACTTATATTTACATTCATTTTGAACTGTGTGGGTTTTATAACTATTATTATTATCAGTTGTGTTCATTTCAACTACATTTTGTATATCTAAGTGATACAGCAGAAATTAGACTAAGATAGAGCACATTTATTTAGGATCATGGGGCAATTTAAACCCTACCATGTTGGCTGTTTCCTCGACAGATCTCTCTCCTTTTCCTTTAAACTCCGAGTTAATTTCCTTATAGAGACGAGTATGAAGTAAATAGTTGCAGTAGGTCCTTGCCTTGAAATGCATCTCATCAATAGCTTTACATAGCTGGCGATCAGTAGTCTGGTGTTTACGATACTGCTGGAATATGTATATGACCATCTGATTCTCAGATAGATTCTTAGAAGAGCTTTGCTTGCGTATTTCTGATAACAACTGCCTCAGAGTTACAAGAACGGGCTTAGAGGTGATTGATGTCATCTTCCAACCTTGAAACAAATCACAGGTTCAACTTTTCAATCATAAGTGATGTTATAAACTCCTCAGTGTTTTCATAAGTTGGTTTGTCACCTTTCATCCAAAAGTTTGATTCCAATATCTCTAGTTTTTCTTTCGGAAAGTAATGAAGAGATGTGTCATTAAAAATATCAGTGTATTGAAAATTATTTTCTAAAATGACTTCCGATGTATGTGGGTGAATTTTGTAGATGTATGGAACTGATTCTGATATGATTCTACTAGGATTGTTATCTATTAATGAGGTAAAGCTATTACAGACAAGTAGACAATTATGTAATTTAATGCTCCAGTTGCTCCAGAGAAAATTGTTAGTTAATTGTTTGGGGCAATGAGGGAAATATGCTATAGTGGCAACCTTATCTGATATTACATAACAACATTCATTATTATCTGGTATAACCTGAAGTCCAAGTTGATTTAGAACTTCACATTCGCCTTTGTAGAATATCGGGTCGTGGACTAGCACTTTGTTAGAGCCACAATATTCTTTCAAACAAAGTAACAAAGCGAGTTGGTACTTGGAAATGTTACATTCGCCAATATGACCTAAACCAAAACAAATTATTTCAGTGGTTGCTCGATCTTGCAAAACGTTACTCACAGCTTTAGAGAACTCTTCAAAGTAATTCGATGTTCTTAGATCTACTACTGCAGCCTGAATACGCCTGGAAAAAATGAAAAAACTAGTAAAAGACTTTATAACCTCAAACAACCAATAGATGTATTGAATCTTTAACTAATGGACTTTACCGTATGGTTTTCTGTATGTCTATTTCTACTTCTTCAATGTGTATTTGCAGGCTTTTACTGGGAATTTTCGTTTGTTTTGTTTTACACTTTCGTTTGGATTTCACAATTTCGAAACCATCCTCATCTACTTTAGAATTTGACATTTTAATTTTCTTGACACAAAGTAGGTTGTACCAACATGAGGAACTTGAATTTCAAGTCCCTGGAAAGTGGAATTTGCGAAATTTGCTAAATTGCGCGCTACGGAATGTAAATTATGTCATATTTCTATTTTCTTGTTTCTTGCCTGTTTGTTTTGTTTACATTTACATTATAAAACTGAATTTCCAAAAAGGTTCTTCGAGGTTAGTTCAGCCTCAGAAGTAAACTAATCTTTTATTGGTAAATCCAGCTAAACGGATAATCCTGTAATTAATACATTGTGGTAAGTTGGAAAATGTTATAACTTCTAACAGGTAGTTGTACGAAAAGAAGTTGATGGATCTGTGCAAATGTACTTAAATATAATAAAACTCAAAGGTGACTGACTGACATAGTGATCTATCAACGCACAGCCCAAAGAAACCACTGGACGGATCAGGCTGAAATTTGGCATGCAGGATGTTATGACGTACCTACCTGCCTAGGCATTCCCTAAGAATGGATTTTCGGAAATACCACTTTTAAAGGGGTGAAATAAAGGATGCAAGTGCGAGTGAAGCCGCGAGCACCCACTAGTACTTAATAATAGGTACTTTATTAATAAGTATTAGCTATGGAACTCACTACCTTACTCAGCAAATACCTATTGAAATGAAATCTTTAGTACCTACCTACTAAAACACACAATCAGTCATTAGTCATGCATACAGTATTAAAGCTGTAGCCTAAAGTTTCAAAGTAACATGGTTAGGTATCCTTTTTTACAAGAATAAGTTCTAAAACTGTTACATTACCTACACTACATGTAAATATGTAATGCATAAAAAAAAAATAGTATGCACGATCATACATATAACAGTTAACAAAGTTTTTGTCAATACCTTGGATAATGTCTGGGCTAGTCATTTTGCAAAGCCCATAGTATATATTATACTTGTATATGTTAATATTTACAGGTCTATCATCCAGGGAATATGGGTGATAGAACAGAAGACTTAATACAAACATTATTAGCATTTTATTATGTACATACAAAGAAAAAAGCAAAGCCTTGGATTGAAAGACAAAGAAAGAAACAGGCTATAATAAAAGATTTAATAGAATGTGAAGACATTTCAAACGTAATGGATGCTGATTCATTTTATAAGATATTAAAAATGGTCAAACCTCATTTAAAAGCAGCTGGTATTTTGAAAGGCTCAGTTACTGCTGAAGCTTGTCTAGTATCAACCCTGCTTTATCTTATAACTGGGAAAGGATATCAAAATTTGAAGAATAGAACATTGATATGTACACAACTGCTGGAGAAAATAGTACCAGAGACAATAGGGGCAATATGGGAGGGCATGAAGTATTTTATGGTAAGTTTTGTACCATATTATTTTCTCTATTATTTTATACTCCCCTGAGATACAAGCCTAGCTTAGTTTAGCACTTAACTTTCAGCAGTTAGCACTTAAATTATTTTAGTTGTAAATTTGATTATCTTAGTCTTAAGCTACATATTTTGTAAATAGGTTAAAAAAATAGAAAATAGGATAGATTTAAATTCAATAAAAAAAATTGATTTGATTTGACTCCATCATTGAACCAAAATGTAACACTTTTAACATTTTAAAATAGTGAATTTTAAAAATTTACTTAGTCTCTGTTATATATATCTCCATGGTATATATTATTTTGTAAACATATCAGTATTAAGTACCTACTGAAAGAACACTTAAATTTATTATGAGTTATTTTGACAAGCACACAACCCACACTATGGTTGTTTAAATCGAACCTGCATATTGTTAAAGTAAGTTGTAAGGTGACTGTAGCAGAAATATGCAGGTTCAAATCCTGCCAGTCGTGATGATTTTTGCTCTTTTTCCAATAAGTTTAACTTAAATATATTGTTCAGAATAAAACAAAAACAGGTGAATGGTTTGTTTTCTCAAGTTTCTATTGTGTAACTTAATTAATATGTAAATTTAACCAGCTCAGAATTGATACTTTTTTTTATTTTAGTTCAGGACTATATTTTTGACATAAAAAAAAAACTTACTTAGTTTGTTATATTCCAGATACCTGCATCAGAAAACCACTGGCAAAATGTGATGGATGAATTTGAAAAACGCTGGCAATTCAAAAACTGTGCTGCCAGTATATCTGCTAGACACATTTCTATTGCAGAACCAAGTGGACCCCGGGAAAGAAAATACTATCTCAACCCCCAAGGGAAATACAGCTTTATATGGATTGTTACAGCTGGTGCAAACTATCAATTCCTGAATATAGAGACTAATTACGAAAGCAATATTATTGGCGGAGAATACTTCTTAAAAGAATCAGATTTCTATAGGGATAATGTGTGGTCGGAATTACCAGAAGACTGTCCATTGCCTGGGTCAGATAAAACAGTGCCATATGTGACAGTTGGCGATGGCTTTTGGCCACTAGATGACCGGTGTATGACTCCATATCTAGGAGACAATATTACAGAAGAAGAGAGAGCTTACAACTATAGACTGAACCGGGCCAGACATGTTGTTGACAATGCTATTGGTGTTCTAACATCACGGTTCCAGATCCTTACACAAAACAACTTGGATCACGACTTTGCAGGTCAAGTGATACAATCATGTTGTTTGCTTCACAACTTTTTGCTGAAAAATTCGTCGGCGTACTTGGTGCCTGAAGACCTTGACCGTGAAGATATTGAAAATGGCAAATTTATTCTGGGAAAGTGGCGGAATAATAGCAAGCAGCTACAGACAGTTCAAAGAACTTATGTAAAACCTTGGAATGAAGGTGAGAAGGTAAGAAATGATTTGAAACAATATTTTAATAGCGTTGGGAAATTGCCATTTCAAGAGGAAATGATGTATGTTGTGCCTTGCATTGAACCAATGATACCTCCAGAGATTGATGGGAAAATGGATGTAGAGGAAAACAAGGAGTAGGTTTATAAGAGTACCTCATTAGTTGATTGTTGCATTTGTTGAAAATTATAATGATAAGCTTTTGGAAATGTGATTATGTTGATACTCAATTAAAGTAAGTGTTAACTGATTTCTAAAATATTGTTTTAATACAAATCACCTTAAAGAAATGTTATAGCAATTGTGTGGTTGCAATTGCCATTTTTACAGGCACTCTTATCTGATTTAATGTAGTCAAGCAGTTAAGACTGTTAGCAGGTTAGCTTTTGACTCGAGTATTAAGATAGTTGTAAATCCCCATTTAGTGCTCCGAAAAATGTATTGTAATTCCAAGCCTACTTCTAAATCCACAATAGTGTAATTGTAAACTTAGATTGACTATACGGCTGTGGAAAGCATAAGGCTTTCAGAAACGAGAAATTATTATCATTTAGGGTTCGTTTCCGGTGCTCTTTCGAAAAAGTCAGCCTCAGCGAACTTATTCCCAGATGGGAAAAAATTAAATCATGTAAAAAACTACAAATGCGTAATTTTACGTTTTATAATTATAATATAATTATAACGTATTCAAAATACTACATCAGAATGGCCGAAATAAAATCAGGGCCCCTCATTCTCACAGGTGTCCTTGTATAGCTATTTGGGTTAGAAAAATTACCTACTAACAGACCGACATAGAGGGCGCGCGCGCACCGCATGGTCAAGTGTTCAGTGACTATTGTCACTTTTGTAGTCCATATGAGGGCAACCATAGATTGGGCTTGAAGGATTTTAATGTAGACGGAAGTTTGTAATTAAATGTATGAGCAACGTCTTAACTACTCGTATGTGTTTGAAAACAAATGAAAATTGGCCTTAGATAATTGCTTTGTCTGGGTATGAGTCTTTCATTTACTTTTATTAACGAAAATATATTTAGAATAAGGTGCTGAAGTTTACTCAAAGGTGTAGTTATAACACTTAGAAGCAACTAATGGTAAGCTATACTATATGACTTAGCCGTTCCCGTACACGACTGCTTATAGTAATAAGCAGTCGTGTATGTAATTGCATGAAAGCATAGGATATATCACTTAGCATGTTCAATCCATCACTTGCGTGGAAATGATGTAGTGAGAATATACCCTTATATATTGTAAATATTACGTTTATTGTACGGACAGCAAAGCTTTGGAACACTTTACCAGAAGCCGTGTTTCCTGCGAACTACAATCCAGGGGTCTTCAAATCTAGAGTTAATAGATATCTTCTAGGTAAGCGTGTTACATCTTAGGCTGCAGCAACGCTTAACATCAGGCAGGCTGTAGTCAAAAGTAAACCAATCCCACGTAAAAAAAAACGTTTTATTAAAATTCACTTCTCCAGCATTCCATTCCGTTCTACATATTTGAACATCTGTGACTCTGATCGAATTTATACCTTCGCTATTCGACTCACGCGCATGTATTCGTTCCGACATACCGTAACACAAATAAGGCGACAATAACACTCGCCATCGATATTATTAACCTCGCGAATCCCATGCCAGGACGTCGCGTCTTATTCGTGTAACCATAAAAAAAATAAAAATATCCGTCTACCCGCAGTCTGAAATCACTTTCTATTTGCGAAGGGAACTTTAAAAATAATTAATTCTATTCGGTCCGCTTCGCTTTATGTAATATTTTAATATGTTTCGCGGTCGAAATATCATATGTTTTTAATGAGAGCTAGTTGCATCGCGAGTTTGGACGTTCTAGCACGTCACGTGGAAACTATTTGGACAGTGTAAGAAAACTTTTTGGAGAGTGTAAGAAAACTTTTTGGGGTTTTTTATTTGTGAGTGATTGATAAGTTTTGTGATGGAGCGGTATACGGTGAACCGGCGATCTAAAAGGACTTACACGGGAGGACTGTTAGCAAGGTGGAAGAGGAAGTATGTTGGTGGTATCCTGAATAAGAGGTCCTGGATCACCAGCAGATATGATTTGAATGTAAGTTTTCAATACGCTTCTGAAACCAATTTTTTCAATGACTGTCTGGATTCTGTATCCTTTGAATACAGGTAGGTACATATATTATCGTATGAATTAATTAAGTACCTATTTGCTATCCTTTTATATATAGAATTCTTTGTTGATAATTTCTGCTTTGAGAAACGGCGCAAAAAATCATAAAATAATATTTCATTAAATTTTTAAAAACTACGTTTATAAGCAATCTTTTACTGAAAACGTGTACAAGCACCCACTTGTACAAATAAGTATGTTTACTCTATGTATTGGCATATGTTTAAATTATTAAACTATTTACTTCTCGTGGGTTTGCTTTTGCATGTAGAAAAATGTTGCTTCTGACTATGTTGAACAATATCTACTTAGTGAACATAATATATTTATTTCAATAGTGAATCCTATAATTTTTATTTTGTATTGATAATATCACCAGACGAATTAAACCTGTGTAAAATATAAATCTACGTAACCTTTTAACCGACTTCAGAAAAGGATAGTTCTTATTGCAACGATGAGTCACTTTGTCCCGATTAGTTAACTTACAGACATTGCAGACTTAATTACACAAACAAGATTTATATATTCGGATGTATGTTTACATAATATTATGTTAATACGGAGAAATGCTGAAGTAAGCGTTATAAATAGCTTTCAGACATGTAAACTTGACTGGAAATCCAGTAGAGCTAATTAATCGCTATTTCATTGATATGCTAATTAGGAATTTGCATGTGCTTACGTAAATCAAGACATACCTTATACAGTTATGTATGTACCTACCTACTATGTACATGGATGCTAGCCGTTTACTTAACTGGCCATTAGTGTACTGTAGTTAGTCACACATAGATAGGTATCTGAAATGTGTAATACCTCAGGGTTCATAACTCACGAGAAACCTACTATAAACTAGCGCTAGTTTTTTTAACACAGAATAGGCCAACGTTTGACTACAGCCTGCCTGATGTTACTACTGTAGTCTAAGATTTTGCACGTTCGCCTAAGAGAAACCTATTAAATAAATAAAATACCCGAAAAATTTATCACTCAGGTAAAGTTCGTTCGTATATGTATTTTGAGATATTTTTAAGAGTTTTGTAATAAGCTGTAGAATACCTATGTATATGCACCTATGAGTAGCAGATTATCAACACCTGCGTAATCCTTTGTATCCTAAAAATAGAATTTATAGTTTTGATACTTTTACCTAAACACTTATTTTCAAATTTGTGTATCAAACATGTAAATGTCACAAGTAATCAAACTACCTCAAAGGCTTTTTTTTTATAAATAATGGGTTTGCACTTGACCATAATTGGACTGATGCTGATGGTAAGCAATCATTACGGTCTAGGATGGAACGTGCTTATACTTACCCATTAAAAACCGATGCACCCTCGCTTTGAAGATCGCAAGATTAGATATATTCCACGTGGAATTAGCCCTATGAATAACTGAGCAACAAACCGCCCTATTTACCTAATACCCTGTAAACATAATCTCACGTCTAATAGTCTACATACGTAAGTTCTAATTCGAGTACTTCTTTACTTAGTATTCTAAGCGACAATACACTTTCACCAATTCCTGGGTTTATGTCTCAGTTCTGTGCTCGTTTGTATTGTAGTTAGAGAGGAGCTGGCGGGTTTTGTTACGAGTAAAATACTAATGTTTTTTTTTAAATTACATATTTTAATATAACAAAAGATTATGGGAAGTATTCACTTTGCTATGAACAATACATTCAACGATAAACGTATGATTCTTAAATAACTGGCTATGTTCAATCTCGATTAACATATTCGACGTTCGATTGAATAACCATTTACTAGCTTCGTTCTCAAGGAATCTTTCAATCAATAAATCTTTATTTATTATCGATCACCAATAGATAATATAATTATGATATACGGGTGACCGCCTTATTAAAGTTTGCAAGTGTGAAAAACCACCAAGTTATAAAATATTCTTTCTTCATGCTTTTTATAGATTTCCATCGACGTGTGATATATATAAACACAGGCTCTCGTTCTATAAAGTACATTAGAATGCGTCCCGCACTCAAATGCAAATGTGAAACACACTGACACCTTATTAGATGTAAATAGTTTGAGTACAATAATAACTATGATAAATATAATACACACAACACATAAATGTAGTTACGTTTGTCATAGAAAACAATATGTTGGTACTTAGTTTCTACTAGATAATATAGTAGATAATTTTTCAAGGTTTCTTTAGGATTTTCTGAAAAGGCTACTAAAGCCGGAACCTAATTTTTATTCATCTTTCTTGCTTCAGTTGCGCTAAGATGTAAAAATTACGTTTTTGTCACCCATCCAAGGACGAACCGTATCGACAGTTTCTTATCTTTGGTATTTGCGTACGAATAACTCGACTACAGACTATTTTTTTAAATGTTATTTATGTAAGTATATAATTATGCTAATTGCAAACTCCTCAAAATTATATCACTACTACCTACTTCAGTTTGATTACAAATAGATGTCTCGATTATCTAATATTGCATAGTTAACCGCATTCTGGACGCATTCTCACGATTCCTATTCTATCCAACCACCTAAGTGTGTTGTAACTACCTAGGTACTACTTAGGTCATACCACAACAAAGTATATTCATAACTATTGTTTGCCTTTTGATGGGTACATATGTATTTGTTAATCGCTGTTACACAGATTACACAACTAAAAATACAATTTCCTTAAGCTTAAATTATGTTTTTTTTATTCAGACCTAATCTATCTTATTTATCCATTTATATTTAGCACCCTGAACCCTGCCAGATTGGTTACGTGGAAGAGATCGCTTTGAGCGATAAGGTCGCCAATTAGGACACAAATTTTAATAATTGTGTGTTTCATTGTGTTTTTTTTATTGTTTGTTGGTGTTTTAAATAAGTGTTATCTATATATCTAATTTCAAAGTATATATATATATAGTCTATGTAGCCATTTATTAGTAACTAATTGATTAGACAACTCACATGTACTTTGCCCTACCTATTCTAAAAAGTCGACATTTAGTTTAATCATGTACTGAGTAAGTATATCTTTATAATTACGAGCGTGTCGATCAAAGCAGTCATTAACGCACATCTGCTATCTTTAACCAGCCTTTCATTCTTTGTAAAAGTAAATAAACAACTTAACACTGCTTTTTAATTACAATTTTGATGCGCAATTTTTCTTTTTTTTCACGCTCTTCTGCGTTCACTTTCATTAAATTTTCGAGGTTGTGGCATATAATTTGAATCAGATATAGCTACTTAGCTTTATCTGTGAATCTGGCTTTATATTGCTAAAAAACAAACTTGATATTTGCGAGTAATTTTTGATTCAAAATAGGTTTTATGGCATTCCGATAAAGTTCAAAATCGAAGTGGAACGGTAAAATTGCGACAGTCAGAGCTACTCTAGTCATGGTTTCATACTTCTAACATTAATAGTTGCGTGGTTTAGTTGGATACAAGTTGTTAGAAGGGAAAGGTACGCCTTATTCCGCACCAAGCAAAAACAAATATTAAATAATACAAACACCGGTTTTTTTGTTACGCAGTACAAACAATAATCCAGTGGCCAAATAAAATAAGTCGATGTCATAATTCGTTATTTTTTTTTATAAAAAGTTTGAATAGCATCGAATCTCCCGGCAAAAAAAAGTGAAGTTTGAATTTAGAACAGACTGTGACCGATCGATTTTGGAGTGCTGTGACATAGACAAGATAAAGTGAGGCCAAAGGTGACAATATGCCCCAGATTTTCTTCAAAAAAGTGATGGTTTTGCAGGAACCTGGCTCCTTCGAGGTAAACCACTTTCACTTTTACAAGAACCTACCTACGACAAATCAGGTTATCGATCCTTTTTTATTGATTTGTTAGGGTTTGAATCATCAAAAAGTATTCCTTATTCAAATATTGAACAATAGAACCTCCTACGATATATTATGTATGACTCTTTGATTCGCGAATTGGTTGGTGATTGGTTAATCAACCTGCGTACTTTTTTGTACTGCGTACAATTTGCCAAGCTGTTTGACCTCTAGGCTTCTAAAAACAAGTGGTGATAATTTTTGTTGCAATTTTTAGAGGCTAGGCTTTGATTTATGGAGCTAGAATTAAAATATTTCTTATGCAGGCTGTATATATTAAATCCTTATTATTAAGAAAGACGTGTCTTGTTGCTGTTGCAAATAAGAATCTGTGTCAAAAACTTTTATAATTAGGTAAACAATTAAATAAATACATACTTATAACAAATTACTAAATATATAGATGTTTGTTCACGTTCGCTCATTAATTGAAGCACACTTTATAACCGTCATAAAATCGATGTTGCCGCCAATTTTCACATCTTCCGGCTCGGTGATGTAACCAATCAATGGTCCATGTCGATAAACTAGACGCATAGAAATTCCGCGCACGGAAAAATATAGAACTAAAAAATCTGGTTTAATTTCGATACATGGAATTAAGAAATTTTGTTTAAGTCTTTAACGAAGGCGTGTTCCCTGCCTTCTAGGTTAGATCTTACATCGCAAGCAAGCTTATTTCATGTGAAACACCAACATTATGCTGAGTTAGAGCTGTGTTGTAGTACATTTTACATGTTTCTTTGTCTAATCGTTGTTGTTTATTTATGTGGCTGTGTTTTAATGTAAAATCGTTAAATCGTATTTCCTCATGACAGAGGGTCGTGACTCCCCACAGAATTAATTCGTTAGGGGAGTTTTCTTGGGCAAATACATCTTGGTGAGCGCCCAGGTCCTTCCACGGTTTTTGTAAAATAAAAGATAAATATAATAATATTTTCTTCTTTCTTTCTAAAAAAAGAAAGAATACAGAAATGCTGCCACCAGCCTCTTGAACTATCTAATACTTTAACAAACAAACATATTTTAATTGATGCTAGTAGGTCATTAGCATACGTCTCGTAAGGGCTCAATTTTATTGATAAATAGATTTGACATGCGAAAGGTGTTTGGGAATTAAGATCAAAAGTTACATGATTTTCTTATCGATTACTGTCGTATGTTCTGGTTTGTGATTCGTTATTTAGATGCTAAGGAGGTTACACTAATTGGAGTAAATATAAAAGTTGTATTACAAATATACATATTTGATGTTGATAAAACCTGTATGTACGAGTAGATGTTGCAAAATCTTCGTCCGATCTTATTTCTTTCTAAAGATAAATTAAAATACGTATTGTGAAAATTTTAATATCGTACTTACCTAGGTATTTCGTTTTATGATATTCACAAAAACATAGGCTTAGAAATAAACAGCTGTTTATCAACGCAGCCTTCAGATAAGCACTATCCGGTGACCATAAAATAACTGATTATAATTAGCCAGTAATGGAAACCCAATTTACATGTGGAATTCAATATGGTGGCAGATTTGAGCTGGGAACGTTTCGAATTTCGAAATGCAGTCGACCTCGTGACGTCGAGCGGTAGTTGTTTGAGAGTTGAGTACCTACTCGGGAAATTTCGTTGTAAATAGGTTTATGTCTTAAAGGTTTTTTTTAAGCGCCTGTGTCTCAAATATAGAAGAGTGAATCTATCTCCTTTATCCATGAACTTCAATACTTCAATACTAGAAGAAAAAAATGTCGTCCTTGGATGGTTCCAGAAACAGTGAAATTACATATTGACGCTTCCGAGGGTAGAACGATATATTAATTTGTAGGTCGGCATTCTACGTTAGTCTTTATATCAGATGATGTTTTGAAATCCCTTGACACTAGAATCGACCACTCTCGTTAGAACATACTTTACTAAGATATTTCTTATATGTCAGGGATGATACTGTAGATCTTGCAGGTGTAACCTTGGAGTTTATTTATGTCTTTGACATTTTACTAAGTTGGTGTTTGAACTTTAAAGTTGCATTTGACTTTTTGTTTAAGTTTCATTGAATTTCTAGTAAACCTAATTGGAATTGTTTGTTCTGTTATAGGTATTTGTTAATAGTTTATTCAATTTTATAATAACGCCTTAACGTCTGTCCCAGCAAAGCATGGTAAAGGGATATGCCATGTTACATTTAACAATACCTACGACAATACTTATCACAACATAATGTATATTTTTATATTTTACTGGCTTGTAAGCTACTGATATGCATTTATATTATGGTCTACACATTCTTTGTTTGCTATCTAATAATTGAAGGCTGAGTTTTGCCATTTTACAAGGGAAACATGTGCTTGAAAAATGTAATTGTAATTGAGAACTTTCGTCAAAAAAAGACATTCATCAGTAAATTTTTGTAATAATTAGTTCCATAAACCCGTCTTTGCTTAGTTCTATAAACCTTCCTCCTTTTGCTTACAGCGATAGACCACCTTGCATAACACAGGTACCATACCATGTACAGAGCTCAAGGCACCATCTATATACAACAGTATGATTGACCTATTGTAATGCAAGGCATGTCACGGTACAGTACCAGTAACCAATCAGAGCGGAGCGACCCCGTTGCGCAACTGTCTGTTTGTTTGTTTACTTTAATTAGTGGTGTATGAGATCTGAGATGAACTGAGTGAGGTTTGAAATGAACCATATTAAGTTTTAATAACCGGCTAGCACTTACGTCAATAATTAGCTCGACATGTTTCGGAACACTGCGGGTTCCATCGTCACTAAATTAAATCATGCCTTACGGGAGTTACGGGAACTATAATACGAGTACAGTGATGAACCATATTGCTTTACTTTTTACTTATTTATCTATTTTTATCACGGAATTGGCCAAGAACTGACTACAGCCTGCCTAAAGTTAAGCACTACTGTAGTCTAAGATGTCTAGCTAGCATAAATGGTAACGGTGAACCATTTTCATCCTGTTCATAATCTCATTGAATGTCTTAAATTTTCATCACCAGATTTCACTACTCTCATCCGAATTTGCCAAAAAAAATTGCCATTTTATTGTGCTACGGCTTAGAACAAACTTGATTAAGAAAGAGTTGCGTCCTACAAAAAAATAAACTAAATCATACACTTGTTAATTAGAGCTTCTTGCATGTAAAAACGAAAAGCTAAACTTGTTAATAAAGTTAGTATAGCGATGAAAATAATATTATTTAACTAAAGATTAAAATAATATTACTTACCTACTAGATAACGAAAACCTGTAACTTAAAAGAGATCAAAAATAGAACTTTAAAAGGAGGTGGCATCTGCTTGCAGTAGACGAACCAAAAAGGACTAAGTACTAACAAAGGAGTTCCTAATTTAGCACTCGGGTGGGCTTTAAGGATGTGCAATAAAACAATACGTGATTTATTATCTGAGAACTTAAGCACCGTAATTAAGTTATTCAACCGTTTCATTCCAATTTAAACTTTATGTTATTCGGAATAAGGTTTTTCGAAAGTATAACCTCAAAATTTCCTATAATTCGGGGCACAATGGAATTTAAACATGAGATATATGAAAATAAGGTTGAAAATTGCATGGTGTTGGTGGTATTTCCATGACGTCAAGTGGCGCTAACAGATGGCGCTGGCAGATGTGTGTGCGCTGATTGATGAATTACCATAAGCTATAAATTAAGTACAAGATTATTAATGTGTAATTTTGGCCTTTTCGGAAGTTGTGGGCTTACTCGTTAATTAAACGAATAATTATTAGGCGTATATACATCATAATTATTCGAAACTCACTGATATTTGAAGCCTGTGCGAAATAGAAAATCTTTGTTTGAATTATCCAATAATTCAGGAGCTGTATCGTTAAAATAAAATATGTATCTGGTTACATCTTTAAATCTTATTTATTTGTAGCAATAACCTTTATTGAGCTAGCATCCTTCAAGAGGCCTGAAAACTGAACATTAGATCAAATTATGTAATCAAATCAATTACATAAGGAGGATATAATTTCCTAAATAAATAGCTCCTTAACAGGCAACATTGATCTGCGTAGCATTTTCTATTTTTTTAACAAGCAAATTATACATCTAAACAATATCATTTTTTTGGTCTGATTTTGTTTAGTAACTAAACTAAGAACCTGTGAAATTTTACCTCTAGATTCTTACGTTAAAAAGCACGATAGATATTGCAAAAGTTTTTTTTACAGACTACTGATAAAATTTCTATTGCAGCCTAATGTACTCGTATGTTCCCAGTTCATCTCAATTTTTCTGTGAAAATATTCCATAGACTAGGTTTACCTATATCACTTACGCAACCATCCTTTCGTCACGTCAATAGACATGTACTCGTATAAAACACTCGATAGTGTTTAGTCACGTGCGTTAAAAAGAGAAAACAATAATTTTGTCCAATGTGATGTTTGTGGTTGTCATAACAATAGGACGTGATAGTGGCCGACCTTCTCGTGGGTGGTTTGAGGAGTAAGGGAGAAGCGGTTTTTTGGGTATTTCTTGCGAATACGCTTGCAATTTTTTAAGATATGTATATTAAGAATCTGTAAGAGGATGCGGCTGGGACTTAGATGGATGGCTTAAAAAATGGCTGGAAGAAGCCCACTTTTAAGTTCAAGTCCAAGCTTCTTCGGAAATTTTGTCATACTGCTTCTGTTTTTACTTGAAGTAGCACAGATAATTTGCGATGTAAATTTTTGTCCTATGTGTTATTTTTTTACTTGCACTGTTTCTTTGCGAAAACTCTGACACCAGTAGGACACACTCATACGATGTGCTAATTTTCGTTATTTATTTATTTATTTATTATGGCACACAAAACAGAAATTATGTTCTTAAATTAACTTAATATACATTTTCAGCTGGTTTCGATCCAGAACAAATTCCAAGACATGTGTACACAGCTTCGAAATGTGAAGATATGTCTAAAATAAGTGTCAACTCGCTTTTCTCTTATGAACCACACCACAACCCCATTGCATAACCTAACCACCTTTCTCACAACCTCCAAAGAATCAACCTGCAGATTAAAATATGCTCTATCACCTATTGACTCTTATTCCAAACGTCATAGCGATCATATTCGAATGATAGTTTTGTAATTGGTAATTTGGATGCGTTGAACTCTTTTGTATAGATGACATGAAAGAACTTTATTTCGGTAATACTTCTTACGACTAGTGTAAAGAAAGTGCTTTCTTTGTGTAAATTACGGGCAAGTAATTAGCTAGATAATAAAGTCTTTTGATGTTTGAATGATGTGAGACCCTTCTTTCTTTTGGTATTCATATTGCTACAGATTATAGTTTCTTATAGAAGATTCTGAGTAGATATGTTTTAGGCGAGTATGGGCAGATATTAATGATCATAAGTATCCTTAAGCTATTATTATTTTTAATCTTGAACAACTAATTATCCATTTTTAATTGAATTTGATGTTTGTCCAAAAATTTATGTGGGGATAGGTTAAATTGAGACTTGAATAGCAAGGCTTCTTTTTATCCGTCGCTAGTTAATTTCATAAACAAAGTACAAAAAAGTGAAAAAATAGCTATATCAGAGATAGGCTGAAAACGTGTTTTCTGAAAAACAAAAGTCACGGCCCATACTAACTAGGTCTAGTTAAGTGCCGTTACTTAATTAAGACTTAACAAGTCAATTAGTGTATTGTGTAATTACACCGTGTTACGACATTTGCTCGATGTGTATAGTTCTATGCAGGTTTTGAACATGTTTGATTCTTTGAGTTGTTTATTTATACTTTTTAGTTGCTTTTGCTAACAAATTATGTGTCAGGTTTAGGGAAAACGGCGGAAGTAGACTTAAAACTTAAATTTTTAAGACTTATCCATTATGCCATTAAATAAATATAATGACTAAATTGTTAAAAAGAAAACGGCTAAATGGCAATGTAAGCTTGAACAGATAATTTACTTAATTAAATGATTTTGTCTGAAGTAAGTATTATAAAAAATATTTCTATTTTTGTAATATTAAATTTTACTCTCATTAAAAATGAGTAGAGTCCATTTTACTTTTACAAATGACAGAGATTTTTTCGCATATTATTTTAAAAATTAAATAATGAATGAAGTAACAAGGCATTTAGCTAAAATTTACAGTCTCATGCCACCATTCACATAAAATACTGCAGATCATGTTGAGTGTTGTTAAAACATAATTCCTTGCGTAATACACTCGCTTTGTTACGTACTTTTATTGTCAATTAATACTTTTAAAAGGGAGAGAGAGATAACCACTTTCATATAACATCAAGTTGGTTGTAATTGTAAATAAATAATATCTCAATCTTTATGTACAACGGCGTTATATGTCAGGTTTTTTTTAAACTTTTGTATTGGTTAAAATTTGCAGATTTGATGCATTGTTAGGTATATTAAAAACTCTTGTTAGTTTCTGCAAGGTAATGAACATATCGTTAAATCATTTTGGTCAAACAATTTGGTTTTATGAACAAAACTATTCAAAGTAGACTGTCAGAACAAATCTGCAGGGGAGGCACAACCCTCAGTTATCCCTCGCAGATTTGTTTTAATGGGAAAGTTCTCTTGGGCAAAAACATTGTGGTAAAGCATCCAAATGCTTAGAAAAAGACACACGGTTAACCATCATTTGATTAATTTGCCAAATGTGTCTCTTTTTAAAAGTACGGTAGTCGTTAAATCATATTTTATCATAGTTCTCGAAAGCAATTATTTCTTACACTAACACGAAGTTACTTCTAGAAAGCCAAGTACATAATATACTACTCTTTCCAACATAAACTCCATTATTTACTCTAAATGCAGTATCATCGCAATAAACACATAGTCTGTGCGTTTTAATTACAGTTTGTCTGTTATAAAAGCCTCAATTATACGTGTGAAAGTACGCACTTAAAGCTGGGGGATACCTAGTAGATAAGTAAATGATTTAAGAAGAAAAGAAATAACCTGGAAGAAATAACCAAAGCGTGGAACCTGCAGTTTTAATTAATTCATAACAGTAATTTTACAATCACTTTAAAGGTATTTTTATTGTTTTTGATAACATGCCAAATGTTGCTTTTACCTATAAAATGCATTAACTTCTGTCTGGCAGAGAATTTAAACAACCATGCTATGTGTTCTAGCGTACAAAGTAATATCTTTTCCATAATGTCTATGTCCTACATTATACCCCATGTCTTATCTCTAAATGCTTTTTGAACCTTTTAATTATTCAGGCATTAGAGTGGATTGCTTTTCCTATACATTAAAAAATAGTGAGCTAAGTAGATTAATCATATTTTTTTCTACGGTACGGATTTCGCTTGAAAGAATAACTTTACAGAAATCTGAATATAGCTGGATGATATTACATATTATTATATACAACAAATATGTATCTGTAATCTACATATTTATTTAATATGTATTATATATATATATATATATATATATATATATACATGATTTTAATACCAAACATTTACATTATTTTATTAATAAAACTAGACATTGTACCTTGTAAAATTTTATTAAAGCTAAATATAATAAATTCAGTTTGTCGAGATATTGTAATTTGAGTAGCATTTTCTATGATATTAGTACTTATATATGTATGTTACAACTTTACAGTATCAATAAAGATTCTTTATCTTTAAATACTGATTAGCATAGCGTATGCAATTTCATCTGTAAAGTGGCAGGCTTTAAGTGTGATAAATCCCTCATTTTCATCGATGTATATCTATGAATCAGCCCTTGAAGTGAGGAGGAATATAGACACAATAGATACACTTAAAAGCCGTCGATATGAAACTAAACTGTGTCATCCTCGTTGTAGAACAGCAAAATACGAAAACAGTACATTTGTAATAAAACTGATAGTCTACGATAACTTACCAGACTTCATTAAGAAATCAAATAGTATTGTAACATTTAAATATAGACTAACATTATTTTTGATCGAGATGGCATACTATAAGATATCTGAATACCTAATGGATAAGGAATGTAAAAATTATAAAATAAAAGACACACAGGAATGAATATGTACATAATAATATTTTTAAAATGATGTAAATCTTTATTAGTTGCACACCGAAAGGTAGACTTGTGGAGAACTATTAACTAATATATTTATATTTTATACCATCTGTCTGTACCCACCCATAAGTGCAATAAATGATTTTGATTTGATTTGATTTGATTTTTCACCACTTCACCAGCTTTGCTACCACTAGAAGCTGCATAGGTGATCGTCTGACCTTTCAACGATGCATTTCCTGTGTACCACAGATTACCTAGCAGTAACTACCAGTTACCGTTGCATCGCTTTCAGTGACCCTCCGCGCTCCGCTGTCGAGAGACGTACCTCAAAACCAATCAAACCTCGAACGAAAACCTCTTTTGAACCGGTTTGACGTTTATTTTTTCTGTCATCTGTTTTTTTAGCTTCGCACCGGTCAGTGATTGTGCCAAGTGATGTGTTATGCGTAAGGATTTGTAAAGTAAACAGCTTTGTAGGTAAGTTTGCAGAAAGTTTTGTTGCTAATTAGCGTAAGGATCGGGTCGCAGTGCACGAAAATGTTTTCTCTCGTGATTAAGCGATTGAGGTTATTTGGTGGCTTACTTAAATAAGTTTAACAAAGTACCTATTCGTTCGGAGTTGTATAATACAAGTACCGAAAGACTATTGGGATATAGTTATACATACACTGAAAGTAACGTATTTCCTCGTTACTGAGGGTTATGACTCCTCTGTAGAATTAATTCATTATAAGTTTTTACAAGTATTTTATTTTAAGCATTAGGGCAGTTCTCTAAGGAATATTCAAATATATCGTGGTTGACGTATTGGTCCTTCCACGGAAGACACGTCCTCAACTCTTGGTAGATTTTGTGATCCTCAAACATGCCGGTTTCCTCACGATGTTTACCTTTACCGCTATAGCGCGGTTATAATTTCCAAAAATGTATTATGCTATTTTAGATATAGGTGCATAAATATCTACATATAATATATGTGTATGTATGTACATAGCTACATATATACCACGTACCTTATATGTAATTGCTAACCACTCAAATAGTCATTAAGTACTTGTTTTTCGTGCAAGTTTCTCAGAAACTGCAGCTACAGGAAGGAAATACGACTAAGCACTAGTAAGTTAATTTCAGTGCATTGACTTGTAGCCTGTGACGCTGACGACTGTTATTGCTTATTGCATTACAATTTACAAACATTGTAATATGGTATTTTCCTAGCTTAAATATGTTTCAAATTATACATTCTACGTCACTGGTGTAAAAATAATGTTTTACTTGAATTTGATCTCTCAGTAAACTGAGTTTCTGAGTTTCACCCTGCGTTAAAATCCTATTATTTTCTCTTTGAATATCAAAAAAATATATTATCGATACGTTGAAAACATTCCTATTTTATCAAATTTTCTCAATATTGTTTGAATTACATTACCTAATTTCCGACTTCAAAATCTGAGACCAGAGTCCGTGGAAGGCTGACTACTTTAAAAGCTTTCCCAAGTAAACTTCCCCAAATAATCAATTCTGCGTGGGCGACATGACCCTCAGTAAAGAGGATTATGAGTCGAGGAGGAGGATCAAGCAAATAAAGAAGCCAGATACTATCTGACTATCCACATAAGTATAATAGTACAACCACATAAGCAAGCTACCAATATCTATGCTCCTGAGTATAAGTGACTAGTATTCAAGTTATCATTAGATCTACAAGCAGGCATTCATTCACCGTTACCAGCTCGGATGGTTTTTGTACGAGTTCTCGGTCACAAATCTGCTTCCGCGTGTTTTAACTGTGCTTGATCAGAATCATTGTTTGTTATTGGTTTATTGGGCCATGTGGAACGGTACAAGTTTTGGAAAGAAATGTTAAGATGAAAAGAGATTTTGTGAAATAAAGCCGAACGGCCATTCGAAACGTAAGTTTCATTTTAAGGTGTAAACGAAATATTCTATTGTTGTTATTCTTAGTCATGATCCCAATTATCCGGATCTGCTCCCAACCTACCAGATCTGGCAGAAATAAACTATGTGTCTAATTTAATATTTTAATAAGCAGATTTACACTTAAAAGAATATATAAGTTTTTATTAAACTAATCATAATTTTTTGAACCCCACAAATTATGGCATGTTATACATACCTAACAATAATAGTAGGTGGAACTCCTTGCCCGAATCTCTATTCCCCTTGAACTATAATTTGTCGGTCTTCAAGTCGAGAGTAAACCAGTTTCTTCTAGGCAAGCGCGCTACATCGTAGACTATAACGTTGCTTACCATCAGGCAAGTTGTAGTCAAGCGTAAGCCTATATCATGTAAAAAAAAAAAAGGTACTATTATATAGGTACTTTAATTACACCAAAATTTTAGTTACTTACACAAAAAACAACCTACTCTTAAATCACGGATATGTTTTTACAACCCACTAACCTACATTCAAAGTAGGATTATCCATTTTGTGCACAGTTAACAAGGCGATGCTAATATCTGAAGCCAAAATCAGCCTTTTGCCAAATTATAAGCATATTTCTGTAAAAGCTAGTAAATGATGCTGCATTTCTGGCACAAATAAATTAACATGTACAAAAAATTGAAAACTGATAAATACCCAACGTTCTAGCCGCATTATCGCAATGATTGAATTTTGCACCCAAAACGAACTAATTTATACAAGAGACACTTTTGAATTTTTGATTTTATTATTTCGAACTAATTATAAAAATATGACTTCATCATCATCATCAGCCTAATGAGACCCACTGCAGGGTATTAGGCCTCCTCCCTCTTACGCCAATACTCCCTGTCTTGCGCTGTTCTATAAATATGACGTAAAAAAAAAACGTAGAAGAAAATCAATAAAATCACTGCAGGGTAAATCAAATGAAATCAGTCTATTCATTGAAGCTCAAAATTTATAACACCTCTTATTTTGTATGTGATAAATTTTATAGTATGTACCAATAGTGTATGTATCTATAAATAAGCTGTTCTTTCCCCTGACCGGTCAGGCATTGCGAAGTAGTTCTTCTGCGTATTATGTATACCCCGCGTAAACGTTGATTACTAGGTCTTAGGTAAGCTCTCAGTGAACGTTGCCTATGCAGCTAGATGTACGAAAACCCACCCATTACATAGCAAATAGCAACGAATGCAAGCTAACTATTCGCAAATGAGCGTGCATTAGGATGGATCAGCGCTAACTGGTAAGTCCCGTTGGTAGATGACCCACTTGCAACTATATCTGATGATCGGCACGCAGGCAGAGGTGGTCAAGTCTGCTTGACTATTGCTTGGTAATTGCTATCGAATTACTGTTGTTTCAAAGTCATTTACGCTCCATCTTAGACCACACACTGCTGCCGCTCAGGTCTAGTGAAATTAAATTCTAGTTAAAAAAATATTAATTAATAATCTGTAGGATATCAAAAACACTGGTGGCATATTTATATAGATATAATTTAAGCAGAGATTAAGGAAGGTTAATAAAACATCGATATACACGCTTTGTTTTGATAATTATAGCGTTTTTGTCAGCTTAATTTATCAAACTAAACAGACATTAGCAGTAAAAATAGTAAAGCAATAGTAAGTACTTAGGATTAGCAATAATCATAGCAGGTTTGATCCCCTGAGGTTGCAGCGGAGTGAATGAACATTTTGATTCATATCGAGATTGTTAATTGAAACACTCGATTTATTATTGGGTATACGAATATACAGCTTTGATTACAGATAGTGTGAACTTTATGGTCTTGTGCACACCACACTTTTTGATAATATAATTCAGGTCGTCTATCAATAACAATATAAAAACCAAAGATATATTTTGCAATTTTGTAAGTAAATTGATTTAACAATCACTTTGTATATATATATTTTATTTTACAAGTCTATTCTTCAATTAATATTAATCCATTATTATCCTAATATGTACTAAACCTCCTACTTGTTGCTAAAAATAAATATGATTTCTCAATAAAACTATTTTGGTAATGACATTATTAATAAAACCTCGTGGTGTAGCATTTAACAAAGAAAAAACCGAATATTTAGGTAAACTCCTTACTATTAGATGCTTGTTTTGGCATGCACTACAATGTTGTTATGCAAATCACCTAAAACGGTTGCAACCATACTAAAATTTGCCATTTTCACACTGAATATTTGAATGCAAATCTACGTTTTATTACCCATAAATAAATTGGAATGTTTCTTTGCACAGTAAAGGCAGCGGTGATCTCATGGGCATGATCTTATAATGATGCAACTGACTGCACTTTACAGGTTTACTAGTTAAAAAAACTAATACTAATGATATCTACTTTTAAGGCCAATTTTGAGAATACATATTGTTATAATAAAATTAATAATGCGGGACATTACTTATTTGAAACCATACTATATGCATTGGCATTGTAGCGGTGGTTGTATTCTAAGGGGTTTTATCTAAGATTTCATAATTTTCGTGTAGATTTAGTTTCATATTATCATCTTAGAATAATAGTACCTATTGGTATATGAAGGCAACCCCTAAAATATAACTTATGTCCTCGGTCGTAGAGCGCGGGAAACACAAACAAATGTACATACACCTATTATGGGAGATGACTCTGGCCTCGTAACACAGTCTTACGGCTACCACGAGGTCAGAGGATTCACATGTTATTGTACAATATTTACGTCAAATAAACGAATTTTGTATTTGTATTATACTAAGTATACAGATACTACTAACCCGGTATTAGAATACACATACAGGGGTAAGTTATACGTAAATAGATTGTAAACAACTAGTACAATGCCTAGTTTAGAATGCATTTCAACTGTCCAGAATAACAAGAAATTATGTTTCTTGTATACCCAGAAACATAATTTCTAGAAAGACACATCTGAAATATAAATTACGGGATAATTTTCATTACAACTGTAATATTTTAAACTTTATATTGAGTCTGCTGGTTTTATAAATAAAACAATACATTATCAGATAGATATTATGTGCTTTAAAATAGTTTAAAAAATACTTACATCAGTAAAGATTAACATAGAATAAACACTTACCTACTTATCTAATAATAATATATTAAACTGATGCAGAAGCTTGTTCAAAAACCGGAAATATTATTTTATTAGTTTCCTAGACGTTAGTTTAACAACGGAGGAAGGAACCGAGAAAGTTGGAGTTATATCATTGCCGATTATATAAATATTATTATCTAATATTATTTTAATATTAACCTACTATTAGGATGTGAAACGAGTTTTGAATGTTTTGCCTGTCGAACACAGTGTTAAACTTTGTAAAACATAATCGATGAATATTATGTAAGGAAATTTAGAATAACAATTTGTTATTTTTTGTTGTCATTGACATCTTACAAGTTTATCAATTCACATACCTACATCATTATTTATTTATTATATTAAGGCACACAAAACCGAATGTGTTCTTAAATGATCTGAGTTCATATTTTTTGTTAAAATTATTTTCTGACATATTGAGAAATCAGTTACGAAAAACAACTTTATTTACAATAATAAAATATAAAAACAAGGCAAGACGCTCAGACGCTTTTAAGGACATTAACTTCAATGAACGAATAAAATCTGTCAAAGATAATGATGATACATACATCATTAACTCAATCTATAGACACTTGCAACAAGAGGCGTACTATTTGAAATCGCAACCGCAACTTGCAACCCCAACCTGACGCAAACTGTGTTGCAATCAACATTAGCATGCAACTGATATGTTCAATCTAGACCTATTGTAGGTATACCTACTGTAAATAATGTTTGCTCACTCTTTGCTCTCTAAACTCACAAAAGACATGTCGATGACAAATACGACAAATATAGGTGCATCATCATCTTTTTTAAATAGTGCAGCAATAATATATTTAGGGTTTCAAATCCAATCCTTATTGATTTAGAATAAACATACCAAGTAAGAAAAGGCATGCTTGTTCGTAGTCTCTTTTGATGTCAAGTGATATTTTGCGTCCTTGACAGAAGGCATAAGTTGTATTTAAATGGAAACAGACATTCTGACAAGAAAGAAACTTTTGAATGTACATTAATTACATATAAATGTATCTATGCGGTTGGTTGACGACATTAGAATAACCGCAGGGAGTATCTGGATTCAATCTGCTCAGGAACGGGACGAGTGGCGTACCAGAAGATGGCTGATGGCGTATGCTCAGCAGTGGGCGATAACAGGCTGATGATGATGATGACATATAAAATGTGGGTGCAATAATAAGCTTACCAATCCACCACTAGACCAATCACTCTGTTGTAAGCAACATTAGCATACCGATATGTACATTTGTTCCCATTGTGGTAGTTGGTAAAGAGGAAGTTACTGAATGGTTTAATTGTCAGTTTGACAGTGGGTAGGCTCGGCCTGGGAGCGGTACAATCGATGGGAATACTCAGTGTTATGGGAATTTGAATTTGTATTGTATTTGTATTATTGAACGTATGGTTATCTCAATATTGGTAGTTTGATATCTTGTCTATAGTTTCATAAAGGCTTTGAAAAGTTTTTGCGTATAAGCAGTGCCTGAAAGCATTTTACAGTTTTAAGTTTTCATCATTTTAGATTTTATGATGAGATTGTTAAGTAAAATCTTGACGGAACATTAGTTAAGTTTTTGATACGGAAGTAAAGTAAAACTTTGTTATAAAGTAAATTACAGCTAGGCAAAATTTTACATAAATATATTTTTATGCAATCTTTTCTAGAAATTGTATTTGGAACTTACAAAGCTGTATTCTTCTTCTTATCGAATGAGAGTGGCCAACTCTGGTGTCGAGAGTTTTCAAACCGCCCTAAGGGCCTCTGACATGGCTTAACGACTACTAGACAAACAGCCGGAACCTACAATTTAACGTGTCATCCGACCCACGGAAGCGCCCAAAAATTAAAAGCTGTATTAATTATTGCATTTATTATTACTAATAGTTACTTTATAACATTTACAACAACTGTTTGCCCATTTCTCATTCCTACCAGAAATACCAGTCCATTTCTCCACTGCTTATCAGCCTAGCTGATACCGTAACCACCCCGGGGGCGATTAGAGGCGGTTTCAACTTTATGCTCCATACCATGGCGGTAATTGCGTAGAAAGTCGACACACTTGCCTCTTTAGCAATATAATGTGAAGTAAAGAACCAGTAAGTGTAGCGATTAGTATTATACCTAATTATGACGGCGTTTGTGAAACATGGCCTTGGGTGACGAGGCGGGTTTCTGAGCCAGTTTTCTTTGGAGATATTGTGAATTTGCGTGCCTTCATATGGAGTTATAGCCAGGCAAGCTACAGAATAAATATTAGCACTTCGGTAACGTTTGAATATTTTATCAAAAAATTGCATACGGAATACGAACCGGCATACTTATATTTCAAATTTAAAAGCGAATCGGAGAGATGTAGACAGAAGCAATAGATATTTTAGAGTAAGATGTGTGTAATATCGGAATCGGTTGTAGGTCATGGTAGACAAAACTAACATATTATTATTTCATCAATATTTATTGTACTTATCACATTTCATATTTTTTCTTTACTGGAATATATCCACCATCACCCAATAATACCCAAAAAATATAATATTTTTTCTGACATAATTCCTCAGATCCCTCCTATTAATAACATTACGTGACTTGACGCAATTTCTCTATCTTCACAAGCCACTCCGTAGGGCGCGCTCCCGTCACCCATACTCTTCCTACAACACACAGAAAACTTACAAACAACCTTAATTCCTTCAACACCTGTTCCCCTTTCCTGATCGATTATCTGCCCACATGCCAACAACAATAGACTGGTACATGATTAACAATAGACTGGTACATGATTAACAATAGACTGGTACATGATTAACAATAGACTGGTACATGATTAACAATAGACTGGTACATGATTAACAATAGACTGGTATTGATATGGATTACAATTGAGCACGATTATGGCAGACAAAGTAAATTAGCAAAGTGGAGCAAGTGTAAGGTTACTACCACGCAGGATGTTGTGTGGACTGGGTATTGTTATATCTGGTGATGGGTGTAATTGTCAGTTATGTGTTACGCAAATTTTCAATCATAAATAGTCTGTCAATGAATTTTATGTCATTGAATCAATCACTTAGATTGCATGGTACACATACATTCCTATGAAATTCATTATTATATGTAATCATTTTAAAGGACTAGCGGTACTATATTTTTATACCAGTTTATATAAAATGAAGTTAATCATTAATCCAAGGTCTAGTCTGCTTCCATACAAAAATTCATGAAATTTGGTTCGTCCATAGGTTTGTGAAGAAGGAACATATTATATCTACATTTTCTCATAACCATAAACATATGTTATATACATAATCTAAACACATTTTAGCAACAGTATTTTTTATTTCTATGGAACAGACAAAAACACAAAGCATGTCAAACTTGTAACAATAGTAACAAAGGTAATCCACATAATACGCAGGGCAAATTACCAACAATAGCCAAGTGTAAGGTTACGCCAGAGGATGTTACATATATCTACCTATACCTATACATACATACATATTTATATACTTGTATATGTATTATAGAGGATGCTACATATGCATGCTTATGTGGGTAGGTACTCATATTTTTTGGTATGTAGGTATTATAGTTACATACTAATGTATCCCACGACCTTGCTTCTTTTTAATGTGATTCGTTTGTTTGCTTTATGAAGGGCTTGAAAGACACGTCTGCATGTAAAAATATTTTATTTTAATTAAAGTTAGTTTATAAGTACCAGTAATCGAGTATTTCTGAAGTAGATTGGGGAAGTAAATTTATACAATTTTGGCATAAAATACGTACTTTATTTACAATAATAAAATATAAAAACAAGGAAAGAAAAACTAAACATTCTACTTCTAACTACTACAAATAGGGGCACTTAGAAAATCTTTAGAAAAGCCTAAATTAATATCATTTTGGCATTAATATCAAATGATTTTCTTTTTGAACAAATCACCCAGCAGGTCTTGTCTTTTTTAACGAGTTACCATAGAATCTGATGTAGATCGAATCCAGTTCCTAATAAACTATCAAAATCACCAGAAAAATAAAATGTATAATTAAATACCAATCACCAAGGCCGCACCTTACATATCCCAAAGAATCACATTGTGGGAACTTTACCATCAGGCACGCCGTACATCGTAATTGTCGATAGATCGTTAGACACAGCGTGGGAAGTCAGAATTATGCGCGGGCGCCTTCGCGGGCGCAAATGATGCGTCTAGAACACTGTAAAGTAGGAAAACAAGGATAAAAAAAAATCTCTGAAACTCAAGTATTAAGTATTTTTTTGTGTAATCAATGTATATTGTCAGAGTTGGCCAGTTCAAATATTAAAATATGGAGATTTAAAGGGTCTTAGTTTGAATTTGTGTTGCATACCTGTAAGCTCCATTACGATATGTTAAAAAGATCCTGAATTACACTCCTACCTTACAGTAAGTTGTACGCAATGTATAAGTAATTCTCTAAAGAGAGATACATTTGTAAAATCTAAGCCTATCTTTGTACTTGTATGATATGAGCAAGGTTAGAGTAATCCAAAGGGCATTGTCTTTTGATTGACACCTCGGAGGCAATACAAAGCAACTTGGTTCAATATCTGTACCTTTTCATCACGATCATAATAACTTATCTAGTAGGTGTGCTAATTTACTCATCTGATACTTAATATCGTTTCAACATAAATATTTCATCATAAGACGCATATTTTACTTGATGTTACATAGTTTTATTTAAAAAAGACAAAATACTGACCAACTACACACTCGATTACTCACTATGAAAAGTTATTGAACAATTTAAAAAAAAGTTCAATCTTATGTCTTAGCTATGTACTCCTATGATTTATTAGACACCGTTTAAAGAAGTATTTACAATGTTGCTTTGAATATCCTCTCTGCGTCTATTTCACGAACACAAAAGTAAAGAAAAAAATATCGCAATATTCCGCAAGTCTGTAAAGAGCCTAGATAATAGTATTGGATCATTAATCTTCTACTCTGCTGTAATCTAGATGTCGTTTATGTAGCACAATGTCGCGCAAACGATGCACTGATCACCTTTTATGGATACTACAATACAATGAGAGATCGTGAATTTATTTAGTGTATTTTAACGCCTTGTGAACGCAATAGAAATTTATTCAGTATACATAATTTTGACTGCCCAGTTAGCTTAGTTGGTAGTGGTTCTGCCTTCTAATCTAAGGGTGCGGGTTCGATTCCCGCATAACACAAGTAATTATGCATATTAAAAAATTGAAATGACTTGTGTTGAGTCTGGTCGTTTCTATGTATAATAGGTATGTATTTACAAAAAAAAAGTATATATGTATTATATCCGTTACCTAGTACCCATGACACAAGCGTAAGCTTAGTATGGGGCTAGATGGCGCTGTGTGATATGTCCTGAAATATTTATTTATTTATTAATTTTTCGTACATTATAAATATTTGACATTCAAATTTAATCTGTGCATTTTCGCATATTGTTCTTGTTTATTCTTAAAAACATTTCTAAGTACATCACACTGTAACATACACAAGCCACAGTGGCCCACTGTACAATAAAAAAATGCGAGTCATCGTGATAAAATTTAAAAAAAAAATTTAATAACACTTAATACATAATGCATATATTATTATGTAGATAAAAAATATGTGTTTGTATACAATTTATCCACGATTGATAGAAAATCTAGGCATCATTCTTTTTATTATACATCTATATTTAGTATCCTTATGTACCTAGGTAATCCTTGTTCCACAAGAGAGTGCGCCACTATCTACCAAGTATCGGGACAGGTTGTCAGACTGTGTGAAAGTATTGTTGGGTCGTGATAGATGGAGCATGTGCCCAGATAACGGCCTTTTTGAAGAACACGAGACATTTAACTCTGAACTGTTTGAAGCAAACTGTACATATTTAACTTAATTTTTATACAGACAGATTACAGAAAAAAAACTAGACCAAAATTCCGTTGTGTGAAGAGACTTAAACCTAAACCTATCAAATACATAATATACTAATTATAACAGCGAGCAAGTTCGTATGAGTTTTTCGTAGTCGAACGTTTTTTAACCGCCCCAAGTGCATCCAAAATGATTTAATGCAATCTACGACTCATAAATAATAAAATTACCGAATAGATTATTGCGAAATATCATACAAGTACCTACATACACCTGCACCATACACAGACTTGGCTAAATCTTGACCTTCCTATTAATTAACACCCGTTAAACCAAAGATTTCCAAGACTTATGTTGAAACACGTCAAATCAATATTGGATTTAAAACCCAACAATACAGATGATTAATCAAACGCCTTTAGATGAAGATTTACAGTTTACACCTACCACACGCCTTTGTGTCGTAAACATACTGTAGGTGCAAATTACGTGATTGATTATATCTTGGATGCGTCAACCTTTTTGCACGATGCAAAATAAGTGATTTTTCTAGAAGTTTCAGGTTTTTGTGAGTAATTTACTGACTACTAATAAATATAAAGATAAAGATAAAGAATCTTTATTGATAATGTAAAGTTGTAACATACATAGGTATAGGTATAAGTACTAATATCACAGAATATGCTACACAAATTACAATATCTCGTCAAATTGAATTTATAACATTTAGTTTATAAAATTTTAGAAGTTACAATGTCTAGTTTTATTAATAAAATAATGAAATTTTTTGTTATTAAAATCATGTCAAACATAATAATAGGTATGTAATCATACAATATGTCAACTTAAATAAATCTTGGTACTGTCACTTTAGCTGTATAGGGGCTAAAATGACAATTTGGCATCACACTCCTTACCTAGTAGTTAATTACTTAATTTCTAAGCAATGTGTATATGTGATTAAGTATGATATTTTGTTTTCATTCTAATCACTATAGTTAATTGTATTGCCATTAACTTACCGAGATAATATTAATATTTAGTTTGATATTGTTAGAATATTATATATATTACTATTTATATATAACTATTTAGCTCATTTTGATGAAACATGTAGTAACATGTAGGTAGTTATAGATGTCAAGAAAATAAAGTACTTTAAATTTTTCCAAATTGTCATGTATTTTACTACATAAAATTAGCAGTTATTTAGAAATTACAAGCTATGAGGTTACAATTACAAGGTATGAGGTATTTCTGTATTTTGTGCTACAGAGAAGAAATATGTTTTGCCATTTTAATCCGTATATTTATAGAAACTGCCATTGTTATTAATAAAATCTATAAAGTTGAAATTAACTCCAAAAAAAGACACACCGATATTTCACGTTAAAAACGTTCACGTTATGTATAATTACACTAATTATGTTGTCGATCACATGCGGTATGTAACATAAGTATATAAGTGCATTACTTGGATGATCACACGTTTAGCAATCAGTAATCACGAAGTCAATCTAAACGCAATGATTTTGTGGCGAAACTGATAGGTAGGTGCGCTATATGAAAGGGTGGACGTATTGACTGAATGTTAATGTACTGTAATGGTTTGTGTTACAAGCCTATGAGATATCTACCTATTTTTACAAATGTTTAACTTGGACGTTAAAGATTTCTCTTCATGCGCTTAATGAGTGGGTACACATCTATGCTTATTTTATTGAATTTTACAATTAGCGATCAAATTTATATTTATCACTCTGCAAATAGAGCTTGAGAGGATAAATAGACAAAGACTGCAAGTGACTTTAAATTTTATACAGTG
This sequence comes from Macaria liturata, assembly GCA_964023185.1. Lineage (NCBI taxonomy): Eukaryota > Metazoa > Arthropoda > Insecta > Lepidoptera > Geometridae > Macaria > Macaria liturata. The sequence continues at coordinate 1,580,188 of OZ026815.1, read as the reverse complement.
CAGTGAAATGCCAACAATAAATCACATCATTAAAAGTCTATCAATCCCCTAAACTGACACATAACAAACATCCTTCAAATTAGTAATTTCATTCCACTCATAACTTGTCACGAAAAATAACAGCCGTAAATATAGTTCCCATCAAAACGTATGGTTTCGTATCAAATGACTTCCAAAACAAACTACTATGAGATAGAGTCTGCCCATCATTCTATTCCCGACTAATCTACAAGATGGCAGGCAGTTGGTCTGTGCTTTAGTTGAACTAAAATGGATTATTAACCGAGAGAAATAACGCTTAGTTATAAGAAATGTCCTTCGTGAGATGGAATTAGTTGTGCGCTATAGATTTGGTTCAGTATCTTATGTTGAGAATTCATTCATTGTTTTTGGTTGTTGTTTGTCATAATAATTAAATATTTATTAACTGTCTAGTGTTTACTGTCTGTTATGAAAAGATTCTAAAGTTTATGACGAGAAGAAAAGGTATATAGGTAAGTCTATTACAATGGCCGGTAGTTTCTCTTTTTATCTTCTACTGTTTCCACATAGATTTGAAAATGTATTGGACTTTGAACTATTTACTTTTTAACCTCTTGCTGAATTCAAATAATTGAATATATAATTATTTCTTGTAGTTAGTAGTACTATAGTTTTCTTATCTTGTAAGCCTCTATCTTATTTTGTAATAAATTACCTCAAGTACCGCAATTTTTAAAACATCGTGAACATAATTTTGCTCCTTGGTTACAGTAATCTTAGTTACTGTAGAAACTTAATACTACACCTAAAAAAGAAAGAAAACGAAAAGAAAATAACATCACGTTTGAATAATTCGTTCCATGTCGACGAATCTGGTAGAAAAAGTTGTTTCGGATTTAAAACCGTGTCTTCAAGTTTAATGTTCTTGTGACACGATGTTTGGATGCACATTTTTTAACCCCGGCCGTTTGGTGAGACCAAATAAGCTTGTTTTATTAAATTTTGGTCTTAAATAAGGATAGGTACTTTTGTAAATAGGCGTCAAATTTACGATTTCATGACCGTAACTAAAATTTTGTTCCTTTTGGTTTGGTTTGAGTTTAGTCAGTCTAGACGATGTCTAGTACAAAATTAGCGATTGCACGGAGCCGATTTGAATGATTCAAATAAGAAATTTATATAACTCAGAAACCGAAGCTAAACTGAAGGTAAAACCAACATCTATATCAAGCTAAATAATTTATTTTAATAAAACCTAATTTCACACGCATATTTCGTCAAAAACAGTAATTAATTAAAGTCTTTTTACTACCATTTAAAACCTATTCCCTTTTTAAATAAACTATGAATACTTCAGCATCCTTACCACTCCTACAAAGTCGAGCCTGTTCCTTACAATTCTAAAACAGTACTAACTTATAAATACACTTCCTCCGCACTCCGGAATGTTTATCTTTCCTATTAACAGAACACTTCAAGAAACAGTCCATTATGGTGCTAATTATAGCATACTAATTAAAGGGAACTGTGGTTCATTCGAGTTGGTAACATACATTGACCATTGACCGTGACCCCTTGAAAGAAACCAGACTATGTTGTCAAAAAAAATATGGCCGTAAATAAGAACAGATTGCTCAAGCGTCACATTTGTCGAATGATAAAACATTGAAATTTAATACACAACACGACAACAATAGGTGTCACTACGAGTATAACCAAGACTATATAAACTAAATAACTTAAACTAAACGATTTGTAGAACTAAACACTGTCAGAACTGTAACCAAAAACATTTATCAGTCTTTCCATTAGTAGTTACAATGGTGTGTAAAATGTATACATATACATACATACGAGTATATGCACAGAAACATACAGATTATATCTTACTTTGTTTGTGATATCAATGAAAACAGCTTTGTCTGTTCTTAGTTAATTAAATAATGATTAAAGAAACGAAGCTCTTGAAGGGTGGGTCAGTAAGGGATAATCTACGATTTGAAGGATAAGCTGCAAAGACAATGGTAAGACAAGAAAATTAGATGACTTTGTTAATTTTCGTTCCGCTACCAAAAGTTTTATACTTATTTTTAAATATATAAAATTATATTCTATGCTTTACTTACCAGGGCTACAATATACAAAACAAATACGTGGTTTACCTAAACATTATAAAAACATAATTTAAATACACAAAACTCAAAGGTAACTGACTGACTGACATAGTGATCTATCAACGCGCAGCCCCTAGAGTTTTTTAGCCGTCCTAAAAATATTAGTCTATTTTTAAGGATAACAACAATAACAACTTTTTTCTTTTAATTATTCTAACGGAGTCACTGAAGCCTTTACTTACTCCCAAACGTGCTTACTCCTTTCATCCGTGATTCCTGGGAGCAAGGCAGTCAAATTCCTTGACGTTCAGAGGGAGGAACAAAAACATGCGTACGCGCAACCAAGCGCAACGTCTTGTCAACGACATTAAAACCTATGAACGACTCGTGTCAAATGAATACAAGAATTATAGCGATAGGATTAAAAGGTGTTAAATCTAAATTGTTTTCAAATTCATTTATTTGCAAAGATGTAGTGAGAATCATGGTACAAAAACATTTATAGTATCTTACATCTTACCATTTTTGGTGTGCAAAAATCACATTAATATATCATTAAGAAATGTTTTTTTAAAATATAATAATATGAAACATTCAGATGTCAAATGGTTGATAATGGTTTCATATTTCATTCCGTTAAAATTGAAAAAAAAACTTATTATTTTGTTAATGCTATTTATTAGTATAGTAAGTGTTATCAGACAAACACAGAAGCTCCTGAAAGTGCAGCTACGATGGTATAAAATAGTAGTGAATACAAATACATCGTTCTGCATTCTATTTGAACTCTGAATATTTGGATAGGACTCCGCAAGACATATGCCTTCTCAGACAGTTTGTGTAAAAACTAGATGGTAGTTAGACGCTTCTGAGTAATATAGTCTTTGTATCTTCCAGACAAATGACGCTCCCACGGCAGCGGGCCGAGAAATAAATACCTAATGAAAGCGATTGGCTTCCCTTCCTGAGTAATGCGTATAGATTGTAAGTTGGGTTAGTTAGCTTGGTTGTGTAATAGCACAGAATACAGAGTACAAGTAATAGAGTATAAACTTTTAACTTCAACAAAATAATTTGGCACGCCCATACTTCAACAAGATTGTGAATTTTGTAATATTTTGGACGATTTCAAGGGTTTAACAGATAATTTTAAAGTTGATGCAAAAGCAGAAGAAGGAAGAAGAAACATACACATATATACATACAAACCCTTAAAAAATTAGTCTGATATAACACTGTCCAAAAGAAGTTCTGACATTCAGATGTAATTCATTTTTAACTGAGTTCAATAAAAAGATGGCCATAATTTGACTCAAAGTTTTCTTTCACATTACTTGTAATGCAACCATTAAGATGTTTTAATAGTAAGTTGACCAGTTTCATAACAAAACTAATATAATCGCCTCACGGATAACTTATCTATTTTAATTGAGATCACTATCGTAATAGGCACCAAGATTGAATATAAATAAAGTTTGTATAATATTCTGTGCGTAGAATTTTAATAGCATGTTGCCTAAAGGGAAATTGCTTTGTTTTGAAATAGGCGGTTTACGTAAGTGCTTCCTTACTTTTAATAAATAGCTAAATGAAAAAGATTTTTTCCGAAAACATATTCGATCATTAGTTTATTTTTTATAATTTAATGAAAGATTATGCAATGTTTATTATGTTTTTTGATGAACAGAGTCAAAGTTGTAAGAAAACAGACACTATGCTTTGGATAACATACTTGGGAAAGCCCATTTTCACAGTGGGTTTTTGGCTATTTTTTTTTAAATATTTACGAAGCTAACACCGCGGCACTTCACTAGTTTAACATAAATACTCTACAATTTCTTACCAGCATTCTTCCACAATAGCCCAATATCGAGTCATCGAGTCATTAAAGACTTATTAAAGCTAGAAGAGTGCAGCACTACTTGATAGGAGGAACAGAAAGAGAGAGAAACAGGGTCATCGCTCTCAACCTGTCCAACAGGGTTTCAATGGAGGTATAAAACATAGGATCAGACTATTTCGTAACTCTATGGCAGATGTGTACAAATCTTTCTTTGGTGTTTGGTGTCAGATATAAGCGATATTGTGTGAACTTTTTATAATATAGCGTCATAATTTGACACCTCATCATTTTACTTCACGTTAAATTAGCAAAAAATGAAAATATGAAAGATAGAGTTTTTTCTAACTGAAACGGGTTTGCAGTTGGCCATAGTTTGCCTGATGATAAGCATTGGCTATGGCCCTAGATCGAGGGTGCTTACCCGATAAGAACCGATGCCCTCTTGCTTTGAAGATTGCGCTGGATTATAGTGCGTGGGGAACAGAGAGTCAGGCAGAGTTCCATTACTTTGCGGTACGTACAATGAAGATGAAAGCGTACCGCTTCGTCTTAGGAACTTCTTAGGCCTTAAAGATTAATGAAAACGACAACTGTCAAAATTATCGTAAAATGTAAGACAAGTTTGGATACTTTATTTAACCTTTGACATGGTCTACTTATAACTAAAAAAATTAACCTTCAATTAACAATGTCTTCCAAATCATGGTAGCGTTCAGTGTTACAAGGCCAGTGAATCAATACTGAGATCTAAATTGACGTAATAGTTATTTTTTTCTAGGTATCCCTACAAAAGAGTTCAACGCATAGTAATTATATCAACGCGTTGATGTCTTTTGTTAGAAACATTTTTATTCATTTTACTTATTTTCTTATGAAGCTTCATGTAATTTATTTTCAAATAAAAGATTGAATTCGAATATCTCCTATAACAATTTTTGTTTCTTTTTTGCTTAATGAACTGCGCACGGCGATTCACCCTTATGTTTATTTCTATTTGCAGCGCGAATAGTAAATAGGAATTTATTGACTTATTATAAAACCAGAATTGTTCCCGTAAGATTTACCTAAACTAAATTAATCCGATACCTTATGTTTTAAGATGATCCGCTATCGCTCACTCACTTGTCCCACACCCCCAGTAGTCTCCCAACACGAGAATGCACCGACCGACATCCGCCTTCAAGTAAAGTAACTAATTTGTACACTTGCATTCGACTGAGCATTGTTACTGTGAGAACTTCACTTACTGCTTCTATTTTACAGTGAACTTGAAAAGTACGGTTTGAGTTTTACTCAAACACGCTTACAAAATCAAATTAATATAATCAAAGTAAAAAGTAAAGTGAATTTACACCGGGATGGTAAAATAAAATTAAGAACAAATCATACATATCAACACTTGCTGAAACAATTGTACAACACATTCTGTGTCAGATGACATGATAAATTACAGATTGTATCTGTTTTGTTCTGTGAGTAGGTTAAAATGTTAAAAACCATAACTTGCCATGATCATACAAGCTTAACTTACTACATAAGACACTGCGTCTGTGAGTCTCCTGTTAGAACGTAAATTCAATCTTCGGATGAAAATTACTCCAGGCACTTGTCATGCTAATCTATTTCCTTTTCATCAGCAAAACTCCGAGTATATTCTCAAATTTCACCAAACAACTGAAACGTAAACAATAAAGTTTACGCAACATCCGTCAACACTCGTGAGACGATATTCCTTCCCACTGGCAGATGGCGACGAATTCTTGTTTAATTCGCATACAGCAGTGTTTTGGGATATTAATATAACAAAGAGTAATTATCAAGTTCTTCTCAGAGACTATTGTATTATACTTACTTTGATTTTAAAGCTAGGCTTTCTTTTAGTTACGTTTTTTTATTTTCCTATTTATTGTCCCACTCTTGGGCAAAAGAGTTACAGATGTTAGGTAGTTAGAATTTATTTTTTTATTTTTTTTGTTTTTTTGGCTAGTTCATACTTAATTTATACTAAACTATCTATAAATACAATTATGTAAAATCTTAACCTAAGTCTGAAGTTTCTGGAAGACCAAACGTATGCGTTGCTTGTATTTATTATAATTCATTATTTTGTTTCCTTTGTTTCAGGTAAGCATCAATCATAATTAGTTTGGATGGAACCTGAGATTCGATTACATCTGAATACCATAATGTAAGTTAATAAGATCAGTCAATGTAAGTAGTGGGTCGGTACTTTGACACATAGAGTAATATAATATAGACATTTACAACTAATAAAATCTAAGTAGTAAAACTTCACACATTGAAATTCAAATCCGCTACAAACCGATAAAAATGTAAACATTCCAGGTCATACACTTTCCTAAACATATATTTTTATCTAAACTAGAACGAACAAACCCACATATAAATTAGAAATAACCTCATTTTCGGTAGCTTGTTAAAATAAACTTGCGCAAAATAATAGAATATTCCATCTTAGTACCTGATCGAACGGAAATGAACTAAATAGACCACTTGTAAGATATATATGATAGTCGTAATCAAATAAATAAGTGTTGAATAGTTCAAGAGGAGTAGATAATATTACTTACTAAGTAAATGTTTTAAATTAAAAGGTGTGTGCATAACTACGTTGTTATGTCATTTTTAACCGACTCAAAAAGAAGGTTCTCAATTCTTCTGAATATTTTATTTATTTATTTTCATTCTCTACATTAGTAATCATTATTATATTATGAAATCAGAATAATACAGGCAAGATCTTTGGCTTAAAAACACAATAAATAAAAGTAGTTTAATAATAGTGGTTAGTAGTCACTCCTTATTTTTAATTTACCTCTATTTTTCAGTAAATTGTAGTACGTTAGGTAGATTATTTTATTATTATTTCCATCAGTAACTTTACACTACCATTAGCTCGCTATCTAAATCTAATTAAAAACTAGTGTAAACTGTTTGACCATGATGATATAAGTTTGATCGAAAACGGACGTAAAGATACATAGTTGGTCAACCGGAGGGCATAAATAAATGGCTTTTAAACATTATATACATATTTATATACTAACATACCGGGCGCGGATTTGCTTGCGAGCTTTTGATTTTTATAAAGTCGTTTTGTCATATCAATTGCATTGGGAAAACATGCTAAATTACCTGTTATTAGTTTATATTAGAGTTCGAAGCGAAGATTTAGTCCACTTGCACTACCTCAAACACATTTAGCCATAAAATAGTTAGGCTGTTAGTCTAGTACGGCAGTCGCTAAGCCATGTCAGAGGCTCTTAAGGCGGTTTGAAAACTTTCGACACCAGAGCCTCTCTCATTCGATAAGAAGAAGAAGAAGCCATAAAAATACAAAGTAAAAGATAAATAAATGTGTTTAAGAGATATGTATCTAAGATGTTATAATCCAAAATAAAAGACATTTGGTGATTGTATCACCAAAACCAAACCTATGTAAGTTAATATTGAAGGTTCAAATTTAAATCGTGTGTGTTTTTCAATCCGTCTGTCACGTTTTAATATATACAAGCTGTGCCAGCGACTTCGTCCGCGTGGAATAATTATTATCATAAAAACGGTTCTACTGAGTTAATCTTAAAAGATAGACATGTACTGTCGCGGACATTTTGTTAGATCATTTTAAGAGAAATAATTATTTCATACATTTTTTTTAATATCTTGAACCGTTTTCGCAGCGCACGCAACGAAAGCCCTCAAAGATGAATAATGTTATATAGATAAACGGTCTATTCAACACAAAAAGAATTTTTTAATTCGCACCAGTAGTTCCTGAGATTAGCGCGTTCAAACAAACAAACAAACTCTTCAGCTTTATAATATTAGTATATATTATATGTATGTAGTTGTATTTTATATAAATAAGAGCAGTTTTGCAAGCAGGTGGTCTTTTAGCTTAGGAAACAGGCCTCAGGCTGCTGATAGAATGAGTCTCGTATATTATGTTAAAACATGGTTGCCACGCAACTTGCAAGAAATATACGGGGTTTGGAAATTAGATCAAAACTTGATTTATCGGTGGATGTAATTCATAGGAGTTGGCTTTTTTATATTTTGTTTAATATATGTTTGATAACTATCGGAGATACAATAATAATATATTATTGTTGCCTCTAAAAATTTATTTATTTTTGCTATTTACATTTATACATATTGCTTATGTACTAGAAAGAAGTCACTTTTAGCGATGAGGTCACCAGTTTTAGTGTTTTATGTTTTTTTTGCTGGTGTTATAAAAGAATCTAAAATCTAGTGCCTTAAAGTCTAAAGAAGATAGAATCCTTCTAGGCAAGCAAGATGTTATCAAACTTAAGCTGTACGTATTTATGAGAAAAGAATATGACAACACCTATTAATTCTACAGACCATTGTCATCAAAATGAACTGAGCCATCGGGTATTGTGTTCAATTGATTGAATTAGATTCAGATAGGGGCGTTTTTATTGACCAATTTCGCTAGACTACATATTTAATGAGTTAAGATGAATTTAAATCGTGCATAAGCCGTCAATAATAGATGTAAAAAAATATGAGTAAACATTTTCGACTATGTATTTTATTTTCTTAGAGACTTATGTTCTAAGATACAACATACTGGTTTAGTTTTACTGTCGTTATAGTTTTTATTTCTTAAAGTAAAAAATACTGTCAGGTCCAGTTGCCCAAAACGACGCCTGTATTAGCGTTCTAATTCTACCCCTAAAAAATAGACGAAAATGTTGACTTGGTGATAGCCGAATACGACCGGGTACGAAGGGCAAAACTAATTGTTACAATCTAATTGATACTTGACACTGGTCAAAGATAGTGCACATTAGTAATGAAGTTGGATCTTCTTATCGAATGAGAGTGGCCAACTCTGGTGTCGAAAGTTTATCTAGCCGTCCTAAGGGTCTCTGACATGACTTAACGACTGCCGTACTAGACAAACAGCCAGGACCTACAACTTAACGTGTCATCCGACCCACGAAAGCGCCCAAAATAGAATGCCACTTTTCGGTCACCCATCCAAAGACTGACCTCGTCGACCGTTGCTTAACATTGGTAATCGCATGCGATTGCCTCCGCTAGCTGAGCTACGGCCGCTACTAGTTTGGATCAAGTAAATGATGCTACTATGAATCGATTTCTTTTGAACTTGAATAAAATCGAGGACAAATCCTCCAAAATGACGAATAATTCAAATAGAAACCATTTCCCAGGTAATCAGACGTCAGTGGCTGAATCATAATATTTTGAAACCGAGCCAAGCGCCGCGCCGGCCGTAGTTAGAGCTAACTACGTGTATCTTACTCATTCATTGAAAAACGCACAACGGAGATATTGCTTTTGGGAAATGGGCAAATAAAAAAGAATATGAAATATTTAAATTAGGTACGCTTAGCAATACAATCCTCAAATAGCCTTTAATTAATGTACATGCATTAAGTATAACATTTCACTGCGTATAAAATGCCATGGTCTTTTTACAAGACTGCATAGTTCAGTTCTAATAAGTCATTTTAAGACGAAAACCATATATTTTTTTAATATGTTATATGTAATAAAAAAAAACAAAATATTATTTTGTAATAATAACTTATTATTCACAAGAGATGCAATAACTTGCATGTATAGACCATTCACAAAACTATCATATCCAACCGAATCGATTTTCACATTTTGTCCATTTCCACATGACATTAGTTCCAGTGTACGCCGGGTTTCCCGTTACTCATCAATGAAGCACACACACAGTGACTGTGTAGCATACACGATATAATGGAAAGACACCTAATCAAATCTTGTAGTAAAAATTGTAGATGAAACAAACAGATTCTTCGAACATTATACTAAGACCGTTCAATCATAGAAGTAAAAAAATCAACATCCGACTGATCATACTTGTTATGTAGTCATTGGATCAATATGTCAACTATCAATAATATCACATCTATATATATAAAACTCAAAGGTGACTGACTGATTGACTGACTGACTGACTGATATAGTGACCAAACCACTGGACGGATTGGGCTGACATTTGGAATGAAGGTAGATGTTATGACGTAGGCATCCGCTAAGAAAGGATTTTTGGAAATGCCACTTTTAAAGGGGTGAAATAGGGGATGCAAGTTTTTTACTTCTTAATGCGAGCGAAACCGTGAGCACCCACTAGTGGGAAATATATGCAGGCATTACTTTGCTAAAACTCTATTGTAATTTTTGAATCATTTTAGTGTGGTTTCGCTGCAACTCAACATCCTCAGCGGAACCAACCTTGACTCAAAAGTCAACCAGATAATGAAAATCAAATCGGAACACCATTTACAAAATTATCATCTCTCAAGAGAGTTTTCAGCGCAATGACTCGTCTATTAGGTCGAATGTCTACCGAAACCGGGAACTACTATTTAATGTAACGCAATACAACGCTGTCAGTTAACCTTCGACGGTTTAATTTTACTAGACGCCTATGTTTTTAGATATACTCGTTTTTGAGTATAGGCGCGCTTAACAAAAATTTCCTATCTTTTCATTCCAAACTCACAAATGACTCAAATGGGTATAGTAATTAATTTCATGCTATTTTTCTCCGAGATCTAATAATAAAATTTAATTCTGATTGAACCCCTTATAAAAATATTTTAGTCACCAAGCTCGCTTATAAAGTCATGACGAGCTATAGCCAAATAATGGAAATAAACTATATTATCATTAATCTGACACGGTCTGTCAGTCGGTCGGTATTTCCTTGCACTTTTTATAATATATTTGTCAACCTTGTAGTCACGGTCGGTGATTTATTTGACTTTACCATTCGACTAGAACGACTTATTTAAATTACCTATTTAAATATTATTGGATTTTGGAGCTAGACGGTTATGAAATTAGATAATCACGTTAGTTTATATATTATAATGGTGGATGTTAGGTAGACAAAATCAGTTTAAACGTAATAACGGAAACTTGTTACAACGAAATTTTTTATTTCCTTTGTGGGCTAAAAAACTTTAAAAGAGAATATATTATGTTTAATACTAGATACATACATAGAAAAGAAAACGAACACCATAGAACCTTCCATTAGCGTCCAAGACAAGTCCATAGTTTTTGGTTATCTTTAAGAATTTGGAAACAAAAGATGACACAAGCAGATCAAGTGTCGGACACGGACAGGAAATCCTGTTTCAATCAAATTAAAAAAGATGAATTGAAATGATTGATTATTTGATGTCGATCACTGAAGTCTTGTAGTAGTAGTAGTGGCTCTTTGCAGTACAATTTTCTATTGACTACACAGTATCTATTTACTACAGTATAGATTTCCATCTTTTCTTTCTTTCTAAATGTACCTATCATATAAACATTACAAACCTTGCTACGCGTACTTAGTTTTTTATAAACCCAAAACAATTACGAAAGCGAAACCACATTAGTGTAAAGTGCACGGTTCGTGACTTCTGACTGACCTAGTTTTTACAAGTCGATTTGCTACTAGCTGTCTGCTTGGAAGATTCTAAGCAGGCACATAAAAACTGGTGTGATTCATAATAAATTAATTTGAAAAGGTAAAAGAACTTACATTATAACTTAACTATGCAAAATAGTTAATTCAGTATAGATCGCACTAATATTATAAAGGCAAAAGTTTGTGTGGAAGAAATTTAGTATGGAAATAAATTAGTCTGAAATAACTAACACATAAGCTACTTATCATCCCGGATTCATGCGAAGAAAACTGCGGGACACCACTAGTTAATATAAAATTAAAGTTAATATAATAATAAGTAAAAGATAAATCGCTAGTCTTAAATTAAAAAGCACAGTTATTTATACTTATAAGTTATACATACTTTTTGCTCAAAATGATGATCAACGTGTATGAAGGAATGATTGATTGATTGATCAAGAAAAAGAAGAAGTAGTACAAATAAATCTGGTATAGTAACTTTCTATGCAATGAAAAGTATAAAACTATGTACTTAGCTGGTTATATTTTTTGCGAATCCTAATTTTAATAGGTATATGATACGTTGCTATACTTGTTAAACTATGCCTTGTTTAAGTTAGGATTTAAAAGCCGCTTAGTTGAATATTGTTGCGATTTTATTAAATTCATGAAATTGGCCGACGAGTGTAAAATACAACACTTTAAACTGAGCATTACTTCTGAACAATTATTATTGTTTTTTTATAAGTAAAGTAGTAACTGGTTATTCATAACTCCTATTACAGATGAGATCTGTTTTATAACAGAGCCACGTGCTACCTATGAGGCATCGAGCATAAAAAGTTTAAACTACTTCCATACACACTACCTAAGTGTACATATACTACTTCCATACTAGTCCCTCAACCTTGAGAAAACCTCTGGTTGAGTCATCCGCTAGCTACAGTTTAATTACCGCTGCGTAACTTTACGTCAGACCATCCGTCAAAGTTACTATTTGTTCCATTTCAAACGTTACTTAAGTTCCAGAAGTTAAGTTAAAATTAAACTATGTATTTCTAGAGACATTTATAGTACATAGATTTTCAATAAGTTTTGGAATCGTTGTCGACAGCACAGGTTTCAATGCATTTGGTTGTAAATTGTTGTTTTGGATAGCAGCTATGCTTCTAGACAAAAAGGAAAGTGTAACGTCAACGGGCGAATTATCTCTTTAAATTAAACATAAATTGACAATAATTTGTAACCAAATATACATTTAAATATCCTTTGAATGTTTTAGCAGCATCTAAACATTACACAAACTTCACGCCATATCAAAAGTCCATCACATCTGCCAAGAAGGCGTGTCAAAGCATCCAAATAAAATATCTCCACAAATGGTTCCGCCAATCTTACATAACCCTCATTCTGTGTTGTGTCACTACCATCTATAAGCCAAATCGGAGGTCATTGAGAGCATCCGAATGGTTTGGGTCAAAGGAAAGTAACATACCTTCATGTTAGATGGCGCTGTTGCGAAATAGACGCTAAAGTTATGAGTTCTTGGCCTTAATTTGAATGGCAGGGTTATGAGTGTAGGTCTGAATTTGTATAAAACAGAATTTACTTATCTATTTTATTTAATTAAAAAAATACTCTTCCCTCTCTATGTATCTAGATATATTACAGGCATTAAAATCGCTACGTAAATAGCCTTATACTATACCATTCTAGCACAGGCATGCCTTTTTGACCCCAAAATTGCTTGTGGGTGGGGGTGTCACAGTTGCCTTAACTGCACCATCGTGTTTTGATATTTAATTGCCAGGATCAAACTGTATTTGAAATTCATCATCACCAGCCTATCAAATAACAAACTTTCAATCGATTTTAGTAGGTCATTATTTTAACTGCTGTTGTTTTATTTATCCCAATCATGTCATAGTCTGCAAACAAGCCAATCCCTCCACCTTCGTGCCATCTTTCATTAAGAAAAGGGCTCACAACGATCGGGCATTCACATCTCTTACAAATTGATCTAACGGTTAGGGCCCAGTGGGACAAATTGACGTATAACTGTCGGTTAACCCTTGTCGGCGTAATTGGTAGTTAATGCTCACAAACTGGGGAATTTATTGCGAGGGCCTTTTGGTGAGGAGTGTGTAGTGATAACTATAAATGTTTTGTTTTTGTTTTGCACTGTTGTCAGGCTGGTCTGAAGAATAACTATAGGTACCATAGGAAAGCAATATAACTTAGAAGAGGACATTATACAAGGACAGTTTTTTTCTGTTGAGGTAAAACCGGAAAGAAGCCATGCCTGCATATGTTATGCATACTTTTTTATTTTCGGTCATTGATTCTAGTATTGAAGCATAACTGATATCACCTACCAATGTTGATCGTAAGTCATTAATTGATCGCAATACAACACAACAGTAGGTTTCTTACACGAAAAATCCCAAAATAAACCATAACATTGTACAACGTATAACTACTTCCATGTCACCAAATAAAACCTAAACCTAGCGTGACCTAAGTCCCTACTTATTTACCTACATTGTATGTAAAAACATACAAAAGGTCCCCCATTCTCTCATGCATTTACATAGTACATAATGTATCCAACAATGTAAACATTAATTTGCCATAAAGGAGCCATATCCAGTTCCTGTGACCTTCAACTGTCGCTTGTTTCAATCGTCTGTCAGATTTTTATATCGTGGGTTGGTTTTGTAATGTTTCCTTTTGTAAGCGAGACAAAGGGATTTAATTAGTATTATAGAAATAAAAATAGGATATGCATTTATTTTGATATGGTATTTTTTTTTCGGTAAATACATAAAATTGATAACTCATCTCTTTTCTACTTTTCTGTCAAAAATCAATTAACAAAACTTCACCGGTAGTATATGATCTAGCCATATGTATGCATCTACATATATATTATTTATGATTAGGTAGTTATTTTATATTTTCTCGTGGTTTTATTACTAACAAGTTTATTTCTAACATATTTTTTACTTAAACCTCAACAACATTCTAATCATTATTATTATTTAGGTTAATCTCATTCATAGAGAGTCCATATTTATCTTAAAAACATTAAGCACTTACACAATTCCTACAAATTTATTGACTCAGTTGATATTTGTACAAACATAAGTATTGAAAACATATGTACATCGTAACAGAATATTCTGAGTCATGTATTTATCGAAAGTGGCAATATCAGGTTTCTTGGGCCCCTCTCATTATTTGCACAGGTTTTGGCGAATGGAACAAAAAAAAAGAATTTGATACGCTCTGGGCGTTGCTAATTTTGATGACGTCACATCATGTATGCTGGTTCATGTTACATGAAAATCTGTAAAAATTGAGTAAATATTTGTGAAAAGTTGTTAAAACACGATGCAGAAAAGTGTTGGAAAATATTTTATTCACAAAATTATAACAATCTAGCAGTTAATGCCCAAGTTACTACAACTGGTACAAAAAATACTGAAATTTCCCGAATTAGTCGTATTACAGCTAATAATTTCACCACTTACTGTCCTACTAACTATTACTTTGTGACTTATTTTTCCACACCGCACCCATGCTTTGACAAGACACTTGAATAATACGTTATAAAAAAACATCAAACCTTGTATTCAAATTGTAGTTAGGAGTAAAAACATCAAACGTGGTAGAGTTAGATAGTAAATACTGAATTGTAAAATGAGTAAATATACATTTTTATAAGCCAAAATGTCCACAATACAGCACTAAGTACGGCACGCACGGTAGCTGCCTTGACATGGTTACTCACGCAAAATTACCTCTATTCTTTACTTCTTTATGAATTAAACGACACGAAACACGCTCATAAATGTGAGTTATTATCCAAAATTGTACGTATTATGGTGGTCATTAAAGCTAGAATATTATAGAAATCGGGAATGAGGGCTACCGCGTTTAAGATCATCGCTAGAGGCGCTAGTGTACCGTGAGGTCCAAATGATCTCAAACTAAGCAAACCTCACCAATTTGCCGCTAGGATCGCTACTGGATCGTAAGGTTCGAAATGTCATAAACGGTAGCTCTCATTAGGATAGAAAATCGAACAGATAAGATAAAACTATTATTTTTCAAATTAAAGGCTTAGTAAAGGCTGTTTGAAATGTTCCCTTTGTAGTCATAGTCCTAGTCATTTATTTATATCAGATATTTGATACACGTCACAGAAAAACAAATAAAAATAATCAATTAAAATTAATAGTACAATAAAATACAAAAAAAAAATTAAACGCCAATGATACATGATATGAAATAAAAACTTGTTATTAGACTACAACACTAATGTACAATGCACATCTGTGTACTTGAGTTACATAATAATTCCACACAACATAAAAATAACTAACTAAACATATTTCACTACAAATCCACGTCCTGTTTCTATTTTCTTATTCTGTAAAAGACACGTTTTAAACATTTGCGTTCTTAGCATCCTTTTCTCGTTCTAGTGCAATATAAACTGCATTTTACCGCCATCTGTTTGTTTCGCCGACTGCATGTGCATTATGTGCAACTTCCTTTGGTTTTGTTTGTGCGATAATATCTTCTCGTTAACGTCTAGATATCCTTGTGAAATGGAGCGCAGTGATGGAGTGGCTGGTCTTTTATGTTTTAGTTGGAATTGAAACAGACAAATCTTTTCAAGGCCAGAGGTTTCACGAAACATATTGTAAATTTATAACGTCAGTAAATATATTTTGTATTTGTATATGGTTTTTAATTTAATGTCGTTAGATCGTTACCATCGGCAGTTTTTTTATTATTTTATGTCAAACAGCAATGACTGAATATTTATTACCTAACAGACTTCAAACCTTGACTACATTTTTTGCATCACTCCATCAATATTGCTAGAAAAAATATAAAAAACTAAAGTCTAAAAACCTAATCATCTTCAAGTTCGCCAATTAAATCCAACGTCTCTTTGTCACGAACAGCAACAAGGTTAATAACATTCCGGGTTTCTTTAATACCAACGTTTAACATTCTCTCTTATTATTCCGACTTTAATATCTTAGTTTTTATTTCCTCTAAGAGGCTTATAACAAGCGTATTGTAACGGTATCGACGCAAACGTGACTTTGCTAAAGTTGTTCTATCATACCCCAGCTGCGTTGATGTAACCCAACAAATATAACAATGTAAAATTCTACTGGTACATTACGTAGTTATGGCAACAAAAAAATTGTGAAGCTATATTTTCTGTAGAAAAAAGGCTAAATAAGAAAAGGTCAAACGAGAAGGGCTGAGCAAAGAGGCGGGCAAAAAAAGGTGTTTGGCTTTATTGGGAACAGTACACCATTCATAGGGACGGCTGGAGAAAACATGCACTGGAACAGTTGATGTACAGACAGAGGTGTATCTTACACGAATTGGAATCGCACATATGGAATTGATGATCGTTTTTGATCATGCCATGTAATTGAAATAGATAAAAGTGATTCAAGTAAGTGAAATTAACTGTAGTAAACTAAATTCGGCACAAGTTAGTATCTCCATGATAGGCCCCCTAATTTGAAATTGATCTTACGGATATAGAATTGATGTTATAGAAATAATCTAAGCTTTAGCCACCTATTCCGGAACAGGTGATTATTTTAGATCACCTGTTCCGGCCAATAAAAAACTGTCCATACAGCCTCCATTATTATGAAAGAGCCGGATAAACAAACGACTGTCGCAAGATCCGATACCGTCAGCCAGTCAGTTGTGTTCGAGAGAGCGAGGAAGATTGCATTCCAAAAGACGAGCGATTCAAACGACCGACGCGCGCGCAGCTAGCAGTCGTGCGCCTGCGGTCTGCCATACCGCGCGTCCACGCGTCTCGTGCGCTCGTGCATTCCTCTCGTGACTTTCCGACATAAAAAAACGACAATTTCATAATCGACAGTTCCGGTGATGTCATAAAGTTAGTGGCACAATTTTTCAAAGTGTTGTGTTCAAGTGTTTTTGAGTGCATCGAACTGTTTAAAAGAGACACCGAGGATACTTTCACTGCGCTGAAAGTTGTAAATTCTTTCGGAGAACCTCTTTACAAGGAGCTCTGCGGTTTACGGAACGCGGAAAGGTAAACATTGATTTATGCATCCAAGTGAGACCTCACAGTGTTATTAAATTTATTTTATGTCTCTGAAATAAATCAGTTGTCAAACAAATTTTTTTTTTTTTTTTTAATCTTCTTTATTTAAGGGGGTTTTTTCAAACAAATTTGTTCGAATAAACTGATTGCAGTTATTCTTAGTTATTAGATGGTTAGATTCTTTGGCTTGTTTGATTATTGAATCAAACAAGCCAAAGAATCTAACCATCGGTATAAATACAAAGTGTAACAAGTACCTAAAATGTTCAACTACTTATAGAGAAAACACTTAAAATTAACTCTTGATCTCAAGAAACAGTTTAACAAAACGACATCAAATACCGTTAATACAACAGCAGTACTAAGTGATAATTAGGTAGATTTAATAATATCAAAGTCGACAAAAACTGTAGAGATACGCATAAAGAGGTAATTAACAATAGAAAAGTAGATTAGCACACGTCGTCACGTGAAAATATTTTCTATTTCTCGGTAGACTTGCACAGACGTTATCAATATTATCTTAAGCGAACATCATATGTCAAGGAGAATGTAGATCAAACTTTGTATTTGTAAGAGATAGCGCATCTTGATAATCTATAGTATATCTATACTTTCGACTGCTCTGTTAGCTTAGTTGTTAGTGGCTCTGCCTTCTAATCTAGGGGTGCGGGCTCGATTCCCGCATAACACAAGTAATTATGAATATTAAAATTTTTAATTACTTGTGTTGAGTCTGGTCGTTCCTATGTATTTGTTAATATAAGTACAAATGTATTTACAAAAGAAAAGTAAGTATATATGTATTATATCCGTTATCTAGTACCCTAATTTAGGGGTGCGGGCTCGATTCCCGCATAACACAAGTAATTACGAATATTGAAATTTGTAATTACTTGTGTTGAGTCTGGCCGTTTCTATGTATAATAAGTATGTATTTACAAAATAAAAGTATATACATATGTATTATAAGCGAGTGTGGCGTAGCGGTTCCAGTGTGTGTTTTTCATTCAGACGCACCCGGGTTCGAATCCGGCCCTACACCAATGACTTGTATTTTCAAGTTATGTGTGGATTTGCACTCGCTTAACGGTGAAGGAAAACATCGTGAGGAAACCGACATGTTTGAGGACCACAATATCCGAGGACATGTGTCTTCCGTGGAAGGACCTGGGCGCCCACCACGATGTATCTGCCCAAGAAAACTCCCCTAGCGGATTAGTTCTGCGGGGGAGTCACGACCCTCAGTCATGAGGAATACGACTCAAGAGAGAGAGACATATGTATTAAATCCGTTATCTAGTACCCATCATACGAGCGTAAGCTTAGTATGGGGCTAGATGGCGCTGTGTGATATGTCCTGAAATATTTATATATTACTTATTTTATTTACTTACCTTATATATTGTAGTTATAAACGCTGGTTTGAAGATGTAGTGTTTTATAATGTATGTCAAGGTATGTAAATTTCAGATAAAATGTCAAGGAACGCAAGATTTTGCTCAAATTTTTGTGTTGCTGTATTAAAATAAAACAGCAGCCATATTTATTAGGTAAACCTAATAAGGATAATAAATCAGTTTCGAAAATAGGTTCTTGTAATAACCACAATTTACATGCGAATCATGTACGAAACCATTTTATTTAAATTTGATATTAGTTATACAAAAAAATAATAACGTTTCGTGTCAGAAAGGAAACTGTAGATTACTATAAGTTATTAAAGTTACCTGAAGGATACTTAAATGTTTGAATAAAAAATCAAGGTAAAACACAATTATCTGCGGAATGTACGCTGAGTTTTATAATTTTATCTACAACGAATAAAAATATTCTCATTAATAACACACGTTGTATTGTATAGCCATGTATTTTGACCACAACTTGGCTAATGACGCAGGTTTCGTTTAAAAACCTTCGACTTTAATATAGCACGTCAAAGGTTCTAAAGGCGACTTGAAAACTCTTAAAACTAAAGCTAACCACTCACATACGATAAAAAGAAAATATAATACGCCGACCACAACAACAAAACTTAGCACACATCATTACAACTTTACTATTTGATCATACTTAAGTAATTACAATCTTACAAACACTGAAAGTTTCCAGAATCACACTTACATGAAATCGTAATACTAATGTACGACATTAATTAAGAAATTTAATATGTCACACCTTTTATATTTCCTTACACTAACCTATATCCTTACATCATAAATTGTTCCACATTTTACACCGTCATCAAAATCCCATTCTCCATAAATGTCTATTTCCCCATACCTCCGCACATATTTGCGGCACACCACACACTTTACTAAACACCATTAGGAGAACTTTGTTAAACTCTTGCCCTATTTCTGTGGTTAACTCTCGGGTTAAATCTAGATTTATGAATATAATTTATTGTTTCTTTTAGCCATATTCCTAATTTATAGTGTTAACTCCAGATCGAACTGACCAACCTAGTCACTTTATTAATGTTTGATAGACAGTGCAGCCCGCCAGATATTATACAGATCCCTCTCTCTTGAGTCATATTCCTCATGACTGAGGGTCGTGACTCTCCCGCAGAATTAATTCGCTAGGGGAGTTTTCTTGGGCAGATACATCGTCGTGGGCGCCCAGGTCCTTCCACGGACGACACATGTCCTCGGATATTGTGGTCCTCACATGTCGGTTTCCTCTCGATGTTTTCCTACACATAACTTGGAAATACAAGTCATTGGTGTATTCGAACCAGGGTGCATCTGGATGAAAAGCAGACACTGGAACCGCTAAAGCACGCTCGCTTTTAATATACAGATACACTTATAGACTTAGCAGGCTTATATCAACAAAATGTGGCCAAGTACAAATCCTAAGTACTTTAGTAAACCCACATTTTGACAGTTCTAGAAATTAGAAATCTTATAGAAAGCTAACTTACCTTCTGTATGTGTAGGCGGTGCGCCTGCAATTTCTTTTCGCACTTACCTTTCAATTGTTAGTGTCACTATTTACGTTGCTATATTTCAGTCGACTGATATATTCTTAAGAAATTATCAAAGTTAGGAGTAATCACTTGCCTGAACCATTTCAGAGACCCCTAGGAGGGTTTGCAAACACTCCTCACGAAAGATAGTCATCTAGAAAGATAGTCAGTTATAAGTTCCTCTACTTTCGTTTACATCAACATATTTGGAAGACGTGTTCCCCTATTTTTATCGTACCAAAAATCTAAAACAAACCAACAAAGGTACTCACCCTCCTAACCTTGAAATTCTATTTCAAAGGGAAGTTAAACAGGGATGAAACTAAAGCATAAAATAATAAGTACTTACGATAAAACTATCTATTTTTTACGTTAGCTTGTTTGTAGTTTACGTTACGTTTATTCATGAAACTGTACAATAATATTTGTAAGTAGTAAACAGTATTCTTGGTTTCAATAGAGTACGAACCAATAAGACTGTTATTTATTCTGTGTCAATGATATCACCGATTATGTCAGAGCAGTAACAATAAAGAACTGCTTTTAATTCACGTCATAATATCAACTTTACAACTCTCTACCTATCAGACTTGATATTTTTGCAGTTTTATATGAAAAAACATGAAATTTGAACCAGTATCACTTAATAAGGTATCATTGACAACGTAATATGTACATTTGTACATTATTATACTTCGTAACGAGCTGGTTACTTACAAAGTAATTAATTTATGTATGTAAAGTACTTTCTGCTTTTATGATTATACCTTGTTTACATTAGCCTGATAATTTTGACAGCCATATCCCGAATCCTATTCCTCTGGAATAAGAATTGTAAAATAAAAACTACAATGGTTCCCTTTTTGAAACAAAATGTCACCACATTAGCCTTTCAAGAAAGAACTTCCAATGTTAATGTGATGACATATTTAGTCAGCTACCGCTCTAAGTAACTTTGCTCCATAATATAAAATGACAAAAATGACAGCTGTCAATATAATCTAAATTAGACATGGTATAAATAAATCAACACAGACAAGATGCACTAGCTGTAATTAAGCCTATTACCTTACTACGTATTTAAGTTGCATAGAATAAAAAAAACTTTCAGAAGACTTGATAGCCTCCTTTTTTTGAAGTCGGTAAAAATATTGAAAAGGATAAATAAATACTAAAATAGTGGTCTTATCGCGATTGGACTTTCCCAATTTCACAACAGTTTCTAACAATTTCCTTTGAAAATTACAACAATTAGACTGCCCTCTTTTCCCGTCCTAGTTTGATGTTAGCGTTACCAATACAATATCAATGATCGATGTGTTTTAACATCTCATGAGTAATAGGTACGAAGTGTACCAATATCATTAGTGGACACCAACGATGAAATACCGTATAGACTCCTTATTGTGGCAAAATAAATCTGACATCTATACTTATATTATAAAGCTGAACAGTTTGTTTGATTGTTTGTTTGAACGCGCTAAACTCAGGAACTACTGGTGCGAATTGGAAAATTCTTTTTGTATTGGCTTTAGGCTATATAGCATCACGCTGCAACTAATATGAGCGAAGAAACAATGGAAAATGTGAAAAAAACGAGGAAAATTATTCATCTTTGAGGGTTTCCGTTGCGTGTGCTGCAAAAACGGTTCAAGATATCGAAAAATATGTATAAAAGAATTATTCCTCTTGAAATGATCTAACAAAATGTTTGCAACAGTATATGTCTATCTTTTAAGATTAACTCACTAGAACCGTTTTTATGGTAATAACTATTCCATGCGGACGAAGTCGCTGGCGCAGCTAGTATTATATATGAGAAAGAAAACCATATGATAGAACAGATCAAATAGGTAGTTATCATGGTATGTATTATTTTTGGTTAAAGATTGCTTCATTTCCGTTGGATGAGAGTTAGCATATTTATTGTTCCTCGCAAGACGATGAAAAGCGCAGAAACAACAAATCGTTCTATCAAACATACATAGTTCTGTTGTGGTCCACGGAATAGTTACCATATCAAAGGGGGTTTCAAGAGGGGTTTTCAAAATCCTTGGCATCAGAGTCATATACATATTAGATATTTTTTCTACATAACGGTCTTTTTTAAACTTGTTAGGCTCAGGAATGCCTAAAACTCGTCTGATGTTAAGCAACGTTGTAATTTACGATCTAGAGCGCTTGCCTAGAAGAAACCGGTTCACACTCGTCTTGAAGGCCGATATAAGCTACATGGTTAGAAAGGGAGTCTTTTAACTGTTTTGCCTATGACGGGCAAAGATCGTGACTTCGAGAAGTGGAATTTGGTAGTGCAGTGCTAAATACTTCCAGTTCAATGTAACGGTTGTTTGAAACAAAACTGTTTTGTCACAGAAAAGATCTGTGTCAAATGTGATACAAAATAGAAGGCATTGTTTCTAATGCATGTTGCACAAGTTTTCTTAGTTTTTGACACTATTTGTAGTATTAGGGAAAATAACGTTTTAAAACTGAAAGTTTGATAGTGATTTGGCTGGAAATTACTCTAAGAGATATGCATGAAAATGATGTCCAATACACGTTTCATTCATCTGAGTACATTATTTATTTGACCCCGTTACAAATGTAAAATGTCACCTTTTACACATGAATTTGAGGTTAGTTTTATAAGGTGAAAACAAACATAAATGACATAACATGGAATCGGACCCATGATAGGAAATCATATAATCTGTGCAGATTTAAGATGTTAAATGATGTATTTGTGTCACGAAACCAATGGAATATTATGTTGCATAATCTTGGTTTATTTGATTAATTGAATAACATACAGACTATTAATTACGAGAAATTAACTTCATGAATGTCAAGCTCGTTCATAAAGTATGAACTGTATTTAATTTACATTATTATGAGTTAGATTAATTAGTTTTGCTGATCGATTCTAGTATTAGAAGGAAAAATATAGCTTTTATGATTCATTCTTATGCTATTAATATGATAATATAATATAAGGTTGTTATTATTCATTCATATATGTAACTACAATACAAATACATATTGTATAAAATATATCTATATCTTGTTATGTATAGTCCCCTATATGTAGTTTTATATAACATACATGTACATGGCGTGACAGCCATCTTGTTCGTACAAGTAACCGTGCTCTAACTGCCAGTTAGCCAGTTATATCGCGGGTTTAATTAACGGTTAATCTTCGGTTAACAAATCCATTATGAAGAGCGTGCTGTGTTGACTATAAGCCAGCAACAATATAAGCCAGAGACACGTACGTGTACCTTGTCTAATACAGAATGTCAAAATTGACAGCTGTCATTCCAATAAATAGTATTTATTTATTTATGCTGTACACAATACAATATTACACTTTAGAACTAATTTAAAAAAATGAGTTGTGTGACCCTGTCGCTTGTTTGAAGTTTAGGGCATAGTACTTTTCTTACAATATCTACTTAAGTATGTAAATTGTATGATATATAATATGCGAGAAATGTGTGGAAAACCCCTACTTTATCCTCGTTATAATCAATTTATTCCCGGTCTCCCTCGCGTAGCCAAAAATATTGTAAATAAATAAACAAGCATGCAGATTGAGTGATAATGATTGTGTGTCAGATATTAAATATCTGTCAGATTTTTCACAATAATAAGGTGTTTATTGAATATTATATCGTTGTGGTCGAGTGCACTGAATTATGTGACAGTCCTGTTATTGAAATCAGTCATAATATTTTTAATTTTCAATCAAGTTTTCAACTCGTATTGCCTTTTTGTTGGTTATGTGTAGGTATGTAAAGTTTGCATTATAATTTATGTTATAATTAATTACAATAAAATCTTTACATACTTAAGTAACTGCTAATTCTTATTTCAAAAAACGATATCCTGTCAGACACGCAAAGAAATTAAAAAAAAAACTTATATACCTACAAACTTTCGTTACTATGTTGTATATAATCCTGGAGGCTTTTGTTTAAGATTATTATTTTAGAAAGTTGCGTTATTATTTAACTTTCTGACGTGAATGCCATGTATTTTAATAATATTAATGCAAACTCATCTATCAAATTTCGTAATAGTGAGCTCTAGAAAAGTTCTCAAAGGTTTGTAAATATCGTGATGTAACTTTTAAAACGATTTATTTTTGCATAATGAAATGGAAGAGTACACAAATAAATTTAGTAGTGTGCGAAATCTTAACTAGGTAATTCTTTTACAGATATTTTTTTTATAAATTAAGTCAATCAACAATGTAAATAAATGTTACTGTTACTCAAATAAATGTTATTAAAATTTAAAAAAAACAACAATTTGTTATTTAAGACCCTTCACAAAACCGTAAGACATTTTTATTTGTTATTTATTTCCTGAAATTTTGAACACGAACATCAAACCGTATACGGTTACAAAGATGATTATTAAAACCATTAATAACAATCACAATTTCATCGATGATTACGTATTGCCATTCGAGTCATCAATGACTGTCACAATAATCAATCAATGCAATTTGGACGTATAAATCAATGAATTACACAAGTTATATAACTTTAAAATGGAGAAAGCGAGAGGTGCGTTTGTCAAAGAATAGTAGAATTCAATGACATGGAACGAATGTTGCAAAATATTGTATCATTCATTATTATCTTCCAATACTTATGAGACTGATCATCATCATCTTCAGCCCTTATCGACCCACTGCTGGGTATAGGCCTCCTCCCCTTGGTGCCATTGATGTTGGTTTTGAGCCTTTCTTGTCCAGAAATGAGACTCATAACAATTATAATATATAAGTTATTATCTCTAACTGTACTGAAATGAAATGAAATTTATACTGTGCTAAATCGACTTATTCAGATAAATTATAGGAAATTTAACAAAGAAACCAGTGTCCTAATCTGGCCATATTCAACTTCTTTTTTATTATTCGTTATCAGCTACATTTCTTCCTCACCAGTAGGCACAAACAGCCGACATATTACAAAAATGGATAGGCGTTACTAATACAGTTACGTTTGCACTATCGGAAGACACATAACAAAAAAAGATTAACGCGGGGTGCTATGTGAAATCGACATTTCATAAAAATCAAATAAAATAGAAGTATATAAGATAGAGCTAATTTTTTTTCAGTTTATATAATTTTGATTCAATAAAAACGCCAAAACACGATTACGTATACTTTGCTCGATAGTTTTATTTTTTGAAAAATAGTTGTTTTAAAATATTTTTTCCTTTTTTTCCAAAAGTAGTACAGAAATTTAAACCAATTTAATTATATCTAAAAGATAATGTTATTATTAAGAGGAGTAAAAAGCCATAAATAAAATATTCTGAATTGCTGATTTTATATGAATTTATTTCGTCAAAAACGTCTGCAAAACTGCTCAAATTGTGCAAAATTGTTTGCGTGTGGACAAGACTCGTCGGCCGGAGCTATGCTCGCCCTTGCTTTCATGTTAATACGGCGTGGAATTGCATGCGAAAAAGCAACTGTAGGCATTATTCCAAGCGCAAAGCGTTTTCAGGTAAAATATCGGGCCTTAAGTACAAAATGCTCGGTAGATGCAGCTTATGCTACCAAAAAAATGTGTCAGCGTCATGAGGCTAGTATATTTTGTGCATAAGCTTAGCTTAGCTGAATCATTTTTCAGCAAAAAGGTTATTCAAACCAAATTGGTATTGGAAAATCGCTCATTGACATTGAAAGAGCATCGCTCGCGTAGCTGAAATCGTTTGCTAAAACTACTGTTTTTGTCTCATAATTATTATGTTTATCTACTGGTATATTAAGTGAGTGTCGCTCAGCGGTACCAGTGTCTGCTTTTCATCCAGACGCACCCTGGTTCGAATCCGGCCCTACACCAATGACTTGTATTTTCAAATTATGTGTGGATTTGCACTCGCGGTGAAGGAAATAATAGTGAGGAAACCGACATGTTTGAGGACCACAATATCTTCTTCCGTGGAAGGACCTGGGCGCCCACCACGATGTATCTGCCCAAGAGAACTCCCCTAACGAATTAATTCTGCGGGGGAGTCACGACCCTCAGTCATGAGAAAATACGGCTCACTGAGAGAGATAGAGAGACTGGTATAAGCCAGTCTAGGACTGTTATATGACTGCGGGCGCAAACCGACAGATTACGCGGCCGGATGTAAGTGCATCGGTCAGTAGATAGATATAGATAGATAGGTGCCTACTGGCGCCACAATCATTATATAGCTGAATAACGCATTCATTTCATACTAGTGAACGCCCGCGGTTTCGCTCGCATTATTTCGGAATAATAAGTAACCAACATCACTTCTAGGACTTCATATTACTTACGTACCAAGCATCATGATGATTTGTTCAGCCGTTTGTACGTAATGCCCGTTTAAATAAAAGACAAAACAGATAAACAGACAACAATTCTAAAAACTATGAAAATGTGTTCTTTTTTTTTACAAGAAATGGACTTGCACTTGACCGTAATTCGCCTGATGGTAAGCAATCATAACGGGCTAGGATGTTCTGTTATCGATTTAAAGTATGTATACCCAATCATTTTTTTTCCAAATATGTTTTATTAGGTACAGTTTTTTTTATTATATCTAAAGATAGAAGATAGGCAGATAATGTAACTGAATTACACTAGTTGTTTGCTTTAGACTCGCATAGGTGTAAGATTTAGATTATACATACATACCTACTAGATATGTATGCTTAGTCGGATTTAGGCTAATTTATTTCCGGTGTTTCTCGAAATACAAGCATTTTATGTTGATCCCTCTCTTGAGTCGTATTCCTCATGACTGAGGGTCGCGACTCCTCCGCAGAATTAATCCGCTAGGGGAGTTTTCTTGGGCAGATACATCGTGGTGGGCGCCCAGGTCCTTCCACGGAAGACACATGTCCTCGGATATTGTGGTCCTCAAACATGTCGGTTTCCTCACGATGTTTTCCTTCACCGTTAAGCGAGTGCAAATCCACACATAACTTGAAAATACAAGTCATTGGTGTAGGGCCGGATTCGAACCCGGGTGCGTCTGAATGAAAAGCACACACTGGAACCGCTACGCCACACTCGCTTATACGCGCTTTATGTTGATAGTGTTTTTTATTACCATAAAACATACAATTTCACAACTTACATGTAAGTACATGAAAAGCTAAAAAGGACTGTGTTTGTATTTCTTTGTTTTCTCTTTTACATAGATTAGCTAGGTTATCGTGATTTTCGACAAAAAAATATAGGCCCTTTTTGTCTCAAAAATGTCACAGTTCAAAAAGTTGTTATCCGTTATTTCACGATCATTTTGTTTGATTCATACCTAATCAGGCTCCAATTTAATCCGTTTCCATTTTTGATATAGGTAAACATTATGTTGTGTTGTGTTATAAAATAATTTGATAGCAGTGCTGTTTTTAGAAACGCTGACGTATAATAAACAGTTCATAATTGTGTTATCATGACGTCAATAGTAACGTAATAGAGATAATTTTGTAAGTGCTCTTTATTTGTTGATAATGTTGAGTTGTGAGGTCTAGACATAATAATTAATACTTGTCCTATGTAAAGGATGTTGGTATAATTTTATATAATATGATATCCCTATATTATATTTTAGTCATAGTTATAATTATGTGTTGTGTGATTAAATTAATTAAACGCAACTCATTTAAACAGAAGTAAATACATAAAATAACGTTGTATTCTTTTGTTGTATTTTTAGGTACTTACGTTTTTTCATGTAATGTATTTACAAAATGATAAGAAATTAATTAGTAGTCTATGAAAGTATTTATTGTATTCAAATGAGGTCAAAACATTCCAAAACAATGAGTCACAAAGTTCGAAAAGTCACAACACAAGCATAAGTAGGAAACATCGAACCCGTCGACACTCTAAAAATACTACCACATAACTAGGAAATATCCTAGAAAAGCGAGGAAGTGGCAACACTCCTGCCAGCTCTAAACTTAGCAGAGGAAATACTATGTTCTAGCAAATTGAACTCTACCAACAAGAATTAAGGTGTCAATTCTAATTTTGTGAAAACATAAGTCACTAAACTGTCGATTTTCTCTTGTTTTGTCTTCTGTTTGTTATTTCTAAACAATTTTGTAAGATTTTAGACTTTATCGTATTGGAAATAACAAACAGATTCCCTAATCACTTCTCAAAAGCGTTCAGGAAGCGATTTATTCCCGCAAAGCATTCATCTTTCATCTACCTCTCGTCAGAAATCAATGGCGTCGTTTCCCGCCATGTGTCACAGTTCCCATGTGCGTTTGATTAGAACACCATAAAAAGTGGGAATTATCTTTGAACGTGTCGAGAGAGTTACTACGTCGCTATCTTAATTAGTTTTTTTAATTGGCACTCTGTTTGAAGTGTCAAAATTGGTTTATGGGATGGGAATTGTAGGAGACTATTTTATATGGTATGTTAAATATTTTTTGGCAAAATTATTAATGGTAATGTCCATTCCACAAGAGAAAACAATTAATGAAAACAGGAATTTGATACACGTAAAAATATAATTTACATGATCATTATTATTTCCTTAAACGTCTTTACAACTCACAGCAATAAATGGTTGCAGTTCTCAAAACAGACTATATTTCATTCCGGACGTGTCCAAGTCGCATTCCATTCCGTACTTATTTTAACTCCCTTGCTTGTTGCTTTTTGTTCAGAGATCTAAACTTTGAACTCAATTGTTTAAAATAGCAATAGCACTGTATCTAAGTAGTCTATATAACGGTATAACATAAAGACGTCTTATTAAGGCTATAAAATGTCACTTACCTAAGGAGGAATTAAGTAAATAAGCCACATTGATTCAAATACGCCTATACATCTTGGAAGAAAATACTGACATCGCCTTTGTCAGTTATATCTTAAAAATGTACATGCATAGGTTAGATTAGTAAGTACTTACAATTAATACAAATATCACAGAATAGAATAGAAATATTTTGTTGACAAGAACTGACATCAAAACTGTTAGCGAATAGTATTTTATCCCTTCGCACCATACCGCTACTTTCGGATTAAAATAAAATAAATATTTCAGGACATATCACACAGCGCCATCTAGCCCCATACTAAGCTTACGCTTGTATCATGGGTACTAGATAGCGGATATAATACATATATACTTTTTTAATCATATAATAATAAGAATAGAAGAACAAAGGCTCCAAATTATTTTTTGTAGCAGTCTGATATAAAGATTAGAAGAGATTAGAGTTAGAAGTCTTGTAGTTGCTTTATATATCTAAAGATATATAAAGTATATATATCAGTCTATGTCTCGGGTCTCACTTTAGCACGTGTGCTTTTTCTATTCTTTGCCATTCTATTGTCTCGGCGGAGGCGTGATCGTGCTTAAAGCTCGCTCTGAATTGATGGACTGACAGATTGTCAAGTTCAATGTAGAATGCTTTGATCCTGGACAGTTGAGCTAGTCTTGACCTTGATCTCTTATGCTGTTCTTAGAATTAGAAAAAAACTAATTGATTTATTAGAATCAGGACTTTTTTAAATCACGATTGGCTACTGTCTGCGATGTCTGATGAATATAATTTCCTGCTTTGCTATTTATTCTTTGGATGTATGTACATAGATAGTACTTAGTAATCCAAGGGATACTTACTTATAGTTGATTGTATTCATAATAGATATTTATAAAATACACTTCGAATTACTTTAAACTTTAATAATATGATTTCAAATTCACCACCATCTTCACGATTTCCATGAAAGCTCTTCACCAAGCCTACAACTACCATTTATTATGTTGTAACTGGAACCTAGAACTGTGCTTACGATTTCTACGAAAATCTTCTCTTCTTCGTTCAAAGACAATATATGATCTAGAGACGTGTAAGTCATAACTATAAATTCTGGTAATTTTAATATTATCCTGTCTGCATACTCCATCTGGAACCCAATTGAGTTGTATTGTATGATATTTTATAATGATATGAATAAATAATAATAAAAAAATAATATGTATTAGTTGACCACTAGGTCAACTAATCGATAGGCGATACTCGAACGAACAAAACTCTGTGGACTATAGTAGAGTGTACTGTAGTATTATTATATGTTTGATGCCTGTACTGAACTGACTATTTATACGTAGCTGACTGACCTAAAAGTATCATATAGATATATTTAACAAATATTTGTGTGTGTTAAATATTTATTTGTATCAGTTATTTTTCAAATTAGCAGTCTACTAGCAATGATGTCGATGTCTGCGCTTGTACCGCCCGTATCGTGTCATAAATCAGAAACTAATAATTCCGTGAGACGGATGCGTTAATCATAACAATAGCGTTTAGAGCGTTACTGCTATATCTAACAGCTACTAAATAACTCAGGTCAGTAACTCCCATATAAAAATAGCGCGTTATAAATAGCAGTTTGGGTGCATTAATGCTGTTTGATATACGATTCTTGCTATTAGAGTAGCTGCTATTTGGAACGGTAATGGGCTCTCTTGTTTGTATATTTCGATTTAATTAACTGCTTAAATAAATGTTTAGGGAGATATATCAGATACGCCGTAAAATATTATTTTATTCAATTTATATATACGAGTAAGTGTTCTGTTCGTATGTACATATGTTATGAAATGTTATTAAGTATATAATTGTTATATGCTGTGCAATTTTTTAGATTTTTAGATAATTATTACTGTTTAATATATACAAATAATATTATTATTGATAAGGAATTATGAATTATATTAATGACGAGATTTTATAATGTGATACATACCGTACATAGGTATTTTGATGTATTCATTTTATAACTAATAAATATCTTTATCTTTATGCATAGTTTATACGCACTGATATAATCTCATAATCAAGGCAAAATACACCATATAGGTCCAAAAGAAAACTTTCTCAATGAACCTTAAAATTGATAATCGAGCCTTTGATTGAATGCCGAAGATAGCAAACGATAATCACAAAAACAATGATTTGTCGAACATTATCTTTACGATAAATATCGATAAATATGAATTAGCGAATAGCCGATGACTAAAACGTCAATTTTCATAGAACATGGGGAATTATCTTTACATTATATGACTCATTATGACAAATAATACACGAGGTATTCAAATAGTACGCGCCTTGTCGTGGCCATTACGTGAAGTTTGTGTGATAGGTATAATATTTTTATAAAAAAGTAAAAATATTTTTAAGTGAAGTGATAAAAGACACGATGTTTAAAGTGGGACCTTATGAGATTAATTTGAGGAAGAGGAAAATTAAGAATGTGAGTTATTTGTGGTTATTATATAAAAAAAAATGTTGATATTTCGTTAGACATACCAAATTTGATTTTAATTTACAAGATGTAATAATTCTTATTTATAAAAAATATTATTTAAAATTATTCTTATTTCGGTTCCTTATCTTCGTCATAATCTTTACAAATATTGTTTTTTGCTTGTTCAAAGTAGGTACAGCGCTAGTACACGTTACAGATTTATTAAAATAATGCATTTATTTACCACATTCATTTGCAATAAATCAACAATATAATTTCCTCTAATATAATAAAATATGAAAAGTATACCAAATTTGTTAATTATACTAATACTGATTTATGAGTTGATTACTCTTAGTTTTTCCAGTTTTCAACTCGACCCCCTATTGAAAATAGGTATTTTGTATAGCTAAGTATAGGAAGAAAAAATGAAACATTAATGTTAACATGTGCTATTGCAGTTTACTGTTTGCCCCCAAAAAACGTGAACTACAAAATAAGCTGTGTATTAAAAACAAGTGAAAGAGAAAATAAAACAACACTAATCCGATTTCATAACACCTCCGCAACCGTAAGGAATTAAGCGTAAGACGAATTAATTTTACAAGTCGTCTACAAAGTTTTCTATTCATCTTAATAGCCATACTTACAGTAATTAAATCACAGTCATGTCACAATATGATCCATCAGTATGTCATAGTCGCACAATAGAATGTGGTACAGAGAAAGTGGGTACAAAAACACTACTTATGCAGAATTGTAGATGTGTGAATACGGATCAGAGATGTGTGGCGACATAACGTACTAATACTTAGGATGAAGTTTGTTGAGTTTAGCATCACTAAGCGAGTGTGGCTCAGTGGTTCCAGTGTCTGCTTTTTATCAAGACGCATCTGGATTCGAATCCGGCCCTACTTGTATTTTCAAGTTATGTGTGGATTTGCACTCGCTTAACGGTGAACGAAAACATCGTGAGGAAACCGACGTGTTTGAGGACCACAATATCCGAGGACGTGTGTCTTCCGTGGAAGGACCTAGGCGCCCAACACGACGTATCTGCCCAAGAAAACTCCCCTAACGAATTGATTCTGCGGGGGAGTCACGACCCTAAGTCATGAGGAAATACGACTCAAAGAGAGAGAGTATCACTAACTTAAAGAAAGGCTTAGATATTATTGTTGAATCAGATCATTATCATAATCATCAGGTGCCATCTTCATATTGAAGATGGCAAAACTTGAATTAGATAATTATAAGAACATAATATTGTTACGGGATAGGCCGGAACGAGTGAACTTTCTGGAATGCTTTGTGCTTTGAATATTGACAAGTAAATAATCAAAGGCTTTGTGCCGGTACCTATATAAACACGCGCAACTTGGGATGGAGTTAGTTTCAATCAAGCGATCAAGGTGAAACAACCAAGCGATACCGAAGCGAAATTACGTGTGTGCGTGAATGTCGTCTAATGAAAGGCAATAAATTAAGGCATTGTGTTTTCCCTTAAAAACAGCTCCCTATCCCGTAACATTTGGTGTCAGAAGTGGGATAAGGAAGCAAAATGCCTCTCTTGCCTTTGGATGACGACTCGGTGCGCACCAGGAACCAGCGCCGGGAAGAAGCTCGTCGGACGGAGGAGCAAGCGTGCCGCTGCGAGAGTATGGACAGCAGGCGTGATCTGCCTGGCGAGGAGATGGGAGAGCCTCCGTCAGAGAGCGTGACTGAGACTCCTGCTGCCCGTACTGCTAGATTGCAAGAAGAACAAGCAAGACGCTTAGAAGGAATACAAGAAGTCTCAGTCACGCTCTCTGACGAAGGCTCTCTCATCTCCTCGCCAGGTAGATCACGCCCGCTGTCCATGCTCTCGCGGCGGCGCGCCTGCTTCGCCGTCCGACGAGCTTCTTCCCGGCGTTGGTTCCTGGTGCGCACCGAGTCGTCATCCAAAGGCAAGAGAGGCATTTTGCTTCCTTATCCCACTTCTGACACCAAATGTTACGGGATAGGGAGCTGTTTTTAAGGAAAAACACAATGCCTTAATTAAATGCCTTTAATTAGACGATATTCACGCACACACGTAATTTCGCTTCGGTATCGCTTGGTTATTTCACCTTGATCGCTTGATTGAAACTGGCTATGGCCCGAATTGCGCGTGTTTATATACCAGCACAAAGCATTCCAGAAAGTTACAAAGTCATAAAGCTATTATTATGCAAATTAGTTGAGTCAGCGCTTGATGTAAACAAAGTTATAAAGTCCTTGTTATGCAAATTAGTTTCTTTTGTGTGAAGTCTATAAAAGGGGTGAACTTTCTGGAGCGCAATTAAAATACTGTAAACAACTTGTTTATGTGTTCGCGCAGGTAGTTGCCGGTGATGACGAGAATCTTCCAGAATTGTCGCGGCGCGGGCGCGACAATATGTTAGGAATACAGTTTGGAACACAGCTTTGTTGATTTTTTTTCTGGTCTAAATCTGCTACAAACAAACACGTTGCTTGTGATTGAAATTTTAATTTGTCATCACAAGTGTCCTTTTGAGAGCAAAAAATACTTTACCAAGATTTAATGTATCCGTTGTTATAAGAATATTTCTCACAATTAGGTGCAACCTACTTCCTATTCGAACTTTGGTAATGATAAACTTTTACTATGAGCTGGCAATTTTAACTTCTTCTCTTATGTTTATTTTTCTACAATATTTCCATCACAATGTGTCTCGCGTAACAATAAGTAACCGATTAATGCGTGATGAAGGCTCGATTTATTCACCGCTGTTTCGAGGAAATGATAACTTACTGTAAATGACGTAACAAAGCAATTACTGCAACCTAACGTATTACGTTCAAAGGTAAATAGGTCATGTACCTACGTATGTACATAGGGTGTAAGTTTATTTAACGTTACTAATATGACAGAATACAGAATATCAATACTAGATATTTTTATTTACCTTATAAGTGTTTCCTGCGAACTTCAATCAAGGGGGCTTCAAATCTAGTTAATAGGTATCTTCTAGGTAAGCGTGTTACACCCTAGGCTGCAGCAATGCTTAACATCAGGCAGGCTGTAGTCAAACGTAAACCTATCCCACGTAAAAAAAAGTATTTTAGCTTTATTGATTGATATTATAATTTTCGTATATTTTAATGATGATATTTCTAAGAAGTTTTATTTATCAAGTTACTTGTTACTACAGGTGCAGACTTTGAAATAATCAATTTACTTCCAAGCAAGCGCTATTGACTTGACCGTCATTATTGTATGTACGTGTCTTCATCAGCGTAGAAAGGTTTCAGATAAATGTTTTCAGACTGTTTTTAATAACCTTCCTCCTACATATAGGCTCCAAATTGCATTCATATCTATTACCTGTACACCTGCAATGTGGCAACACAGACCACCGCCAGTAATCGAACCTGTTTATTCCGTTACCGTTCTCTCCCACGACCGTGTTCTAGTCTATTTTATACATACAATATATACGTACAATAATACAGGAAGTTACTAACTGTTATTGGTTAATTGATGTACACTTTTGAGAACCACATAAAAAGCCTTGAGAAGTTTTTATGGCTCTAGTCTTGTCTTCAATAGAATTTTATGAGCACCGTTGATGTGCTATTTAGCTTCATTGTTTTGATTATGATTTTTAAAATTGTGCTAAGTTTTTTCCCTAACGCAACCATAAAATAAGATATACCTACTTTTTATACTAGGTGTTGCAATTAAAGATCCTCCTTGAGGCGTGTTCCTCAAAACTGAGAGTCATGACTCCTCTGCAGAATCAATGAATTCTATCGTTCGATGGACGGTTCGCTTATATAGATATTTAATTAACATAATGGTTACCTACAGTTCCTAAAGATAAAATATAACTATGGATAAATAATGTTAAAAAGTAAACTACATTAATAAATACTATTTTAAGAAATGTGTTAGCTTAAACTTATTGCATGCTTAGTCTAGCTTGATATCTAACTTACTTTGATTGTCTGGCATCCTATCAACATATTTCCAAATATTAATACAGTAAAATACCACATTTGCATTAGAGTGAAGATGCAGTTTTGCTTTAATTTAGTGAACCGCCACCTAAATGTCAGGCCGACCTTCAGCGGGTGACTGCGAACTATTCACTTGAACACGTGATCTTCTCGTGATATCATGTGGCAGGTAATACTGGCAGTATACAACACCTGTATATGAGTCTTAGAAGACAAAATTAAGTACACTAAGTAATTAATGAACGAGAGATCGAACATCAATTCTTATTATTTTTATTGCAATGTCCTGCAAATATTTTTATTTTATTATTTAGGCATCATATTTTAGACAACTAGTGTAGCTTACTTTCAAAAAAATAATGGCAAAGTTTAAACCCGATCAGAATTAAAAGAAAGAAATAAACTAGTTCGTAAGTCTCGTCGTGATTTTGAACTGATTACGGGCCTCTGACATGGCTAATCCACTGCTATCGGTACTGTGACGAACAGCTGAAAATGAAAGCTTAACCCTGTGGTTAAGCTTTCATTTTCAGCTGTTTCAGCTTAACGTTTGATTTAAGTTTTATCAGATTCTCGGAAATGACCAAATGCGACGCCTATGTTGGGTCACCCATCCATAGACTGATTACGTCGGCAGTTGCTTAGTTAGAAATATACCTACTTATTATATCAACAGTCCCCTCTTATTTCAATATTGTTTAACTCCTATTTAAACTCTATCGGTGCCAATCAAACTAATTCAATGGTATTGTAGTACAAAGCCGCCTTCTAATCCAAACATCTATTGTATAGAAGAAACAATACCGCATACGTGCTTGATTGTTACAAACCTTTTTCATCGTAATTGTACTACTTATACAATCATTTAGAGTGCTCCGTTAGCTTAGTTGGTAGTGGCTCTGCCTTCTAATCTAGGGGTGCGGGTTCGATTCCCGCGTGACACAAGTAATTATGAATACATATTAAAATTTGTAATTACTTATGTTAAGTCTGGTCGTTTCTATGTATAATAAGTATGTATTTACAAAAGAAAAAGTATATATGTATTATATCCGTTATCTAGTACCCATGATACAAGCGTAAGCTTAGTATGGGGCTAGATGGCGCTGTGTGATATGTCCCGAAATATTTATTTGTTTATTTGCGAATTTAATTAAGAGTTATATAGGTAATTCTTGTAAGTAAGTCTGTGAATTATAAGGCAATCACTTTTATTTAATAATCATAAGTTATTGGGTTCCGTTTCATATATTTGTATTATTACGTTGATTATAACTAAGATCAAGCATGTAAAAGGTAGCCTGTATACTTCTTATTAAATTTACACAGTATTTTTATTATAATGCCAACTTATCGTATATTTTGTATTGATAGTTAGAAAACTTGCCTTGCCATAAAAGTTCATGAAAGTGAAATAATGTGAAAATAGACACTAAACTGGTAATTTTAAATCTATTTACCTCGACACTATGCAGTATAAGTAGGCTACAGAAGGCAAGCATCGCCGAATAGCGCGTAATTCACAGACTAAATTCAAATCATACAGACTCCCTCGCAAACACATTAGGCAACTTCTATAAGACCGGGCATTTTATCTACATAATAATATGATTTAAAAACGGACATTAATTTTGCAATTGGATCCACCTCATTTTATTAATTTCATGCGTTCCTTTGTCGTAGTTTAATATGTATTATTAGTGATTCAGTTTCAGTAGAACTAGACACATAAAATAAATTAATTACAAAACCTGTGCCTCGCCTATTTTACTAAGTTTTTGTACGTATATTTGAAGTAAATGCCAATAAATATATCTGTATTCTGTACAAATACAAATAATTTATAGATAACACCGCAAGTTACACGTCATATCTATTCCTATAATATACATGTAAACTGCCTTCAAGACTTTTACCAACCCAGTATAACTAAAATTACAGAGGGAAGTCTAAGCGATCTCAAATTGCAGTTTGAATTGCCAAATGGTCTTCACTACATACTTATGAGTACGTATACCTGATACACTGCTCAATGCCGTGAGAATCGACAAAAATCAAGAAAATAAAAGAATTCAAATAACGACATCATGTCCCAATTCAGTATAATGTATGCCCTTGGCATTTGTCCGACACTTGAGAATTTTGGTGACACACTTTGCTCAATAGAATTTAGTTTGGAAACTATTCACGGAATTGCATTGAAAGACGTAGAAATATATAAAGTATAAGTAAATATAGAGTAAAAACAGACACGATAAAATCAATATTCTACCAAATTTTATAAAACCCGAGTTGGCCATAAAAGATTGGGAACATGGCTGAGAGGAAAAACATAAAAAACAACCTTGAGTTCCGTTGATATTATCTTGACTTGTATGTAAAATATAAAAGAATGATATGGTTTTAGATAACATACAGAAAGGTTCACATAATTGCAGACAGCAAAATGATTACACCACTAAATTTAATT
Source organism: Macaria liturata (assembly GCA_964023185.1). Taxonomy (NCBI): domain Eukaryota; kingdom Metazoa; phylum Arthropoda; class Insecta; order Lepidoptera; family Geometridae; genus Macaria; species Macaria liturata. Next base: position 1,541,938 of record OZ026815.1, on the reverse strand, counting down.
AAAAAAATAGCAGCTGTATGTCAGGTGTACTATTTTCGAGACATAGCTAGAAAATTCTCAATGTATGGTATGTCTACAATGAATGTATGCAACAGTAACAGTATGATAAAAACAACATAATAATCGCTTATTGGCTTGACCTATATCTAGTATATCATTCCCAGTAGCTTGTCAGTTTAAATTTACGTCCAAAGTTCGACAGCTGCTAGTTACCTTTTAGAGAAATATGGCCATTTGAAACAAAGCCTTGTTAACTTACAGCCTCATAAATATGACAAAATGTCAGAATGTCAACACGCGTGCTTTCGACAGGTGCAAGCTTGAATAGTAATTGAAGTGAGCTTTGGAGTTTGTAGGTGAGCTTTTTGACAAATTTTGTTTTTGTATTGCTTTCAATTGTATTCAATGTACAATGTAAGCTTTAAAGAAGTTCTGTATAATTTATAAACAATGTAACATTTTTGATCTTACGTCTCATTTTCATATTCAAAATAACATCTACTTACAGCAGATTAAAATATAAATATCCAAATCAAAATTCAAACAAGCCAAGAATTAATAGTTCTTGGTGCAAAAACTAGTTCTGAGTGCAAAGACTGCTTAATTAAGGCGAGTCACCAGTGAAAAAGCGGAAAAAACGTTTTACTATATCAAATTTTTTAGGTATTTACTCCTTGATATCGGTCTTGCAAAAAATATACAATATACTTAAGGATATTGTCTGAGGAATGTGCTAATTTGTTACACGATAGGGTATACTTTACTCGATCATAAAAAATTCCAAAGACAGCTTAATGTAAAAGTCTAAATCGAATATCTTATTAATAAAATTTCTGACTTTACACATCATTTTTATATAGAAATGTTTATCTTTAAATACTACAGAGAACCTGCTAAAATTTGGGTTTCAACTAAAGTCCTATAATTTTGAGTTAATTATTAATCCCAAAACTTGAATATTTCCCAGCAGTTTGACAAGACGCCGCGCCGCCCGCTACCCCGTCAGTCGCAATCGGGCGCTTGCCAACGTTAGACCTGTGCCAAATTTTCTCCGCCCGTTCTTACATTCTTGCCACAGTGTAATAATTGAAAATGGCTAATAAAAAAATAAAGTTAGGAAGAAATCAGTGTTAATATCTAAAAGAAGGACAGGGAAAGAGAACTATAAGAAACGGTATGTAAATTACTTCCTTTTATAGTAAAATTATGAAGTTTACTCTTTTTTTTAAAGTAAAATTACTAAGCACGCAACAATATTTCTAAAAGTGGCCCAATTTTTTTATTCTTTATGTTTGTCCTCAGGTATATGAGAATTTTCTATAATTTTAGTTGATTTCGTAAATTTTCGTCATTACTTGCCACAGACTAAATTATATCAGTATGACCAAAAGTATGTACCTATGTACGAGTACTCTATAATTAATTAATTTAGGTCGAAAAAGCAGTCTCGAGTATCTAATACTACCAGTCCATTAGTAGAATTGCAACCTGTGAATTTCAATACTTCAACGACAGATGGGTAAGTGGATCATGTACTAAACAATAATACCATAAAATAGGCCGATCTATCTATTTTTTATATTATTTACTATTGACTATAAACTCTACAGCTGATAAAGAATGACTTGCAGAATGTGATGATAAATTCTCTCAAAATAATATCAATAATGAGTGAGTATAATATTATAACATCATTAGTTTGTCACATAATACACAAAACAGAACCAAGCTGAATTTATACAATCATAAACGTAATAATTATGGTAATTTATATTTGTTGTTATTTGTTGTTACGACTGTATGTGTTCGAAATAAATAAAATAATTGCGGCAACAGAAATACATCTTCTAAAAAAAAACTGTCTAACTATCACGGTTTATAAGATACAGCCTGGTGACATACGGACGGACAGACAGACAGACAGACAGCGAAGTCTTAGTAATAGTGTCCCGTTTTTTACCCTTTGGGTACGGAACCCTAAAAACAGATCCAAGCAGAATATCCAAACAGAATGTATACGATTATAAACGGAATAAATGTGGTGATATTTTTTTTTGCATGTTATCTAAGCAGCGAATATACAAAGTCACGCAATTTTATTAATATAACCTATGTATTTTTTTTCAAACAACAAACACGACTTTGTTTTATATTTATAGATATAAAGTAATAAATTATTACTTAGCTTATTTAAAACTGACAAAAATAACATTTTACATTAATAGAAGTTGATCATAGTATAACAGCTGAAATATTTATACTGTGGCGTAGTGCTAACGTTACGAGAAATGGACAGCGCGCGGAGTGAGACGCGCGGGCGGCCCCCCACACCTCACCTCCTAAAATCGTAGTTCGCGCGAAAATGCCTCGCCTTAAACATGTATTTGAATACATTAATAGCATCCATTTTACACGGAAACTAAATGTCACTGACCACTAACGTCCTTACCAACTTTGAACTTTATCCTTTAGAGATAAGGTTGTGAATCCTTTGATAAGAAAGGATGATGATGCGTGGGCAATATTTTAGGTCTGACCAGTCACCTTTGCACAGTTGTCAGAATAAAAAAGTGGTTTATGGACACGTCGGATTATCTTTTCGTGACTAGAATACAATTTGAATGTGTTAAGTGCAGAATTCCTATAAAAACGATTAAACTTATATATAAACTTTTTCTTAGGAATGATGCAAAATTCGTTCGTTCAGATTCAATTTTTTTCTTTGCAAGTATTCAAAATCATTATTCAAAACCTGTCCAGCAATGGGAATTGAACCCGGACCTTCGGCTTTTGAGACAGGTATACGGACACTGACGCAGTCATATGTACAAGCGCTCGTGGGTGCATATATGTATGCACATTTTTATAAGGAATCAACATGAAATGTCTTACAATTGGCGTTGTTAGGTAAAATGCATCCAAATCTAATCTTTCATATACATTGTTTCAGTGTTATGACTTGTAGGTACCTTTCTAGTACCTAACTTGCTAAATATTATATGGGCTATGTATATCTATGTAGTACCTACATATATCTTCAAAGAAGAAAAAAGCTATTTTTTTTTTTATTGGAATTGAGTATTCTAGTGAAAAAAACATAATATGCAAAATGTCTATGTTCTAATTCTATGTTTTTTATGATCTCCATGTACAAAAACAACCATAGGAATTACTTGTTATATAGCATAACAGCGATCGAAAAGCTTCATTGAACAAAGTTAGATCCGTAACTTGGCAGTACATGGTTCTGAGAAATCAAGGTCGCTACAAGAATGTTCCGTACCACCTTTCAAATGATACTTGTTTGGCATTAATTATATTGATGTAATTGCCTACTTGTTATTTCACCTGTCGGTAAATATTAATTATCAATATCTTTAGGCTTTTTGCAGATATGACAAACTTGTTAGGATTAATGATAAGAGCTAATGTTAATGGTGAAATCAGAGACCTATTTGCTCTGGATCTGGGGCAGTATATAAATGAACTATTGTAATAGTAGTAAAAGTAGGTATAATATTAATAGGTCAAAATCGATATCACATCTACGGTAGATAAATTAAGTATTTAATAAAATATAAGGTTTTCGTTATATTGGTTCTTCGTGCTATCAAACGTTTGTTATTTCAACCAACATAAAAAACTTACATTTTGTTAAAAACTAATTTAAAAAACTAATTACTAACCATAGAATAAAAAACTTAAACTACTACTAAAACTAAAATACTTAATCTAATACTTAATCAACCAACATTCAATGGAAACTCCCATTTTTTATTAAACTTGCTAAATAAATAAATAAGTTATTGATTAAAATATCCACTTGATGTCTAATATATTTTAAAATCCTGCTGGCCACCCGATAAAAAGTGGTCACTGTCAATTGTTCATATTCTCAAAACACGGAGCACTCTAGAATGGCAAGCAGAGTGTATTATTGTAAACATAATATTAGAACACTGCATAAAATTTTCCTATAATGAAGTAATGTTCTCTATTTACGTGATAAACAGTCCACTACGTGCTACGCAGTGCCACGACCAAACTGATTAGTTTCGTAACAACATTGTCTGATTCATGTATATTGTACAACGAGAGCACAACGTGTTCTAGAGTTACGGTAATTGTATCTAGGAAACACGTAAATTATCGAGATTTATAATACTGAATTATGTAGTGAAAATGTAATTTGTAGTGAAGATTCACTGATAAGTACACTGATCAGATGATAGGAATCTACGATTTTATGAAAAACTTCTTTTAGATATCTCAATTACATAAAAAAAAAATTTTTGGGACATATCACACAGCGCTGTCTGGATAATTAAGTAGATAGTTTGACAAATGTGTCTTAAACGTTTAAAGAAAGTATTGTTACAATATACCTGCTTATAACCATTTTATTTAAAAATCTATAAGTTTTCTAACAGTAAAAGTGAATAGAGGAGTGATTTTGCAGAATCATTCGAGAGTAGAAATAAGTGGAAAGGTGAAAAGTGTCATAAATGAAATGGTATTAACTTTACTGTTACTTTCTAACAACGTTTAGTAATTCGAAAGTTAATAGATTACTAATTAATTTTTCGATCGTTGATATTTATATGCATATGCATGCAAGGTTAATAACGTTTATTGTATTACAAATGTAAAATTTTGGAAAGTAATCGATTTTCATTACATTACATCTTAAATTTGTACACGAGTGAAGACGCAGGCTTTGACTGTATACATTATTTAGATTGTAGGAATAAGAAAGTAACTTGTATCCCAATCAGGCATCAGAACTTAGAATGTTCCCATAAAATCTAGAAAAACTGCACTCTTCGAAAGTTTTGAGCTGAGTGAAAACTACTGGTTTTCAACATGTAATTTTTCCCACCTTGTATTAAACCAAGTAGGTATACAGATACAGATAGGTATTTAACTACCTAACACGTCGTGTTCTCTAGAAATCACTGCTTTTCACTTTTCCTACACTCACTTGAGTAAAACTACAAGTTACAGGCTTAGTTTTTACTGCTAATTCCTTTTACATAGAAACTTGTTTACTAAGCTGATACTTACATGCAATAAATATATAAATAGCCGTAGCCACATATGTTTTATTGTAGTGTTATTATTGGAATACAGAATACAACTAATAACCTACATAATACCTAATTAGAGTATCAGTAACACATAGCTAATTTTCCTCAATCGTAGAAAAAAAAAATCTACGTTTGAATTTAGAACGAGGAGATTAGAGATTAGTTATTCTCTTGTTAAAACAACATGAAATGGATTTTAACCTTTCTTATTACTCATTAGTGCAGTTTTATCTAAAATCGAATTGTACTGAAGTGAATATTTTTAACTAAGTACATTAATTATCTATGTACATATTGTTGGTATTGTTCAGATAAAGCACCTAAATATTTATTTACCTATGCTAAATGGTAATGCTAATAGGAAATAAGTAAGCAAAATATACATACTTGTTTATATATTAATACGTAACATTTCTAATTGTGGTTTTACGTAGTAGTTAATAATACAAATTAGTATGTTTTACCTATACCTAATACACTTCAGTTTTGTTCGCTATTATTAATAATTTAGGATTCGTTATCATTAAAGTTGTAAGAAAAAAAATACTCAGAAGCCACTTCATAAAACTCAAATAGGAGTAACAAAAAAAATAATTAACTTCTCGTTCAAAGGAAAAAATTCGTGAGAAAGTCGAATGAATTATTTTGGGCACCTCATTAAAAGTAAACACGTCTTATTCGTAATAATTAACTTTTTACTTCGTGGGATTTACTTGAGTTATTTCAGTTGAGAAGAAACCGAAATTCATTCTCACGGCTTATCTCTGAGTGGACTATTCCGCTGATACCTACCATACAGGGCTACTTTTAGAAAATACGTAACTGTACCTTGCATTTTCCTTAGTTTATAATTATTATTATTTTTATCTTTTAAGCACCATTAATTAAACATCAACATTTAAACTATTGGAAACAGTGCCTCGTCTTTCTCTCAATGCTAAGACAATGACTTAGCAAAAAAATTCAAAAGTCTATGATCCATAAGGATCATATATCACATTATAATGTGTAAGTGAAGTAAATAAGTAACTTTGTATGAGATAGATAAATACATTAACCATTAATTCATACTTACGCCAAATAGCTGAAACCATAGAAGAAGCCTAACCCACAGAAGCGCCCGGATGTAAAAGCCTAAAAGCCACTCTTTTTATAGTGTTATTTCAAATATAACAAACTCTGTATATAGTCACACTTGTGCCTATCTATCCTTAGTAATCTGCGATAATGATAACGATAACACGCTGGGAAGTGATCTATTATCAGCGGAGTAGAGATCGCTTTGTTACTCTATTGTGACTGGTTTTCAGAGTGTTTCTTACGTCATTGTTTTTCTAAGACTTTATTGCGTTTGTTGGATAAAACTTCTGAATGTTTCAAGGTTTCTGTATTTTTTTAGAATATAACGGAACTGTTTTTTTCTGCTCTTAAATTGCCTTTTCCGACTTCATTTTTGTCATATAAAAGTTTTTATCAAGAAATAACGAAATTTTTGTTTGACAGAATTTCAAGTTCTCAATTCTCACGCAACATAATCTAAATATGTTAGATAAATCTGAATCTAGATATTTATAGGTTTTTTTTTTAATAATCGTACGAAAAACAGTGCGTACATGCGTTACTGCTAATTATGGTGTTATATGCTATTACGATTTACTACATTATGTAGTATTGTAACTTTCTAGTACTTGAAGTGCCCTAAACAAACTGTAGTTACCCCACAGCTCGATCGATTGAGATCTTAGTTCCTTATCCGTAAATCACTGCACCCTGCCATTACCGATGTTTATCTAGATTTAAAAGCATAAATAGTGCCTAGGTATGCTATGAATTACTAGTTCTGGGTTATTCGTTCTGACGCGAAACTTATAACGTTAATACCTAGAACATTATTTTCAGCGAAAGCTGCTCAGATTTCGATACAAATTTTACAAACAGTCAAAAGACTATATGTAAAATTTGGTTCTTCGAGGAATTATAATGCGTTCAGTGGTTTAAAAAACTTATTGTCTTGAATCAACAACTTATTTTTTATAGTAAAAAAATATATATTTAATTTCATAACATCCTAAAATAAATAAAACTGGACCATTAATTACGAAATCTATCGAAACGAAAACTTATAGCAAGCTATCGAAATAATAATTTTAAAATTATAGGATTTTTTGGACTAATTAAAACTAGGTATTTGCACTGGGAGTCATACTGTATAGTAACCATGGCAATATTACTTCTAACCTTATATAGGCTATACCTATAGTAGTTTTAGAAGCACCTCCATACATCCTGCCTCTCAGCTTACAGAGAAAGCTCGGGGAAACAAATAAATGCCTATAAATCGTTTGTTTCCTGCTTGAGATTATTTATCTAACTAACTATTTACCTATTTATTAGCTATCGTATCCTACGAACTAATTGTAGCAAATTGTAAATCGAAAGTCGTATCCGTTTGATTTTAAATAGTTTATGCTTCTCTAGGCAGGATATATCTGTAATAAAAAAGAGAAGATTAGATATGTACATTTGTAGTGTTACTTGGTGAACTGAGATTATTCTAATTGCTTCTACAAGTGGTTATTATTCTGGTTGGGGTCCTATCTTTAGGCAGAGAGCAGTAAAACGCAGCAAATCCAATTCATACTTATTATATTTAATATAAGCGACGGATTGGCAATTAAAAGTAAAAGGCAAAGTAGATAGAAGGAAGAGTGCTGCGACAGAGTTGCCACATGCAAGACACATCCGTCAAACCCAGTTTGACAAGCCGCACAAAAGACATAGTACACTATCAATTCCTTAACAGTTATTAAGAAAGTTTAGCTCAATAAAATATGTAAAGTTATACTTACTTACTTCTAATTTTATTTGATTTTTTCGATTTATAGTCAAACGCGGGTTCTTTACTATAAAAACAATATATCTGTCATATTAATTGTATTAAAATCAGTAAAAATATACAATTATTGATATACAAGTATGCATATATTATGTTGTATCAGTAACGTTAATCAGCTCAAAATGACCTTCATGAGATAAACAAAATAACCAGTTAAGTAACTTTGTCAATAATTGACAGCAATATAAGCACATATCTTTAATCTATATTGTGCAAGTAATGACATAAGTAAACTGCTGTCTTTGCATTCATTAAAATAAGTAAGCAGTTAAAATCTATCCTTAAAAACCAGTCATTTGACCTCGTTGGTAATAATCAGTTAAAAAATATTTTCCTCTTTTGTCACACGATTTGGAAATAAGCTAAATTTGTTATTACTAGCTGGATTGAAACCTGTGTCTTATACCTGACTGGCCGGTTAGCTTAGTTGGTAGTGGCTCTGCCTTCTAATCTAGGGGTTGCGGGTTCGATTCCCGCGTGACAAGTATTTATGAATTTTAAAATTTATAATAACTTGTGTTGGGTCTGGTCGTTTGTATGTATAATAAGTATGTATTTAAAAAAGAAAAGTGTGTAAGTATTATATCCGTTAACTAGTACCCACGACACAAGCGTTTGCTTAGTGTGGGGCTAGATGGCGCTGTGTGCAATGTCCCGGACTATTTATTTATTTTTATACCGCTATTATCTTTGTCTTTTGATTATATTTGTATTTGACCATAACTTGTCTGATATTATTATGAGGCAATTAATTGATTCCAAGAACTAGCGTCAACTCTAAATATGAAAGTCAATAAAGTAATCATATTATTTGTTTAACAGACCTTGTACAAATGGCCGACCGTACATATCTTACACAAACGATCCACAAATCAGTCTAAAGTCACGTACAAATTGACTTAACATCTATATGCGTAACAAGAAACGTTACGACATACATATAGACCATTTACATTGGTAAAAGTCATGTCAGAGGCCCCTAGGGCGGCTTGATAAACTTTCAGAGCCAGAGTTGGTCACTCATTCGATAAGAAGAAGAAGAATTGGTAAAGTTTGTAGGTATTACAATAAATGTTTTTCCCTTCACCTTTAAACTGCAAATTAATTTCTAAAAAAAACCTTAGACAGGTAAAAGTTTGAACTTATGTTGGGATGAAAAATACGTGTGCTTGGTAAAAAAAACGCTTCACCAACTTCAATGAGAATACAAGTTTTGGATTTCAAAACCACTAACCAGTGTGTCGCAGCACTGCACTGCACTGCACTGCACTGCACTGCACTGCACTGCACTGCACTCTGCTCAACCTCGCGTGACATGAGTATAAAGATTGTAAAATACTTGATATGCATTTTTTAAGTATTTTTTTGCGCTTAGATATACTCACGCTCACGCAGACTCGCCAATATACTAAGTATATGCAAGTACATACGAATATGTAGCTAAAGTGTAAAATTTAGCTTTGATGATTTCTTATAGTAAAGTGATTTAATATTTATGTACTAGTGAACGACCGCGGCTTCGCTCGCATTATTTTGAGATAAAAAGTAGCCTATGACACTTCTAAGACTCAAACTTCGTACCTACATACCAAAAAGCATGATGATCCGTACAGCCGTTTTTGCGTTATATAAACAGATAAACAGACAGATATTCAGGATTTACAGTAAACCCAAACAATTTTATTTCTAATCTTCTATGTTCAGATTTTTTACTATCTTCAGCTTTATTATATGTACAGATATAGTTTATTTTATCCAAAAATTACGGCTCCTAACACAACCATGTATATTACACAACACAAAATTAAGTTTCTATGTATCTACAGTATTTATAAAGCTGCATACACACTACACAGCGATCAAATTTCACCTCGCAGCGTTCCGGTAGCTAGCATCTGTCGACCTCAATAACTGCCATTGTTTAGAAATAAAATAAAATGGTGGAAAACTATACGGAGTTAGGGATTGGTGTTCGTTCTTTCATGTTTCGTTAACTAAATAAAAAACGAAATCCTGGCTAATATAAAGATTAAAAAAAATGCCTATTTTGGATACATAGTAGAGTAGGTACATATTTCATGAATAATAATGATATACAAAGATGTAAGTAGATTGTAGACAGAAGTTTGTACAAAATAAAAATTACCTATTTATGGAACAAATGTTCTTCTATGTCAAATACTCTCATTTATACACTAGGCCCGTAAAATATTACATACGAGCCCAAAAAGAATTATAATTTTACTGTAATAAAATATACTCTTTGTACATTATTGTTACTTATATCTTTATTTAGTAATTTCAGTGTCCACAATAGCAAGATGTATCAAATTAATAGGTTAGTACAACGTACAAAACGAGAACACAAGATGAAAGATACTAAGCTATGCAAATTGGACGTTGCAGCCAAGTTTTGGACCAAACGCTTACCTAAGGGTATGGTCTGCAAAAACGGATACAAATCTTTTTGAACGTCTTATTTTGTGAGAGAACACGCATACATATCTGGTTAACATAATTGCTTATTTTAGGATAAGAATGATATTTCTAGGCTGGATTGACCCACGCTCGATAAAAAACCTTATTAGATGTTTGATATGTTTAGATAGATAGATAGAAAATTCTTTATTGCAACACACGATAATAATTACAAAGAAAGAAGAAAAAAAAAACTTATACTAGTGCCACAAGTGGCGGCCTTATTGCTAAAAGCAATCTCTTCCAGGCAACCATTGTTTAGTATAGTCCTCTATATTTTTGAAGTATTGCTGCCACTTTTACGATTAATCGATGTGATTCCCAACTTCCGTAATGCTTAGTTCTTAAGTTGGAAAGTCAATTTATTAATACATTATTATTTACCTACCTGTGCGTGTGATATCGTTTCAATTAACTTGCGTAGTTATAAACTGCCATACTTTAGTTACAGGACTCATTACTAACTCTAAAATTATAGTTTCTTTCTAAATGCCAGCAAACATCACAAAAACCCTTTTTAATACTCTTAATATATGTGATTATAGACTGACCCTACCATTACCGACCACCGAGCAAGGATGGGCGAGTGACCTTGATACACATTGCGAAAGAGAATGCTAAGTAAATAAGTATTATACTGCTGAATAAGTGCATTCTATGCGTTAATATATTACAGGGTGCTATAATGTTGTAGGTTCACAGATTTTTTCTAGTACTGCAGTAATTCTGTCAGACTAAAAGCGTCGTTGCATCTATACGCGAATCTAGGTATACCTATTTTGTTTTTTTTTAGTTGTTTTGTATTATGCACAAACTCCCACAACAACTAATGACTGTGTTTTCAAAAATGTTTTATTCATTTTAAAACCATAACCACATTTTATCTGTATGGTTTATAATACTGTACTAATTAAATAGTATTGTATAATATTGTAAATATTCATCACATCATGATCAAGAAACAGATTTAGCTATCTTATAATGAAAACAAACCCTGTATAATTTATGCGTAAACAAAATGATGTTGCTGATATCATTGTATGCATTTGCATCGTCGTGTGTGCTGATGTAGGCTAACTATTTATTTAGCAAGGACCTAGATACAATTCTGCAAGACTGCTAAAGATGCAACTATACCTACTGTATAATAGTTCAACTAGTGATAGTATTAACGCGGGGTGCTATGTGAAATCGACATTTCATAAAAATCAAATAAAATAGAAGTATATAAGATAGAGCTAATTTTTTTTCAGTTTATATAATTTTGATTCAGTGTTAAGACAATAAAAGACGCCAAAACACGATTACGTATACTTTGCTCGATAGTTTTATTTTTTGAAAAATAGTTGTTTTGAAATATTTTTCACCTTTTTTTCCAAAAGTAGTACAGAAATTTAAACCAATTTAATTATATCTAAAAAATAATGTTATTATTTAGAGGAGTAAAGAGCCATAAATAGAATATTCTGAATTGCTGATTTTATATGAATTTATATCGTCAAAAACGTCTGGAAAACTGCTCAAATTGTGCAAAATTGTTTGCGTGTGGACAAGACTCGTCGGCGGAGCTATGCGCGCGATGCTCGCCCTTGCTTTCATGTTAATACGGCGTGGAATGGCATGCGAAAAAGCAACTGTAGGCATTTTACCAAGCGCAAAGCGTTTTCGGGTGAAATATGGTGGCCACTTATAATACAATCGGCTGAAACTATTTATATGAAATTTGCTAACTATGGATATAATGGTTAATATAAGCTACTTTTATAGCGAATAAATGCAAGTGACAGTGCAGAGCGCCGCTAGTAATATTATAGAAATCATATCAGTCAGAAAAATAACATAAAAAATTAATAATAAATAAAACCTGGACATTGCACACAGCGCCATCTAGCCCCACACTACGGAAACGCTTGTGTCGTGGGTATAACGGATATAATACTTATATACTTTTCTTTTGTAAATACATACTTACCTAATTATTCCTATACATATATACACTTATCATACTACATATAGTTATATTCACTATTTCCGTGTGACTCAAAGCAATGAATAATGAATATTTGATCAACATGTAAAGTACGGCCAAGTGTTTGTAAAGAAAGTACATAGTTTGTGGTGATGGTCTCGCATAACAACCATGATATGTGACAGAAAGTAATATCGATATGGAAATCAATGCAATGGCGCTTCACTAGTTTTCACTTTGCACATGACATGAGTAACGGACACTAGGAAAAGTACCTGTATACGTATAATGTATGGTATATACTGGTCGCTTCTGACGGTCAAATGACTTGTTAAATTGTAGGTCCTGGATGGTCTTCATATTTGGTAGCATACGTAGACATTATTTGTCATACGTACTTAATAGAAAGAAGGGGTCAAACTAACTCATATTTCAATAGCTATCTTTGTACAGCAGTAGAGGCAAAAAGTTTGACCTTGGATTGTATTATCATAAGCTACAAATTAAAACTAAATCTATACTATAAGCTATAAGGATGCGATGAACTTTTCGTATCGGGAAAGTTGACTTTTTTGTGAATTTCCAAAAGGCATAGAACATAAATTGTTGTCTATGATATTAGGTACCTCCAAAGATGCAAGTGTTGTTGGATACCCTTGTTACCAAATAGAAGATTATTTTATATGGTAGTACTTAGCTATACTTATGTTGTACCTGGTAGTGTTAAACACCGTAAGAAAGATGTCAATACCCCACGTAACACGGGGAAGCATACCTATTACGACACGCGAAAAGAAAATGTATTACGTTAGATAATGTTTGAGGTTTGAGATATTCCAATACGATGCTATGGCTCATTTGAATTCTTCGGTAAGAGTCAATTTGAACAACCTACTTTGGTAGATAATATTTACTTCTACGGGTAGTTCGGTAGTAGAACTTTCCACAAAATATTGCAAGAGAAATAGCAAACACACAAGTAAACGGAAAATAGTTTATCGGATAGTATTTATGTAGGATGCACGTATCCTTGTAACACAGAAAAAGAAAAGACACTCAATTATTTTCTAATTTAAATTGTTTTTGTGTTTTGCTGGATTTGTTTCGTGTTACTTAAAACTTTGTTATGACCAACACGACACGGTGTTACGAAATAAAACCTGTAGACAAATAGGTACTTTTTATACATTCAATGCTTCTTGATTTCGCGTTACGCAAAACGCGTGCGTGATTTTTAATCGATCTTTGTTATATAAAAACATTGTATTGCAACAGTTTGATTTGGCCACGACCACTTCAATCTGGCGTAGGTACTAAAGATAGAATACCGTTACTCATAAAACCAGTATCGTGTATGGAGCTATTTAGAATTGTGGGACAAGATATGTTGCTTGTTGAGGAGCAAATTATGGTGATCGACATGAAATAGTTATCTAGTCGGACCGATCTAATAATACGTACTTGTAGGTGCACAATTATGTGGTACAGTAATTTTCATGGTTCTCCTCACATACTGTACACGTATAGGTAGAAACTAAGCAAAAAATATCTTATTATTGACAAAAACTGCTTCACATTCATAAATTTATTTGTGAATATGAATTCACAACACAAGATGTTACTTATTATGCAAATTCGACAAATATACTTTAAAATAATAATAATATAGACCTAGATTATTCTAGCCTAGCTAACTTGAATGGATAGTCGTATGTTCAAATTCAATTTGCATTGTTATTTGAAATTAGTTTGTGTCTAGTTTCTGGATCGCGGTAATAATTAAAATCGCACTTTTCTTCCAAGATGTTAATGCCAAGATGTTAATGCCAATGTGTGAGAATCAAACTAACCAATCTTTTTCTATTTTTCCAGAATGCCAGTTACGTGATCAACCGTCGGTATTCAAGAGACAAGATGTCGCCGGTGTGCCACAGCTTCGTGCAGAATGCCTGGAAGAAGGACTTCTGCTCCAACTGCTTCAAGTCAAGAGAGGAACATTCTAAGCATGAGCGCCCGACGGAGGGCAGCAAGTACCTTGCCACTCCCTTCCAAAACAGAGGCGCATTCTTCAAGAAAACACCACCCAGCATACTTAAAGTACACCCAAAGAAAAAAAACAAACGCAACGTAAGATTCCCAGAAGAAGTATGCAAGGTCATAGGTTTCGGAGGAGATGACTGGTCAGATGACGAAGAATTCGAAGTATCAGAAGAAAACGACGATGACGACCCATTCCCTGATACAGAGGAAGAGAGAGAACTGTATAAGATTACCAAATCTAACACCGACTTTAACACTGTCAAAGCTAACCTCTTAGGCGACTCGACAGCCAAGTCCTACACATCGCTGATGCTAGGCAAGATGCGAACTGATTCCGATGGTAAAAAGAAGACCTTACTGGTCTCTGTTACGCCATTCGGACAAGAAAATAAAAACGTGAAGTCTCACACACGTAAACCCGCCGCTGTAATTAATGTATCCGAAGCGACCGCCGAAGAAACTCAAACTAATTATAAAACTAATATAATTTTGTCTACTTACGTTAAGGAAACTGAAACTATTATAAGTGCAGATAATATTACTACAGCTGCGAGTATATGCACAGAAAAGTCGCTGCTTGATGAGATTTCAGAGACATTAGAGCAGAACAGGAGAACGAGTTGTACCGATATGACTGTGACACAAAAAGAAAATACAAAACCTACGGTTGTTGAAGAGAAAATGAAGGAGAGTATGACGGAAGAATCCGATAAAAAAGAGATGACGGAAACTAAAAAGAATGGCCTCGTAAGAAAATCTCCGTTATTAAAAACACAAGAGAGGCCCAAAGTCAATTTAAGTAGGTCAGAGTTTAAGTTCTGCAAAATAAATATTGAGAACAGCAGTGTGGACTCAGCTGTAAGCACATTAAATTCGACCGCAAATAATTCTCTTGCATCTGACGACGAAAGTTTTAGCGGTCGGACAGACTCTGATAATGATGACAGTGGACATTTCTCAGAAACGCAAAAATGTGAAGAAACCGTTAAAATCAAAGTATTCAACGAGAACGATAAAGGCCTTAAATTGTCGCCAATCGGGCAGCTTAGGAAAGTGGATGGACAACCTAGCGGCGGTTATTCAACATTCCAAAGTCCGATCATTGACTTGCCTCCGATTCTACCAAAACAAACGGACCATATTTTCTCAGCGGAAGCCAGTCGTGAGTTAGCGGGTGAGCCTGACGGTAGAGCCGACCCGGACGAGGCCATCGAAGCACCGGCATTACCCAAAAGCCCCATCCCAACCCTCGACCCGCGACCATCGTTCCTACACGGCATGATCACTGACATCATGCCCGCGCACAAACCAGCTCTACCAGAAAAACCTAAACTACCAGTCAAACCAGTCATAAAACAAACGACCAAAAAAAGTGTTACGACAACACACCAAATGACTATGCATTCGCAGCTAATAAAGAAGGAAGATGATGAAAAAGTTATGAAATCTGATGAGAGGAATAACGAAATCACAGAAGTGCAAGAAGACAAATGTGAAACGATTTATTACGCTCAACCAGTGTTAACGAAACAGGACAGTGATTCATCGCTCAGTAGTTTGTGTAAACGCAAAGCGCCGACTCCACCAATGTCACCCACAGCCGAAGAATATCCCAATTTGTACCAAAGAAACACCAACGGTTTTATGAAGTCTGACTCACCGGTGGTAAGAGAAATGGAGAAGCGGGAAAGAGCTACAATGTCTTCGACTCCAAAATCAAAAACAGCGGAAGAAATTGAAATTAAAAAATCGGAAATCATCCCCGAACCAGCTCCCCGGCGAAACATATCGTTATCACATGACAATCTACTGATAGACGATAAAAGGAAGGGCAAATATAAGTTTTCAATAAAAAAATTACTTAGGATAGGATCATCTAAAGATTTGGATAAGAAAGAGCTCACCGTTCCAACAGTTGTCAAAGTGACAAACAAGCAGGAAGAAATTTATGACTTGACGCCAAAGCCGAAGCCGCGTCTAGTCATCATACATCCATTAGATATCAATGGATCAAACGTCGAAGTTGTTAAATCAAACTGTGAAATCACCGAGCTCCGCCGATTGAGTCACGATGACGTGTCGTCTATTTACAGCGGCAGTAGTTCCGCCACAGACCCCGACACTCCCAAGGTGTTGAACAAGCCTCCTCCTCCTCCAAGACACTCCAGCGAAGATTACAAAACTATAGCCATCATCCCGAAACCAGCGCGACCGCCGCCGCCAAAATCCGTCGCCCTACAAAAGAAACAAAAACAACAGACGTGGTCTCCTTCCGGCAATAAGACTGACAATATTTATGCAAATCTCGGTAAGTTATTCACAAACTTTCTCATTCACTGCAATATTAAACGAATTTAATTATGCTGATTGAGCTAATCATTTCCGCTCGAATGTTATAGATCGTAAACTCGGGTAATTGAAGTTAGTAATTTCACTTTTCAGGTGAGATCAGGTCAGCGTTGGCGCCGAGGAAGCCTGAGAGGACAGCTAGTATGAGGGAGAGAGAAGCCCACTTGGAACTTCCCAAACGTAGGACTTCTTTCACCGATGATGATAAAGATGAACTAGATGACGGACCAGTCGAAGAGCTAGTTCAAGCGACGAACGACACCGTCATTCACAACTACGATGACGTTTACAACTCGGCCAAATACGAGGAAGAAAACTCCGATTCAGCCAAGAACAGTGACAGCGATTACGAGTACGTCCACCACGCTCGATCAAGCTCCCCTGAATGCGACGCTGCCATCAAACCTAGAGAAAGCCCTGTAGAAACCAGGAACGAAAGCAGAAAGAGCGACGTGGAGAACACTGTGACGTACAACAACGGTATTTTCAACCGGTCATCGCTTCCTTACTGCGGAAGCGAGACAGAATCAGAAATCTACTCTCCCTACAGTTTCTACAGCTCGAATGACAACATGGACTCGCCTGGAAACGAAGACTACTCAAACGACATGACTCCTAAAACCACGACTAATAAGCTTCGAGTGAGGAAAGGCCGTAGTGTGGTTCATAAAAACTTGGAGGACAATTATGGAGCAGTCGTCATTGCCAACCACGAAGCGCTTGCGCAGGTCTTAGAGCAGGTAATTTGCATTGAGATTTTAAATCGCTACTTTTAGGGTGGTGTGTAATGAAATTATTTAAGTATGTATATTTTTTTTATTACTTATTGCATGAAAGAAAATCTTGAGCTGCTTTGTTAACTGTACAGAGTAGTTGCTTGGCGTTAGCGCAGTCCTATAAAATTAGTTTATTTTTAGTTTTTCTGCTATCTAGGAACTGATTGTCTCAAAAATTCTTAAACTATTTTTATTTCACTTGTACCTACTATACGTAAAATATGTAAGTCCTAAATTACATTACAGATAACCATGAATAAACTTATGAAGGCAAAGAAGGAAACATTAGAAAGGAAAGGGCAACAGCTTTAAACATCCTGTATATTAACAGAAGTACAAATTAACCACAAGTCGTGTTGTGCATTTCTCGACCACAGATTTGATACAGTTTACCTTTATCTACTCAGTAATATTATCTTTTCAATGTCACATACATAATAATATAATAATACATATATGTATGTAAGTGCGCATATTTTCCTCCTTTCTAAAAGCATATACATTATATTATAATACAGTACCTAATCGGCAAATCGGCAATGGACATGGAAAATTTTAAAGTAATGGCTATATGTATACGTCAATTAGCTAAAATTTAATTAACGTGTGAGTAATTAGTTGGTTTACTGTAATATGGATTTTTAAACAACATTTTCCCGATAAAATTATTTGTATCTTTAGAGTACGCTCTAAAACTGCATGCAATTCGCGCACATTTTCATGTTTAAAATACTTGATCGCTATCTTACATTAGAGTAGAAAGTAATTTGCTTGCATGAGCCAACTTGGTATATCTGAGGTTTTGGTCGTAGGTACATTTTCTAAATATCACGAACTGTCCAAATCGTCTATGAGATTTTAGATAGATAAATTTTTTTTCTTTACTACATTAGTTAATGTGGTACTACATACGTAATGTTAATGTTACATTATACAAATACAATCAAAAATATTTAGAAATGTTTTCGGTATCGTAAAATACCTGCTATGTCTCCAGGTCCAGCAAAGCGCAGCGATGCAACCATCTCTCCGCGGTTTGAAAGCCTGCACCAATCTACGCTGGTCTGACTTCTCCATCCAGTCCTGCAAGACCGTGCGCGCTGGCAAGAGGATCTTCTACCCCGCCGTGTGGACGTCTAACCAGGGACCTGTCAATGTCACACTGATGATGTACAAGGTAACACCTCCTTTCAAATCTCGTTAGCCCAGTGGTGTGTGGCTCGACTGCCGTTCAAGACATCGTTGATAAATCCCCCTTCTTAATCGTATTCAACATTAAGGAAGGTCGTAAATCTCCTTCAGACTGGTTTGTGGGGACCATTTACATTTTTTCTGGGCGTCCACGGATGTCGTAGTCTTCTTTTAGCAATCTTTCCTTTACTTGGAAAATAAATTATTAAATACGTCTGAAAGGTTGTATCAATATTCGCTTACCAATAAATAGGAGGCCAGAACGAACACAATCTAATATCCATCGCACCAAGTGCTATATTTGTTTATTTTTAACACGGAAAAAGAGTGTGGCTTGGCCTGAAAAAAGCTAGATTCTGATAAGTGGCCAAATAACGTCGTGAAAAGTCGAGAAAAATATTGGAGCAACCTAATAAACCTTATTACCTATCTTCTTTTCCAGGAACAGATGGCCTCCCAGATGGTGTGCCAGCAGTCGGTGCAGCCGCAGACACTCTGCCTGAACGCCATCACAGAGTTCTGCGACCTGGTGCCCAGGCAGCAGTTCGGGGAGGATGGAGAGGATCTCGTGCAAGGTTGGTTTCTTTTTCACTTCTTTTTGCACTTGTCGGTCAGGCAATGTAATAAAGTAAGAATAAATTTGAAGCAAAGTATGATTTTTCAATGTCAGCGTGATACTATTAGGTATTACTAATTAAACCTAAAAGTGTTCATCGTAGATTACAATAATACTCGCCTTGCCATCAAGTGAATTGTTGTCTAATTAACTGCCAACTTGACAGCTACTAAAGGCTCTGACTATGAAATTTGTGTGGTGTATAAACTTATCTAGTGTAGATATTCCCCGTTGTGTGTTGTTAGAGAACACCCTAACAAATTAATTCTGTGGGGAGAAGAGAGAAAGAGTGTATTCCACTCTTACATTATTGTTTCCACTCCTGCATCTAAGTTGTAATTCCATTGGGATCAGGAATGAAATATTATATACGGATTCTGTAGAGACATGGAACTTAATTAAAAAAAATACCTAAGTCTAGTTTGAATTAGGTGTGCACTTGAACTAAATACCTATGTAAACATACATCACATAGTACCTAACGAATCTAATTATAGACAGCCATTAGCTTATGTATTTGTGTTAAATACTTATCCTTATTCGGTTACATTAAGCGGTTTGATTAAGTTCGCAATGTTTTGATCCTGTGTCATGGCAAACATACCCTATATAGAACCTATGTAAGAGCAAAATATATGGCGTATGTAGATCAAACTACTTATAATACGTTTGTTTGTGCAATTTTGTGCTAAACTTAGAGATGAAAAATATTTTTTGCCTATATTATTTGTATGTAATGTACAACTTTGTATGGTACTTGTGCTAAATAAATAAAAACAATTCAAAGTAATACGCTACTCCACACAATTCCTGATATAATATAATATTAAGAATTAAAACTAAAGCTGCCCACTTACTCTGCCAAAAGATGACAAAAATATCTACATATACAGATTAATACATATACAGATCTCAACCATACCCAATTTCTCATTCCAGCCACCATCGTAGTCCTAGCCCACGCTCAAGTGGACACAATCCATTCCTACGGCGAAAGCCTTCATTCCTCCGAAGGCCTGACCAAAGACCACCAACTGGTGCAGACAGAACAGATCCACGAAGCCATATTCATGATGCTGCAACTCATTAATGGGTTAAAGTGTCTTCAAGCGAGAGGTGTTGAAGAAACATCGGAATTGTTGACGACGTTTGTGTCGTTAAAGGAAACGGGAAGGGAGCAGGTGGCTGAAGATAGGCTGAATTCGTTATCGGCGCCGAAGACCAATTGTTATGGACGGTTGTGTATTTTGCAGGGGTGAGTTTTGTTTTTAGTTAGTTTCTCTTTTTATTTAATGACTAAGTAATCGACACGGCTAACATCGCATCACTTTTCATATGACTTATCTTTTAAATCTTCCCTAGGCTTCCACATATAACTCAAAACTAATTAGCAAGCGTACAATACAACTGAACCATACCCTTTGTATTATTGTCTTAGAAAGTTTTTTCTGCGATCACATTTCACAGATCTATTTCTACAAACAGGAAATGTCGCTCCATTTGAACCCGAATATCGGAGTTACGATTGACTAAGGTTTTTTAAGAAACTAACTCTGTTTTCGCTGTAACCCAATTCTGGATCTTCAAAAGATCTTGTTCTCTAATTTCCTTGCGTTTTCGTAATAATGTTGTAATTTTATTTATGTCGCTGAACATAAATTTGTACGAACCTGCTCGAATACAATATTAAATAAGAATAAAATACATAAATTGGCTTTACGGTCTTGATTATTTCTTCATAAGCTACGAATAAACGACACTGCGTATTTAAATAACTACTCATGTAAGTAAAAGTAAGGATGTTCTGCTGATGACTGCAAGGTGATCTTAAAAATTGGAAGTGGAACTAATGTTTTTTTTTGTTTCTTACGAATAAACGACTTACGAATAAATAAAACATTTACCCTAAAAAAATTGCTAAAACCAACTCTTCCTCCACAGATTGAGCGACGAAGTCAACTGCAACAAGACAACAGACGAGCAACAGAACTCCCTCTGCAAATGCGCCATCAAAGCATCCGAGATCCTCCTCCCAGAAGATAAACTCACTCCTCTCCTCAAGGAAATACTCCAAGAAGAACGCGCCATATCTCTAAACCAGGCCAAATCTGTTCTCGAATTTATGCTCTGGGGACCCTTGGACGTCGTACAAGGCGTTCCTGTCGAAGAACGGGAATTGAGTCTTCAAAGATGGTTGGATCTTGAAAGAGCTACAGTTTTACACGGCTTAGTCCGAACTAGAGTTCAATTGAATGTCTTTGAACAACTCCATCTTATGTTCTTAGTCAGATCCACGGCTAAAGCCATGTGCGATGCCTCAGTTTTGCTCGAGAAAGCTAACGTGTATTGATTTGTCAATGTATGTTCTTGTCTGTAGTCATGACGGTCTGATTTATTGTAACGTATTGAGATTGATATATACTCTGTGTAGATAACTGGGTTTGTAATGTGTAGTTAAAGTAGGTACCTAAATGCACAGATTTCATCATTTGTAGTACTAATTAAGTGCGTAGGTATGCGTTTAAAACTTTACTTGATTACAATTAAGAACCTAATTTTTATGAGAACTTATAAATCTACTTATATATTTTTTCTCGTTATCATCTGTATAATATTTTATAGCAATGGAAATCCAATTGCTATACAAACTGTTAAAAATATTTTGGGAAGTTCCCTTACTAGTTTAAACAACACCGCCAATAATTAATTTTAGATCTGGCATTATAGATTTCGTTACAATATATTATCATTTCAAAATTGACCTCTTCTCGAATAAATCCACTTAATAAAGTGTAGTCTAAATTATTCTTAAATTACATATGTACGTAATATATTTATATTATAAGCCTTACATTATAAAGGCACCTTAAGACTTATAAATTATGATATTATTTAATTTAACTTTGTTTTAATCTTCAATTCTGTGTAAATCTAACAAAACTCAATTCTGATATACCATTCTCTGATACATCAGACTATAAAATATTGCCATCTTTTTCTCACACGTTGAAATGAAAAGAGACGCACATATATCTTTGTCTGAATTCAGGGAATGTCATAGCAAGTTGGACTTTATGTTTATGTAGATAGGTGCCAAAATAGAACTGAAGATATTATACTCTTATGCTAGCGGTGCCTTAAATATTATAATTTGTATAATACACAATACTGTACATTAATACATATTTGTAATTTAAAATTATACTTTACGTAGATCGAGAGTGGAGTTCAAATAATTATTATTCTCTTTTATAAGATTTTATCGAATATACCTAATTATTACTTACTTTGCTGTTTTATTTAACTTAACTCGTAAAACATTATCAAAAACATAGAAATATTGTTTCCTCTGTCTTTTCCTACTTTTAATCGATTAAAATCAAACTTTTGCATAAAAATGAAACTTAATAATCAGTTTCTAATACTTTATTGTCGCAGTTCGCATTGCTTTGATTAAGAAACTAATTAAAATAATAAAACACTAAATAATGCTTAACGTTACAGCAAGAAACATTAATAACATTACAATTCCTATTGAGATTAGTGTCTTTTCTTTAAAAGAGAAATGTGGACGAATTTTAATCATATTATATATATAGTAATAAATAGTAAGATTCTGTAATTTTCATCAATAGTGTATATCAAACTTAATACTAGACACATTTAAGAAAACTTATATAATTGACAAGAAGTGGAAGCGTAAACAAACATAAGTACAATATTCTAAATTATGTTTTTTACTTAAATAAGTATTTTTTTAGTATAAACATTGTTAGGAACCAAAAAATGGCACAAAAGACTGTAAATAAAAAGTAACTGCTTATTCATAAATCGTGCTATATATTTAACCTATTTAATTTTTTAAAATACGGTAATTTAGGCAGAATGCCTTAACATTTAAAATACGGCGATCATATTAATTTATTTTATAAATCAAAACAAGATAGTTCATTCCGGTTAATAACAACACAATTGACAAACAAAGCAAAATTAAATTTAAAAACAAGAACATTAAAATTTTAAACGGAGAATGCTAGCAATTTACTTCCATTCAGACCAAGAAAGTGATTAATTGACCAAATGTAAAACGAGATGGCTGAACACGTTTTCATGATTGAAAAAGACTAAACCGATTAATATAGAACAACAATCTTAAACTTAATCTCCGAAAGATTCAATTTCTACGCGCTGTCATTGGCTAAAAAAATATGAAATCCACCAATGACAGTGCGTAGAATTTGTTACTACGCTGTCATTGGCTGAAAATTTGAAATCCAGCAACGACAATGCGTACAAATTGTTTTTATGCGCTCTCATTGATGGATTGTCATTTAGGAAACCATGTATTGTATGGTATAATATAAAAAAATCTGTTCAACTAATCACCCTTTATATATTTATATCTGTTCATTAGAGTTATAGAAGCCAAATCAGGACTTAAGCAGACAGAAAGCATATTATTTATTTAAATTAACCACAACAAATAAATATACTTTGAAGCAAAATAAGCAGGAATATGTATTAGAAAGCTAAGCCATGACAATACGGAATGTTGTAAAATATGTTATTAAATGTAAAAAAATATACATACCTAGATTAAAAGCAATAAAAAAACAACCAATCCTTATTATTATCAACAGATCCAAAAGTTAACAAAAAAATTCGAATACCAAAGATTAATACAATATATATAATTTCAACAATACTCAAACGTTTAAATCACAGTAATCAATACAAAATATGGCCTTTCATTTGCAAATAATTCGAAAAATTCGAGATAAAATTGACGAGTTACAGACAATCTATGTATCTAATCAAAGTTGTATATAAAAGCAAATAATTAAAAGCGATATAAAAAAATACCTTTTTATTCGTTTTAAAGGAATATCATCATTTCAATATACTTACCTATAATTTATTTTATTTTTTCATCAGTATTTTTGTTTAAAAATAATATGTTTTTCATTCCAAATCATCTATAAGAAGGTGATATCTAATCGAGAAAGTTTGATCGCATATTCTAATAACCTTTCATTCACAATTTTCGTTTAATAATAATTCTAATTTTCAACAAATTTATTAACTAACCGTTTTCAATATTGTAGATTCACTCTACACCAGAGTTGGCCACTCTCATTCGATAATAAAGAAAGACTGGTATACTTATTTAATTTATAATGAATAGACTAGGAGCCCCTGAACACCAGACTTACATTACATTCCCAGTACATGTAGGTATTTATGCGTGCTCTATTTCATATTTTTTTTATGTATCACGGAATAGGCTTACGTTTGACTACAACCTCTAAATAGGCTTTAATAATTGAGGACAAATGGAAGATTTTTAAAACCTTGACTGCAGATGCGATTGCGTATTTAAAAACACTAAGTATATGAAGTAGAGATTTAAAAAGAAATACATACGATAAATAAACAAGAATTGATATTTGAGATTACCGAGTCCCTTCAAGCAATCGGGTGACAGTTCTCATAATAACTAGCCCGATTGTGTTGCAGTTTTTTTTGATAGGCTTAGATTTGTTCAATAAAGTGACAGCAGACTAGAAGTAGTTTTTTTTTAAATATAATGACTATTACCTATCTGTTATTTTATATTTGACTGGCCTGTTAGCTTAGCCTCGGCCTTCTAATCTAGGGGTTGCGGGTTGGATTACCGCATGACACAAGTAATTATGAATTTTAAAATTTGTAATTACTGGTGTTGAGTCTGGTCGTTTCTATGTATAATAAGTATTTATTTACAAAAAAGGATATAAGTAGATATTATATCCGTTATCAAGTACCCACGACACAAACGTTTGCTTAGTGTGGGACTAGATGGCGATGTGTGCAATGTGCCGGAATATTTTTCATAGTGGGTTTATGAAACTTTAGCAAGCAGATTATAATAAAGCTCACGGCTTCGCTCGCATTAATAAGTAAAACTTGCATCCCCTATTTCACCCCTTTAAAGTTTTGGATGTGCGTTGATAGATCACTATATCAGTCAGTCACCTTTGAGTTTTATATATTTAGATAGTAAGTATAACATTACAAAGGCATTCACGGGCTCTTAGTCTAAAAATTCACATATTTAAACAAGTGATTCAGTTGGTGAATCTTAACTTGAATTGCACTTAGCATAAATATCTACAACCCTTTGTTAAAGTACACATACTGTGGTGGCTTCCCGTTAGTGTTCTTGAGTATTTCTTCGTAGTTCTCTTTCTCAAGACGTTTGATCGTGTCTGTTGATAGTTTGCTGGAATAAATAAATAACAATATTAAATAGTATACAAGTAAGCAGAATAAATGAGTTTTAGATATATAGATAAATACTTTATTAAAACACCACACATAAAAACAATACAAAACAAAAACATGGAAATTAAAATTAGCGTCTTAATTGGCGGCCTTATCGTAAAGAGCGATCTCTTCCAGGCAATCAATCTGGCAGGGATATAATCTTCAAATTAAATAAGTAGGACGAGGTGTTTAAGATATTAAATAAAATGATGAAAAATAAATCAAAAGGTTTATAGTATATTATGCATAAACAAGTTTTAACATGAACTAAATCAAATAAACTCGAATAATAGAATAAACCGAAAGATTAGGCAGTCTCAATTAAAAATTTAACAAAATCGAAGCATTTATATATTTATTGTCAAAGATAAATAAACAGAAACTGAAACATTCCGTCATGGATTAAACTAATATAGTTTATATACTGATTCACATCAGTCGACAGATGAAGATTTTATGTACTTAATAAGTAACATTTTGAATTTATTTGCATTCAATTTTTTTTAATTTGTATTGTACTTACCATCTCTGTGGGAAGATCGCACACGCTGTAGGCACCATGAACGTCAAACTGTAACAATGCAATAAAACAATTAACTCTAGAGATAAATACGGAGTAAAAAATAATTTAGTATCATCTTCCAAGCGTCGTGTTTTTAATTACGCAGATTTTACTCATTAGGAAAGTTTTTTTGGACAAGTACCTACATCGTGGCGGGCGCTTAGATTCTTCTACGGAAATGACATGTCCTCAGATTTTGTGGTCCTCAAACGCGATGTTTTCCTTCGCCGTTAAGAGAGTGTGGATTTGCACCACACATAACTTGAAAAACGAGTCATTGGTGTAGGGGCGGATTCGAACCAGGGTGCGTTAGAATGTAAAATAGATGTTTATACCACCGAGCCACACTCGTTTCATCATATCCACGGTCAGTTTCTAATAGATTTTCATATCAAGTTATAAAATAGGTAATTTAACCAGATAGAGGAGGATCTGCAACAACTCCATGCTACCGAGTGGCAGGAGATGGCGCAGAACCGAGAGGAGTGGCGTCTCTTTGTGTCGGAGGCCAGGATCCACTTTGGGTCGCAGCGCCACATTAGTAAGTAAGTAAGTAGGTAGTGTAACTTAGTTTTGGCCCATATCTGGGTGATATAGGTAGTATATACATACAACATGCCGACGATGGCAGTCTGTATGCCGATGTGAGCCCATCTGATGCGCTGCATCCAGGGACGGGGCTCCAGTTTCTCCATGATCACAGGCAGGAGCAGCATGCCCGGGGCACACATTATTATCCTAGAACATAATGACAATCATAAATTAGACAAGGTGGACTAGTATTCATCCTTCTAAGGGTGGTTTAGGAAACTTTTGGGAATTTGTTGGGAAAAATTTGTTTTTTTCGTAATATATTTTGTCGTATCTTAACAAATCTAAATATATACTCAAAGGTGACCGACTGACTGACTGACTGATATAGTGATCTATCAACGCACAGCCCAAACCACTGGACGGATTGGGCTGACATTTGGAATGAAGATAGATGTCATGACGTAGGCCTCCGCTAAAAAAGGATTTTTGGAAATGCCACTTTTAAATGGGTGAAATAGAGGATGGCAAGTTTTACTTCTTAATGCGAGCGAAGCCGCCAGCACCCACTAGTTAAAAAATAATAATTCATGACATGTAATTCGAACAAACTATTAATAAAATGTTTATCTGTTGAACAGTTAGATAAGCATAATGTTACCAAAGCTTCAGCTAAACATTACTTAGCAAATGTTAAATAACAAATTCAACATTTTGATGAAAAAATAATACTTTATCACAGCTAAGTACGCCAAATTAAAAAAAAAATTGGAAAGCCACGTATATAATCCTCGTTGGATAACATAGTTTTTTTTAAGACTATTTCATTTAAGTAGGTTCACGAATGATACCTGGTTTAACGAAATTAGTGAGATAGAGATAATATAATAGATTTTAGCCATAAGATTAAATTTGAGTGGCAGTGCTATACTTGAGATTGTGTTTTGATTTTTTTAAAGAATCTAAGTTAGTTCTCTGTATCCATTGGATAATTTGTATATTAAATAAACAAATATCAGTTAGTTTATTCTATTAATTGTGAATGATACTGACCTAGAGGTGACAACTTGTGAGATGCCTTTGACAGGCGCTATCTGCGACTTGCCGATGATTTTACCATCCTCGTCAGAGACGTCTAAACCTGGAATACAGAAAGAACACTTTTTTTTTAACTAGAATGAGTTTGCACTTGGCCATAGTTTGCCTGATGGTAAGCCAAGACTATAGCCTAAAATGGAGCGTGCTTACCCGATAAGAACCGATTCACTCTCGCTTTGAAGATCGAAGTATCCTATAAGTACCATATCACTTGTTGTAAATTAACTAGTTTCTACTTATAGTTATGAAGTACCTCTTTCACTATTGAGAATATTATACTAACGCCATGCAAAAGTTTCGGCGGCTTTTTTAAAGGCTACAGCCTATTGCATATGATCTACAGACAAGGGCTTCGTCCTTAAGTTTGTGATTAAGAGGCACTTAGCATCTAATTTACAAAAAAACTACGAAGATGGATGTCATTACACCCGAAACGCGCAAATAACATACGCGAAATTACACGTGAGTGTAAACCGTATTAATTACATATTTAACTAGTTTACATTTGAAGGATGTTAGACCATCATAAAAATTTAAGAAAAATGCAAAATATTTTTTATTTAATACGTTATAAATGCAAATAAAAATGAAAACCTTACCTAATACAATTTCATTTTGCCTCATGAGTGGAATATTCACCCAGTTGGCCGCCGCCACCGCCACGAAGGGCACGAACCTCTGGGAAATACACGTATATTGTTAATTCATTAACATGTAACAACAATAAAATAATAGCAAGTAGCACACTTCGTAAGTAGGCCCAGCTTAAATACTTATGAACCTACACTTTTAAATGTTTTTTTTTAATTCCATTCCATAATTATATTCCTTAATTGATTTTAATTAAATATGTTATCTGTGAAAGGATACATATATAAAAAAAATCTTTATAGAACTTAAATCTGTTAACAAATTTGTAGCTTATGACTAAGATCAGCGCATGGATGCATTATGCTGGGGACTCACGAGCAATAAAGAGTACACGATTGAAGGTGGAAAAAAATTAAAGAACTTACAGCCAAAATAGGATTCTTGGCTCGCTTCTGCACTCCATACTTGAACACCATAGCGGTCCCCATAGCCGCCGACGTGGCGGACAGATACGCCACCGACATCTGAGTGGTGGTGAGCGGGGAGTTGGCGTTCCTGTTCGTGTAGTTCACTAGCGCGTTGAACGACTGGTTCACCCACTGCCAGAACACTACCGCTGTCACTGTTCTGTAGAGAGATTAAATGACGATTTATCAACATCAGATCATGAACCGCCCGTAGGTTAGCTAACGGCGCGGCGGCGGTTATCGCAT
The DNA here is from genome assembly GCA_964023185.1 of Macaria liturata. Taxonomy (NCBI): domain Eukaryota; kingdom Metazoa; phylum Arthropoda; class Insecta; order Lepidoptera; family Geometridae; genus Macaria; species Macaria liturata. Next base: position 1,512,735 of record OZ026815.1, on the reverse strand, counting down.
AACATTACTAATGATAAGCAATTAAAAAATCTAAATATATAAAACTCAAAGGTACTGAAGGTAGGTCAAAGGTAAGGACTGACTGATATAGTGATCTATCAACCCACAGCCCAAACCACTGGACGGCTCGGGCTGAAATTTGGAATGAAGGTAGATGTTATGACGTAGGCATCTGCTAAGAAAGGATTTTCGGAAATGCCACTTTAAAGGGGTGAAATAGGGGATGCAAGTTTTAGTTCTTAATGCGAGTGAAGCCGCGAGCACCCACTAGTAAAACATATTCTGGGACATTGCACACATCGCCATCTAGCCCCACACTAAGCAAACGCTTGTGTCGTGGGTACCAGATAACGGATATAATACTTATACGAGTATACTTTTCTTTTGTAAATACATACCTACATACTTATTATACATACAAACGACCAGACTCAACACAAGTAATTATAAATTTTAAAATGCATAAATACTTGTGTCACGCGGGAATCGAACCCGCAACCCCTAGATTAGAAGGCAAAGCCACTACCAACTAAGCTAACAGGCCAGTCATTGTTGACACGATCAGACCTTGGATGGGTGACCAAAAAGTGGCATTTCATTTTAGGCGCTTCCGTGAATAGGATGACCACGTAAATTGTAGGTCCCGGCTGTTAGTCATAGTACGGCAGTCGTTAAGCCATTCCAGAGACTCTTAGAGCGGTTTGATAAACTCTCGACACCAGATTCGGCCACTCTCATTCGATAAGAAGAGTCATCAGCTCATTATCGCTTACTGTTGAGCACAAAAATTGACAACCCAGGGTCTTTCAAATCCCGAGACTGTTTTCCGTAATGGATCTGCTCTTTTATAACAAGTTGCTCACTTTTTTCTGTAGGCGCTACACCGAGTTTATAGTTTTATTTTGAATGACTTTTTATTTATTACACGGAAACGGGTTTGCATCTTGATTTGGTATTTATAAAGATTTTGCAACATAGCATTATAATACGATCGGCGTACCTACATGCCCATCATAACCTAGGTATATGTATTTCATGTATTCCTGAAACTAGTCAGTATTATTTCGTGTAACCTTGGCAGATATTCAAGAATTCTAAAGTCATTGAACTGAGAATCACGCGACCGACTAAAATTTCGTGTCAGCATAATTTACAAAGAACAAAAAACATGTGCATATAGAATGTATATTAAACAAGTTTGGAAAGGTAAAGCTTAATGCATAATATTCAGATCATTCGTAGGATTGTTGCATTTGTTTATTTGCTGAATATACTGTACGGAATGGAAAGTTTTTGGATATTAGTTGACAACCAGCTTATATTATGATATAAAAACCTAATTATGAGTTATTTTGTGAAATGCTAAATCCGCACTATGTACCTATCCTAGCGGTTAAGGCGTTCTGGCTGGTAAATAAGGTTCGAATCCTGCCGATCGTGATTATTTTCGCTCATTTTCCAATAAAAAATTTAAGTTAAAAACCTAATTAGTACCTGTAAAAAATACGATTTGTATGGAAACATGTTACTATTCGCCAAGCCTATTATGACAGACATACCTACAAAGTTTATAACTATAACAAAGGCACCTAGTAACCCTAGTTAGTTCAGGATAAAAATGAGGCTATACGTGAATGTAAGCCTAATCTACCTCTATACCAAATTTCATCCAAACATACATACTCAGACCTGTCTAAACATACAAAATTTCCCTAATATAATATTAGGATAGGGCAAAAGGCGGCTTAGTTAGCTTATATTTGCATAGATTCACGTGGAACGAAGCATCCTGACGTTTCCGGAAAGATGCAAGTTGATTCCTGTTGTTCATTATTATTTTTAAGAAATAAAATATTGTTACCTATACCACTGCAACATAGCTCCAGTAATCAGACACCCCCCGGGCATCTGGAAGGACATCCTTCCAAACACATTCTGAAGTTCTCCCGAGTCGGGGTGGAATGCTGACTCGTACAACTGCTTGGCTCTCACCAGCTGGTCCATTGTTGTGCCCTTTGGTTCCTGGCCAGCTCTGAAAAACATAGGAGAAATAAGGTTTGTATTGTATTTACTGCAAGAATCGAAAACAGTTGATATGATGATGAGCAAGGTAGTGATATCCATGTAAGCCCAAAGTAAATTGGGACATTGTAGCACATGTATATATTAATTCCAGGATCTAATCCATGCAATCAGGATTTCATCTCATTCATATATAATAAAGTGGGGAAAACCAATTATACATAAGTATAGATTCTTTCAAACTTGCCATATTAGTGATCTTTAAATGGTGAAAATGAATTTGATGGTTGAATAACATTTCTAAGCATGTTGGTGAGGAGACCTATACTCAGCAGTGAGTGAACACGGGCTGACATAATGATGATGATGATAAAGTCAAAGTCAAAGCATTTATTGCATAATTGTGTTATACATAAAGATACATTAATGGTGAGCAGATCTTATGCTAAGGTATTGAGTCAGTGAAACACTAATTGGGTGTTTGCAAAGTATTTAGGTTCGGTGCGGGCCGGTCTATTTGTTTATTTATTATATTGTATTTGTATAGATAGTCGTCATTTAAGTTTTCATCTTTTATAAATTCGTCAACAGAGTAATAACATTTATGTACTTATTAATAAATTTTTAAGTGTTTTCTCAAATAAATTTACTTTTTCAATGTTTTTTAGATTAGTCGGGAGTTTATTAAATGTTGTTATGGCCATTGCAGTTGGGCCCAAGCTTTGCATTTTGAGACGCCATTTTTTTATTGTTAATTTATTGGCATGTTTGGGTTTTAGGGGATAATGGCAATTTTGATTTGCTTTGGTGAAAAAATCTAAGTATTTTTTTAAAAAATTTACAAAGATCTAGGATATATAGGTATATACCTGTCACAGTAAGTAATTTATATTTTCTAAAGTATTGTTCGTGGAAGTGATGTTGAGATATGTTAGGAGCTTTAATGATAGCGAGAATGCGGATTATTTTCTTTTGTTTCACGAATATATTTTCTACATCTGTGCTATTGCCCCATAATATGATATGTATAATATGATAATGATGATGGTATGGTAAGAATTTTTAGCTGGAACTATAGAAGAACATTTATTTAAACAGACTCAAACATAAATTTAACCACTATCAATAAGGGCTTATAAAATCAAAATATGATCATAGGAGTGCCTTGTCAAAGAAATATAATTTATCAGATAATGACAACAGTCAAGTATTCAAACTATAGTTAACAAGAGCCTGTTGTAGTTTGATATTTAAGATTTGTTTTTAAACATAAGTACTTACAGGTAAATACTATGGCTGCATGAATAGATATTTTAACTACAGCAAAGTAATTTTATTCTATAGATAAAGTATAGCCCACATGCACAACTGCACTTAAAGCCATTTAGTATATAATTCCGCTAAAAGTGTTTAAGACAAAATAGATCAGTCCACTACTTGTAAAGTAAAAGTAAAAAACCATTTATTCAGCTATTTAAAAACTAATTTTACATTTTTGCACATGGATACATTATAAATTTACACATTCTGAGCTTTTTATAAGTACTAGATCTATTTGATATTATTATTATTTTTTAATGTCATGTTGTTGTGTGATTTCTCTTGTCCTTTTTATCATGGTGTCATAGCTGTCGCCTCATTGGTGTAGGCCTCTCCCAGTTTCATCCATGTTTTGCGGTTCTTTGCTAACCTCCTAGGTTAGGAGGTTAGCAAAGAACCACCACTTGTATTTATAGTAAAATTAGTTTGGTACAACGGACATAATTCTATTGATTAAAAGAAGTGTAAGTGTGTGTGTGTGTGTAGTCTGTGATTCTGTTTACAGAAAGAAATAAAGAACTATACTTATTACAAATCTGAATTTGAATTCTGAATTTTCCTCAACATTTATTGTATGGACAGCAAAGCTTTGGAACACCTTACCAGAAGCTGTGTTTCCTGCGAACTACAATCCAGGGATTTTCAAATCTAGAGTTAATATGTATCTTCTAGGTAAACATGTTACACCCTAGGCTGCAGCAATGCTTAACATCAGGCAGGCTGTAGTCAAACGTAAACCTATCCCACGTAAAAAAAAGAATTCACTAGAGGTAATTATGGTTTTATTACTTACTTATACTGGAAATAAAGCTCCTTAGCATGATAGAGTTCTTTTTCAGGTACCAATGACAGCAGTGGGTTGGAGATGTAGGCAAAATGCCTGAATCTTCCAACAAAAGTACTCTGGTCCCATAGTGGCTGGGTGATGTCTATCCTCTTTTCTAGGGACATTTTCTGTAAATGGAATAAAACCTTTTTAGTAATGTGAAGTAGTTATGCTGTACTTAAATGATAGGCCAATAACCTGCCAATAATATAATGCTTACATATTCTGTAAATTAAAAAAAAAGATGGTTACAAGATGACAGTATTTTAAAAGAAGTCTGTTTAAAAAATATTATTTATGCACATTCATATAAATTAAGTATACAAATATACTCTATTCTTTATTTTTTTTAAATGATATGTAGGTTTATGAATCAGTAATATACCTATTTACACATAAAGAACACATTGAGTTACAATAGTTTTTCTAGGTTTAGTAATAGGCATGAACATTAGATTGAAGACCAAGGTTAGTTATAGAACTCATGGACAATACAATGCCTACTAATAAAAAATTGTTTGAAACTCATGTTTGAAATGGTTATTTAGTTGAAATACAATTGAAAGTACCTTGGTAACAAAATAAGAAGTAACATTGAAATAATATTGAAGTATGTAAGTAGGTACATAGAGATGATAGTTATACAAGTTTACTAGTAATACAACGCAACACTTTTAGGAGACACTTTAGTAAATCAAATTCAGTAAGATTTTATATATGACATTTAGAAATACACTTTTCAAATCTATATTTTATTATTGTAAATTAAGAAGTATCAACTTTTCAATACATTTTGTCTCGGGTTCACAATGTTTTGGTATGGATCAGTTGATTTTATTTCAGAAATTTCCACATGGTATAGTAGAACAAAAATTGTTGGCATTGATTCACTAAACTGACCCTAAAAATTAGCCCATAAAAGGATTGACGTACAGAGAGTATATAGTAATTAATAAATTTCAACGTGTAAGTATATTTATTTATACTGACAGGCTAATATCACTGATCTCTAATAATAGACCAGTATCCAAGCAAGTAATTAGGTACCATGAACAGACCTTGAAACTGAAAGTTCACACCGCAATTCGTAAAATGAAAAATTAAGAATATGCAGTTATGTAAGTATCATATACACCTACCTGTCTACAGTTATTTAAAATGTTCATAAAACACTGAAATAACTAAAGTGGCATATAAGGTAGTTTACTCACAAGCTTTTCTTTTTGAATTATTTAGATATTTAATTCAGTATTTAAATTTATTTCGCTGCACAACAACTCGCTCTCAGCAAGGCGGCAGGCGGAACGGAATCGCGATGCGAAATGTCATGTCAATTTTGTTGTCAAATACTCAGCTGGTTCAAAACGTCAAACTGTGTACAGTGCTGAAAACATACATGGAAATAATATATGTATAGTACTGGAATTATGACTGCTGATCCAATTACGAGCAGAGTGAGGCGCATGTAGGACAGGCTGTTGTCTTTTTCTAACTAGGGTGACAATAAATTATATAATTAGGATATATCAATTCATTTTCTTACCAAATCTGGAGCAGTCTCTTTTGGGGTCCTATTTTACCTGTATCTTGCCAGTCATGATGATCCCTAGCTCTATTGACGCGTTAAGTAATAAACAGCAACAAACGTTAACTACTTACAAATTAAAATGCACTTTAGTTTGTAACTTATAATAGTATCGATTCGGCTAATTGACAGGGAGGCAATGTAATCAAAATCATAAACATTTTGTAGTAATTACAATATTTATTTACAAGTTCACATTTGAATTGCATATAGGTAGTTGCCTATATCCTAAATTTTTTTTTACACTATCATTTTCCTTGTGTTTCATATTCTAACTTAAACGAGTGATGGTTTAAACTATATACCTACACCAATATAATCCTTTTCCTTGTGTTTCATGTACTAACCTAAAAGAGTGATGGTTTAAACTATGAACAACAATATAATCCTTTTCCTTGTGTTTCATATACTAACCTAAACGAGTAATGGTTTTAACTATGTAGGTACAACAATTGGAATTGGAGAATTTGGAGTATAAAAAGATTTTGGATCAAAATGTAGACTGCAAACTTTGGAGAATTTTGTAATAGGTTGTGTTATATTTAAGTTCTTTTGCCATTTTATTTTGATGTACTTATTCATTTTTAGGAAAACTGAAAATATATTATATTGCACAAATTATTTCAAGCACGAAAAAATATGGTCACCTTAGTCCCAATAATGTAATCCTACTTAAACTTTAGCATACCTGTAGAAAGATATATTGCATCCACTATAAGATTCACTTCTGCATCCCGGAACACTACAAGTTCTTACCATTTTGTTATGTTTACAATAAAATACATTGAAATTAGTTACAAATGAAATAATTTTTTTCCCGCCACCTTTTGTCATATAATGTCATCATAATTTAATATTGCTTGTGTGTAAAATAATATAAGTAATATTATTTGTTACTTATTCTATTTTGTGTTAATTTCACAAATTAATTCAGATTTCTTTGTGTGTCGAGTAAGATTTATAATAAATAAAATTAAATAATATTATTTATTGCTAAATATTTCAAAACTTAAGTTGACAGTGACATTTATCACAGATTATTTTTTAAACTGGCAAGCTGTTGAAGCAAGACAACAGCCTGCTGTATATGCCTCTCATGTTTGACCGATTTCACCCCCGATTTAACATTTATAGAAAATAAACTATAAGAGTAAAAACATAAGGTTTCTATTCGTATACAATCTAGTTCACAAAACAAAATAGAAATAAAAAATCCTTGGTATCATCTTAATTAAATAATGAATAGAGAATGATGCATCCATCTTGTTAGTGTTGCCAATATAAGAGTTTTGATTTACCCTTCTTTTTATAACATTTTGAGAGCTTTTATTCGTTGTAGAATACTATTAAGTAATTTAATAAAAATTAACTGACTTGAAAAAAGAAAGTAAATAGCGTCAGTGCAGCCCGTGTGTACCTAATCAAATAAACTAAATAGTTTGTTATTATCGGATTTCTAAACAGTATTTGATTTGTGTGTGATGTTAGTTATCCCAAATTTTAGCTTCTCTGCTGATAAAGAAAGGAAAGCGGTGTGAATAAAAATAATACAAAGAGCACGGCTGTAAGAGTTATGTAAACCATCGAAGCGAAGCGTAGTTTGCTCGATGCTTTTGAGGAGAAATATATTTATGAGACAAAATGTGGTTTGAAAAGACTTAAGACAGAAGCTTTTCCAAGTAAGCATTTGGCCATAATAGCAGAAGAGTCCGGGTTATACATGGAAAAGCAAAAAACCGCTAAGCAACTTCATTCGCCCGCTAAAACAAACTTGATATTGGTGCAATGTATTTTTTTTCTGAAGTGTCTTTTATTCAATAAACCTACATATGTACCTATTTCTTTTGACAATTAGGTAGGTACATAATTATACATATTAGGACATTTTTATTCTATTTTTATCTTACCTCCTAGACTCCCAAAATTTACCCTAAAACGGGCAACTAATGCCTGAGCTAGCAACATTACGCGGGTGGGAAGTGACGCGGGCAGGGGGCGTTGTTTTGGTTTTTGCCTTTTTGGACACAGCGTGTGGCTCGCAACTCGCAATTACATTAGTGCTGGGTCGTTTCGAAAATTTCGTAAAACGTAACGTAACCGTTTTTCTTGGAAAAGAAACGGTTCCTTAAAACGGTTACAAATACAACTACTTCTAGGTGTATTTTTTTTTATAAATTTGTAATGTAGCTATAATACAGAAAAATCTTATTATTAATTAAAAAACAACGATACAATAAAAACATTTTTTTTTGTTATGTTTTTGAAATTTATATTCACCTATTGCAAAATAAAACAAATTAACAACATCTCAAACATTCATTAATAACATCTCAAATTCCAAAATAAAACAAATTTCAACATCATTCCGTTTTTAGAACTATTTATTATTTTAAATAATATTAAACCTTATGGCTAAAAAATTAAACATATTTCAATTTAAAATAACATAATAATATTATATCTTTCAAAAACCGCTTTTTATAGTGCAATCGATATTAGACTTTATGCCGCCGGTATAGAATCGCTCTACTTGTCAAAGCCTAACTAGTTTCAAATAACTACATTTGTAAACATAAGTTGCCGTTTTTCGTTCCTTCTAAACCCGTTTTTTTGTAGTGCAATGGATATTAGACTCTATGTCTTCGGCATAGAACCGCTCTACCTGTCTAAGCCTAACCAGTTACAAATAACTACATTTGTAAGCATGCAAAAATAGACTTAATGCTTTTGTTGATAGAGCACATATTTGAAATAGATTTCGTATTGTTTGTGTTTTGATTCTCCATACTGCCGTAAATGCCGTTCTTCGCTCGTTCTAAACCCGTTTTATTGTAGTGCAATGGATATTAGACTCTATGTCTTCAGCATAGAACCGCTCTACCTGTCTAAGCCTAACCAGTTACAAATAACTATATTTTAAAGCTAAAATAGACTTAAAAATTATAATCACAGAGCACACATTTGTCATTTTTGTTAGTAATTTGTAGTTCGTTTTATTTGTAACCGAATGAATGGTTTGCGTTTAAGCGTTCCTTCGTTTTCCACAGAGAGAGTAACTAGTTTTCAAAAGCGTTCCCATAAATAACGCCCAGCACTAAATTACATTACAGTTGAACGCGGCTTCTTTCTTGTTCTTTCTGTATTCTAAGACCTACAATATATTTTCCCAACTCACTGTATGTTATATAGGTACTTATTTCATATCTGTGTTCCATGTCACTGACTAAGAGAAAAGTGGTACCCAGTAACAAAATTATGAAGAAAAAGAAGATACTTACCTATTTCAATGTTTAATGTGTGACTATCAAAGCACTCGTTCATTTAATTTTGCACTACCTACATATCCGGGTACACACAGGTGAAAAACCATATGTTTGTGATATGTGTAACTATGAAAGCTCTGATAAACGAGGTTTGAAGAGGCACGTACAGACACACACAGATGAAAAATCATTTAAATGTGATAAATGTGACTATGCCGGCAGAAGAAGTAGTGATTTAAAATTACATAAACCGAAACACACAGGTAAAAAACCATTCAAATGTGATATGTGTGATTATGCAAGCACTGTTCGAAAATGTTTGATGAGCCACATGCGGACACATACAGGTGAAAAACCATTTAAATGTGATGTATGTGACTATGCTGCCTCACGAAGTACTCATTTAAAAATACACAAACTAACACACACAGGTGAAATCCTGTTTAAATGTGATGAATGTGACTATGCATGTAAGCAAAGTAGTCATTTACAGAGACACAAACTAACACACACTGGTGAAAGACCATTTAAATGTGATGTATGTGACTATGTATGTAAGCTTAGTAGTAATTTACAGAGACACAAAGTAACACACACTGGTGAAAAACCATTTAAATGTGATGTATGTGACTACGCTGCCTCACGAAGTACTCATTTAAAAATACATAAACTAACACACACGGGTGAATACCCATTTAAATGTGGTGTTTGTGACTATGCATGTAAGCTAAGTAGTCATTTACAGAGACACAAACTAACACACACTGGTGAAAGACCATTTAAATGTGATGTATGTGACTATGCATGTAAGGATAGTAGTAGTTTAAAGACCCACAAACTAAGACACACAGGTGAAAACCCATTTAAATGTGATGTATGTGACTATGCATGTAAGCAAAGTAGTAATTTACAGAAACACAAACTAACACACACTGGTGAAAGACCATTTAAATGTGATGTATGTGACTATGCATTTAAGGATAGTAGTCATTTAAAGACCCACAAACTAACACACACCAGTGAAAGACCATTTAAATGTGATGTATGTGACTATGCATGTAAGGATAGTAGTAGTTTAAAGACCCACAAACTAACACACACAGGTGAAAACCCATTTAAATGTGATGTATGTGACTATGCATGTAAGCAAAGTAGTAATTTACAGAAACACAAACTAACACACACTGGTGAAAGACCATTTAAATGTGATGTATGTGACTATGCATGTAAGGATAGTAGTAGTTTAAAGACCCACAAACTAAGACACACAGGTGAAAACCCATTTAAATGTGATGTATGTGACTATGCATGTAAGGATAGTAGTAGTTTAAAGACCCACAAACTAACACACACAGGTGAAAACCCATTTAAATGTGATGTATGTGACTATGCATGTAAGCAAAGTAGTAATTTACAGAAACACAAACTAACACACACTGGTGAAAGACCATTTAAATGTGATGTATGTGACTATGCATGTAAGCAAAGAGGTACTTTAAAGAGACACAAACTAACACACACTGGTGAAAGACCATTTAAATGTGATGTATGTGACTATGCATGTAAGCAAAGAGGTACTTTAAAGACCCACAAACTAACACACACAGGTGAAAACCCATTTAAATGTGATGTATGTGACTATGCATATAAGCAAAGTAGTAATTTACAGAAACACAAACTAACACACACTGGTGAAAGACCATTTAAATGTGATGTATGTGACTATGCATGTAAGCAAAGAGGTACTTTAAAGAGACACAAACTAACACACACTGGTGAAAGACCATTTAAATGTAACTTGTGTAACTATGCTGCCAGGGATAGTTCTCGTTTAAAAATACACACACAAAAATACATACTCAGACTAAAACACTCAGGTGAAAAACCATTTAAATGTGACATGTGTAGCTATGCTGCGAGGGACAGTACTAAATTAAAAAGACATAAAAATATACACCGGTGATAGGCCTGTTAAAGGTGATATATGTGAACACACAAATGAAAAAACCATTCGAATATAATATATGTAAACATACTATGTAAGTAATTAATAATTAGTTTAGTTCTCTCCACATCATGAAATTAATGAAAAACAATATTAGTATATTATTTTTTATTTTTTCTCTTTAGAAATAAGTATGGCTCTTTAATTCCTAGTTTATGTTATGTAGGTATATTGTGTTGTTAGCCATGTTGTACCTACTATAATTTGATTTGTGTTTTTATTATAACTTGCTATTGCCTTTTACACAAATTATTAATTTTGATATTGTAAAAATAAGTCTCATAAATGTATTTGTGCCTCATCAAGCGACAATAACCTGAGGTATAACATAAATGTATATACTTACCTGACATCTGTAACACAACGTTTAAGTTTTAAGAGAAAAAAAAATTAAGTACATGTTAAGTATATTAAACTGATGTCATCTTTTTAATTTTTATCAACTTGTGTAAACTCAACCTAATATAAGTAGACTACTTATATATAAGTATACCTACTTAAACCTTTTTGAATTTGAACATGATAATATTTTATAAAAAACCTGATTATTGTACCTATACTAAGCAGTTTGATTTATAAGTTCAACCAACCCCCTTTCTTCCATGTAGTTATTACTTACTAGGTATTTCACAAATTATGAGACAAGAGAAGTAGGAAAGAGTAAGTATCCACTTAACTCTCTGTACTGGGGATGATAGAACATGATCTGTGTCATCTGGCCCAGTAAGCATAGCCTTCAGTGCCAGGTGTCTCAGTTTCGATTCCTGCACCACACAAATAATTTGTCTTTTTTCAATACCTATGCAATTATTTGGTTGAGGCTGGTCGTTTCTGAGTATAGTTTGTATGTTTTATTACAAAAGTAAAAGTGTTCTAGTATTATATTCGATATCTAGTGCCCATGACATCATATTGTGTTAGCTTAGTACAATGATATTATATGTACAATGTAAGCTCACTGGCTTAGTACCTATGGGCACAGAATACATAATACAAAAACCTATCTCCCGGTAAGTACCTAACGCACGGCACGGCGCGCGGAGGGCACAGTAAAGTACGCTCGACTCGACAGTCGTGCAGTGTTGCCAACTGCACCGTAATTACGGTAAAAACACCGTAATCAGCCTCGATCTACCACCTACCGTAGCAAACTAATTACGGTAGCAAAAAACACCGTAATACCCATTGAAAGATTTGAATGAATATTGTTTGTTAAATCTAGTAGATAATTTTGATAAGTATATATAAACTAAAATAATTTAAGTAAATTAGTATAAGTAAAAAAGTGTTTAAGTTGATATTGTAAGAAAAGTGCAATGCCCTAAACTAAACAAGCAACAGGGTCACACAATTCATTTCTTTTAGAATAAGTTCTAAAATGTAATTTTGTATTGTGTATAGCATATATAAATAAATAAATAAATAAATAAATAAATTTACAACTAAAAAACAACAAACAAATGCGGGTTAGTAAAGAGGATGCCCATTCAGCCCATTTCAAACACTTGCCAAAGTTTATGTTAGCCATTTTGTCTCTACCATACTCGAATGCCGAGTGCGAAAGAGTCTTCAGCAGAGTCAACGACATTAAAACGAAAAAACGGAATAAACTCCTTACGAGAACCATCAGGAGAAACCTTTTATCGCAGCAGGCCATATAGTGACACGGAAAAAAATGTATTGATTTTAATCCCACTCATGGAAGTAATATATAGGGAAATATTACTGCTGATCCAATATGAGCAGAGCGAGGCGAAGTATGACAGGCAGTTGTCTTTTTCTAACTAGGGTGACAATAAATTATATAATTAGGATATACCAATTCATCTTCTTACCAAATCTGGAGCAGTCTCTTTTGGGGTCCTATTTTACCTGCAGCTTGCCAGTCAGTCATGATGATCCCTAGCTCTATTGACGCGTTAAGTAACAAACACCAACAAACTTACAAATTAAAATGTACTTTAGTTTGTAACTTATAATAGTATCGATTCGGTTAATTGACTGGGAGGCAATGTAATCAAAATCATAAACATTTTGCAGTAATTACAATATTTATTTACAAGTTCTCATTTGAATTGCATATAGGTAGTTGCCTATATCCTATATATTTTTTACACTATCATTTTCCTTGTGTTTTATATTCTAACTGAAACGAGTGAATGCTTAAACTATGTACAACAATATAATCCTTTTCCTTGGGTTTCATGTACTAACCTAAACGAGTAACGTGTTATATTTAAGTTCTTTTGCCATTTTATTTTGATGTATTCATTTTTAGGAAAACTGAAAAAACATCATATTGCAACAATTATTTCAAGCACGAGAAAATATGGTCACCTTAGTCCCAGTAATGTAAACTTACTTAAACTTTAGCATACCTGTAGAAAGATATATTGCAGCCACTATAAGATTCACTTCTGCATCCCGGAACACTACAAGTTCTTACCATTTTGTTATTTTTACAATAAAATACATATAAATTAGTAACAAATGAAATTATTTTTTTCCCGCCACCTTTTGTCATATAATGTCATCATAATTTAATGTTGCTTGTGTGAAAAATAATATAATATTAATTTGTTACTTATTTTATTTTGTGTTAATTTCACAAATTAATTCAGATTTCTTTGTATCGAGTAAAATTTATAATAAATAAAATTAAATAATATTATTTATTGCTAAATATTTTTAAACTTAAGTTGACAGTGACATTTATCACACACTATTTTTTAAACTGGCAAGCTGTTGAAGCAAGACAACAGCCTGCTCTATATGCCTTTCATTTTTGACCGATCTCACCCCCGATTTACCATTTATAGAAAATAAACTTTAAGTGTAAGAACATAAGGTTTCTATTCGTTTAAAATCTATTTCACAAAACAAAAGAGAGAACAATCCAGAGGGAAAGAGAGGGATGATATAAAAAATCCTTGATCCCACTAAAGATATGATTGAGAAACATAATATTGATATGTATAAAAATATTGAAACAATTATACTATCTGATTCTGAATAAAAATATGAGTTTTATTTCAATTCTAATCATGAACTTGCTTTTAAATGGGCAAGGTAATTCTACCGTATTTCAAATATAAATTACAACATAATTTTGGAAAATCTACCGTATTTTTCGAAGAGTTCTACCATCCGAAAAATTTTTGAGTTGGCAACACTGCAGTCGTGTGTCTGTCAAACCGGTCAAACGGCACATCACTTGCTCGCAAAATCGTGACAAAATAAGCAAAAAATTCAATGGCCTTGACTGGCCTGTTTAGCTTAGTTGGGAGTGGGTCTGCCTTCTAATCTAGGGGTTGCGGGTTCGATTCCCGCGTGACACAAGTATTTATGAATTTTAAAATTTATAATTACATACCTTGTGCTGCTGGTCGTTTGTATGTATAATATGATGTACCTATGTATTTACAAAAGAAAAGTATTATATCCGTTATCTAGTAGGTACCCACGACATAAAACAAATTGTAGGAAGGTACGTTCGCGCAAAATAGATATTTTATTTGTAATATAAAAGGGATTTAGCCTATTTTCATTTAAGTTCTCATGTTCTGTAAAGGATGACATAATTCGGCAGTTTGTCTGAAAATTTATACTTATTTTACTTAGATACTTACCTAGGTATAATTGATTTAATACCTACCCGAGAAGGTAAACTGTATATCTACCTACTTAAATAAAGATATAAAATGTAGATCGTAGGAAATCAATTATAAAAAATACCGGCTTTGTTCGTTCCGTTAAAGAAGGAAAACAAAAATGTATGCTACCAATTTAAAAAATAATAGGTAGGTAGGTACTTATTCCTTTTTGGGTGCCGTGACTCAAAAAGAAAATTCAACAATATTATGATTAAAGTCAAGAGGTTTGTTCAAATTTCATTTAAGTAACCCAAATCTTAGATGATTAGGTAATTAGCGAGACTGTTCTCGAAAACTCATTAATATCAGGTACAATACGCTCAGACACGACCCCAAATTTGTCCCTAATCTAATCACTGATTTATTATTAGTACCTTTTCAGACTAGTAGCGTCACACAGATTCATTGTAGTCAAGATTGTTACCCAAGTATAATTAAAAATCAATTATGATTCTAATAAGTACCTAGTTATTTACAAAAATTACACACACAGTATTCGTCTTTGTATTACAAAGACGAATACTTAATATGCAAAATATTTATTTGAACAAGCAAGAAATCAATCCATCTAGAATCTAGTATGTACTTACGTAAATAATATCAGCCTAGTTAGTACCTACCACTTATCTTCCTACCAAATATATGATCGTACAAACATTATATTTGTTTTATTTAATTACTAGTAGGTACTTACTTAATAAGTAATAAAATCTGTCAGCCCATGACCCTAAAATTATGTAGCCTTACATAATTTAACGAAATGTTTAACCCTAGTTAAAAATTCAGTAGGTAGGTAAGTATTTTTCATTATTTCAAGACGAAATTGATTTTAAACTTTAAAATATATAATAGGTATATTCTTATGTTATGTACTTCACACAATACATATGTATTAAGGCGTCCCGCCTTTTGTTTTTAAAATATACTTACCTACTTAGACCATTTCACTAAAGAGTTCCCTGCGTCGTAGCTACTAACATAACAACGCGTCGTTATGTTGGTAGCTACGAAAGTGGTGTTGATTTTCACCATCATCCTTTGTTTTTTGAAAATTGTGAATCAGTTTAGAGCGCTGATCTAGGAGATTTTTTGTTAAGAGTTTCGAAAAAGAATGCTGCCAATATTGGTAACAAAGGGAACTCATAATTGAAACAGTATTTAGGGCTAAAAGTACCGTTAAAAGTCAGTGTAAAATTGGCGCCAAAACTTTCCAAATAGCACTGGCCAGTTGTAATTAAAATAAAAATTCGTCGCATTTTGTTTTTAGAATAAAAAGTGACATACATTTAGATTTTGTTTCATTACTCTCTCTCTTTTCCAAGCTAAAAGTGAAAAAAATAATTTATACCTACTTAATTACCTAGTTTGCATAGAGACACAAGTAAAACGAAATTCTCAAAATGTTTGATACAGAGAATCAACAGATTGGCATATGTATGCTAAAATCCAATTTAGAGGAAATCGAGAATAACTTGGTTGAGCAGGTAAACTACTAAATGTTAAATTAAGTATCGGTGTTGAGCGAAAAACAATCAAAAATCTTTGTCTTTAATTAGTTTTGCTTAATTTGTGTCTTGCAATAAAGCTCTCTTTTGTAAGTACCTACTATTCTATTTTGACTTGTAGTTAAGATGTTGATACGAAAAAAATATGAAAGTTCATGCTTAGGTAAGAGTATTAATTATTATAATATTGCATACCTATTTTCTTATTTCAGCGTATGAATGTGCCGGTTGTTGATGCAGAGTGTGAGAAGAAAAAACGTCTAAAAGAAAAAGTAAGGAAAGTCAAATGCGAAATATCCGAGGAACTCGAAAGATTGAATTTAGAGAACAGTATGTACCTTTACCATTTCCAATTGTTTATAAAGATTTATTCAGCTAAGACATCGTCACATCGTCAAAAAATATTACCTACTTACCCAGCTTATTTGAATGCAAGTAGGTATTTTAGCACAACCATAACAGACAACAATGAACTTAACTTACAGTGACATTTTCGTGCGTAAATAGGTAGGTTTCTATCTACCTAAAAATACTTTCCTGTGAGCATCTAGAGAAAAGTTCATGCTTGGCTGTCGCTTTTCGACTCATAAAATGTGAAGCTTGATATTCAAGCGGTCTAGTTCGCGCGATAACAGGGTTGTATGGAGTAACGAGCCATGAAATCAACTCGATGTAAGTGGTGACTTGTATATTATGTACTCACTTATCTACACTTTACAATAGGTATTTGTTGGTTTGTGAATATACAGAATAGATCTAAGCACCGAACATTTAATAAAGCGTCTACAATGCGATTAAAATAAGAATAGGACCGGCCTAGCGCCATTTTGTGACGTCACAACGGGAACTTGGTATAGTGTGCAAAAAAAGCAATGTTAAAAAATATTAAATTAATACTTAATTAATAACGAATTTAATTAATTAATTAATTAAATTCGTTAAATTTGCCATCTAAAAATCGGGAGATTTATATTCGGAATAAAACAAGAGTATTTTATGTTAATAATATATTCATTTATTCAAGATCTTTTAGTTTTGCCGTATGAAGAATATCATTTTCCATGTTTATTTTTGAATATTATTTTACATTAGATGATAATTCAAAAATCGGGATACTGAATTGCTAAATCGGGATATCGGGAGACAATGACCAAAATCAGTAGATCTCCCAATAAATCGGAAACTTTTGCAACACTGCGTCTGTGCTGCCAACCTTATAAATATATAAATTTTATAAAATGAACGATTTTTAGTCATTCATTTAAAATTAATCTATTTTTAAGTTTGTTCTGCTGACCGTACTTATATGAGTGAAGTTAGCCGAGAGCCCGTCCTATTCTTATTTTAATCGCATTGTATCTACCTACCTTCCCAGATATGATGCAGTTATAAAAGACAAGATTTAGGTACCTAAGTAATTTAAAGATAATTTAGAATTCCTTAGAACAATTCGGAAGCTTAGCACCAGAATTAGTCACTCTCATACGATCTTAACATTATCAAGTATTTAAGTTGATATTGTAAGAAAAGTGCAATGCCCTAAACTAAACAAGCAACAGGGTCACACAATTCATTTTTTTTTTAGAATAAGTTCTAAAATGTAATTTTGTATTGTGTATAGCATATATAAATAAATAAATAAAGTAGCTTTGCCTTAAGACTAGGTTATGTAGTTATTTCCTAAGGGATATAAAAATACTTAGGTACCTACTACTTTTCACCATATAATATCCAACACCAATACCTACCTACCTATCATAATAACTACGTTATTTAGGTGCAGCTTTGTCATTTTTTTTTATTTCTAGTTCTAAAGTAAGAAGTGAACCTTAGCAAGTGATAGCATTATGTACTTTTAGTGCAGAGGGCGGCATATCCACATGCTAGATATATGTACCTATACCTACATTTGTTGATATTTAAAGTAGGTACCCACAGTTGTTTTTATAGATAGGATCGATTTTGTATTGGATAGCTATTGCGTCCTATACAAATATGGCTATTGGTTTACTATAAGTAGGTATATTTTACTAGGAACATACTTAACTAAAATCTTCAATATGTTAAACACACGTCTTTTATCGGTATTCATTGTTTTTCTTTCACGACTTCTTTACGTGACGTGGGATAGGTTTGAGTTTGATGACAGCCAAGCAGCCTAGGTTACACTAGACTTAGCTTACCTACTGTAATCAATTGCAGCTTTTCATTTTAGATAGGTTACCTTAGGTACCTACCTAGATATAGCCAATGAATACCTTTATAGCATAGATCTATGTAACTATTTATATAGCACAATAACAGGCAAGCACTTGACGTACCTATGTCAATGCCACTTAGAATACAATTCATAGAAACCATTTCTTTGAAATGTGAAACTTCACTCATTCAGATTCAAACGTGTAGAAAATTTCACATACGAAGTCGAGGAGCGCAAAAAATTCAATATAAGTAACTAGGTAGGTATGTACCTACGTCACTTATAGTTGATTTCGAGTAGAAATAGCGGCGCTGTCTGCTCTCTACAGTCTACACGTCGTCAGTTTGCTTCGACGATCCGTGCTCATTTTAACACTGCTGCATTTTCAACCGTTACAAATGGATACCTACGGATTTTTATTTGCGGATATTTAGAAATGTTATGCTACGAGCAAAAGTTTTATAAGTTTCAATGAAAATCACAAATCGAATAAGTTCTAAGTTAAGCTGTCGATTGAATACAGGCATACCTAATTACTTAAATATGGATCGTCAACGGCACAATTAGTAGAAAGGTACCTACTTAGGTATATTATTCAGTTAGTTACGTTTTCACGCTCGAGTATTTATTAAATACCTAGCTACCGAGTTCCTAGATAATTATTGAGCTAGCTAGTAATATCACTAAATATGGTAATATTACTAGATTATTATGGTATTATTATTGAGAAATAATGTTGAAATTTCGAGAATATTTGTGGCCATGTTCAAATTTGTCCACCTGTAGGTACGCATGGAATAAGTTATTTCATTATTGTCTAATATCCTGATATCATCAGTATACAAACCTTTTAGGTACCTACTTTTGCCATATTTCCAACATATTCATAGGTACTATTATATACATAGGTAATCACTGATAAAACAATCAATGTGTCATATTAAAACATCACCTAAATGTCTACATTTTAAGAAAAAAGTTTTATTCAGTTTGTATACAGAAAGAAAGAAAGCATTTATTTTGACACATATATGTTGAATGCAGACACTTTTTGACTATATCAAAGGTCTATACTCTATACTGCTCAAGGCATCCGAACAAAGTATCATTCACTCTTCACAGAACAAACAGTGGTCAAACTAGCCTACTGTGCGTTAACAATCCACACTCAGTTCCTGGATATTGGCACATGTTGTAGATTACAGCACAGAGGAGCCATTGTCTATATCGATTGACATACAGAAGGGATAACACCGTAGGACAATTACCACTAGGATATTAAATTCATATTTACAGTTTGATTTTAAAGTAAGTAATAGTACATGAGTTCTTCTGTAAAGGAATATTGAGTAATCGCCCATAGTTTCTCAGAATATCGCTGTTGGAAAATAATTTCAATCACTGTTCATAACACCAGATAGGTATGTAAATTTATTTGCTTAGTATGGGGCTAAAAAGCGCTGTATGATATGTCCTGGAATAATAATTTATTTTGTTAATAAGTATTACGTATAATCAGGTACCTATTTTCGAATGTAGTGGCAGTTCTTTAACGCCATGTTCTCAACCTTGTTAATTCAATATTAATACCATGATGGTTGTACACCCTGTTACTAACAAGGCAAACCAGGTTGAAATTACGGTCGTGTTCACCGTACGTAGGTACACGTCGGAATAAGCCATGCATTTACAATTTGACGATCCAATTCACTATACATGGCAATGGGGATTTAGATCATTCAGTCATATTGTAGTAGATTGGAGGACATTCAATATGAATAGATAGGTATACATAGTATTCATTTAGGGACTCTGGTAAATTATGCAAGAGTTTTAAGCGCCACTTAAATAGTTATATCAGTGGACACAAACTTATGTGCTGTGAGTTTTGGAAAAATATAGCCCGTCAATTAAAGGTATATTTTTATCGTCAAATTTGTTTCTGATCTTGATTTTTTTCCCAGAATTTTGAAAGACGTTGAACAAAAAGTTGACGGTTGCTGTCTTTAAAAGGTTTACATAAGTTACTAGTAACCTTGTATATTATTATAATGTAGTAATTACTCAAACGACACGCTTCGTACGGAATCAACCACAAATCTATATACAGCGATTAGGAGTTCAGTATCGTCTTAATTTGTTGCTTTGTTAAATAATGAATATGAATCATCATTGGAAGTAGGAGGTTAATACATACATAGGTGGAACCGGTATTTGTTAGTAGGTAACGATACACTGCCATAATTATTTGACGGTGAAATGTAATTAACGACTTTTGAATGTACCTACAATTACTTAGGTATAGTTATTTTAATCAACACTGCCCTTGCCGGAATTTCAGTTTATCGGTCTTCAAGTCTGCAAGCGCGCTAGATCGTGGGCTGCAATGCGAACAAGCTTTAGCTTATTTTACATATATTTTTTTAAATCAAGTCAGACCCAAGTTCTTAGTGACTTACATATCAATGATTATGAAATAATAACTTCTTTTCGCTCTAACTACAATCACTTATTTCAGTGCAACGTGTTGCTACGAACGCTAAAGTAAAGAGGCTTCGTGATGATATTGTAAACGCAAATGAGACCGCGGCGGAATGGCGGAACCAGTTGACACAACAACTTGAACAAGAGGAGGAACAAATTGATAGGATCATGTGAGTATAATATTATACACATATTATGGGATATTTTCCCCCTCTTCGAGTAGTATAGCTCATTACTGAGGGTCTTTTCCCCGCATAATTAATTGAGCAGAGGGCACCATAATCGTATGATTTATATAGATACTCGTAGATACCCTAATGAAGTAGGTAAACCTACTAGCGCATTCTTTAATTAATCCAGCCTGTTAAATTTTAGAAATTAATCCAGTTGGGATTAATTTAAGTTTAATAGGTGGCTGTACCAATCGCCGACTGTACCAAGTTATAGGTAAATATATAAATAAAATAATGTTGGTATATATTCCTATAAAAAGTAATGTATGCATCCATATGCTAAACTGATCAAGTGTCGATAATATCACTATAAAAAATCATTAAGTTTTATTATTTTCAGTATATTACTGTGTAGGTACCTACTTAATGTAAAGTAACTATTGAATTATTTCAAAACAATGCTTATTAAATTAGAAATGCTACATTTTGTATGATTGTGGTTAATTAATGTTTGTTGTGTCGAAGCTTAAATGTTTGCGCTCTCTGAAAAGTTTGTTTTTAACAAAGCTTTAACTTTTCCAATTACAGACATAAGTTCGGAGACGCGGCGTATGAAATATCTGAAAGATTCAGAAATACTCACAGATATTATGTGAGTATTAAGTATACCAATAGAATAGAAAATAGAAATTCACTTAGACACTGGGTTTCTATATTCAAAGTCATTTAACAGTTTATTTGTGTGGAAGGGTATTTGTGGTATTCTTACGATATTACTTCGAAACTACATTTGACACTAAACTTAACAATATTTTAATTTGCGAATTCTCCATATTAACTCGTAATCACATTTTCATCGGCCATTACATTTAATGGCATGCCATACAACACTAAAACCACCAGTATGCAGGTGGTTTGTTTACACAAGGCATTACCGAGAGTGCCATAATTCAGTTAGCGTTAAATCCCCCGAATTAAGATTAAACGTTCCCAATCCATTTACATTTTAGTCGATTTAAATGAGTTTTTTTCGTTTAGAACGAAGAGGAGATAAACAAAGAGACAGTGGAAGCAAACACCGCGCTTGCTGAACTCAAGCGGACAGCGTATGAGAAACAGTGCAACTTTAACAGGTTGAAAGCACTCTACGAAGCCAAACAACCGATTGTACATGAAAAATTCATTCAACATATGTAAGTCCAACGAGCTCCTTTAATTTTATTCTGTCATACTAAATCACTACATCCTCCTCCTCGCATCATGTTCCTCATTACTTAGAGTTAGGACTCCGCATCAGATTTTACCCACTGAGTAAGGTTTCTTGGGAAAGTACGTCGTGGTGGGCGTCCAGATACTTCCACGGAAATGTTCTCGAATTTAGTTGTTCTCAAACATGTCGGATTACTCACGATGTTTTCCTTCACTTAGCAGTGAAGGAAAACATCTTTCTTATAAGCGAGTTATAAATCTAAACATAACTTGGTATATACAGAGTGGACCAAAAGTCCGTTAGAATTTGAATCGTTTGTCGCGTCTAGCAGTGGCGGCGGAGGGGTGTGGAGGGGTTCCGCATTGCAAGAGCAACCAATAGGAATTCAGTACCATGGAAGGCTATCACGACAGTTTGAACATAGTATTCTATCATTAGTAAAGCAAAAAACTGCTACAAGAATCTTAATTTCCAGACTTTTTTATATACCTAAATACATAGTCAAAATGCCCAATAAAACCATTCCAACTTTACAGCATACAAACACGTCAATAAATTACAGTTTCGCGGGTTGTTACGCGAACTACGAATTGAAATGCGTTTGGCACGCGACCAACATTGCCTGTCATGCTAGTCAGGCAGTGCACAGATCTGGCTCTCATAAACAGACACTGACTATTCACCACTTTCATTCAACAAAGGATAAAAAATATAGTAAACACTTTCTTTTCAGAGATCAACAATCAGTTTGCGGGATAATAAAGTCCCTAGATGAAAAGCTGGAAAATCTTAAACAAGAACTGCAAGCCTTGCAAAAACATGTCTAAGGGTAGACCCATATTTAGTTGATTCAGTTTACTTTAATTAAATAAGTATTAACAAGATTTGACCTCAAAACTGGCTGCCAAAGATGAGCTTCTAACCGTAAAGTAGCGTGTAATAACACAGAGTACAATATAATGTTAGTAGTGTGATAAAAGTAGTTTTTCCATTTTGTTATTTTTCAATAAAATACATTTAAATTACCTTCCACTTCCACTTCCACTTTTTTATATGGCTTCTGCAGCGTTACCGCAATTTTGCCAATTTCACGTAACGGATAAGCTAAAAAACAAACGCAAACAAACGTGTATCCCCATTTAAATTACCTAATTACAAATGAAATTATTTTTTTCCCGCCACCTTTTGTCATATAATGTCATCATAATTTAATGTTGCTTGCGTGAAAAATAATATAATATTAATTTGTTACTTATTCTATTTTGTGTTAATTTCACAAATTAATTCAGATTTCTTTGTGTCGAGTAAGATTTATAATAAATAAAATTGAATAATATTATATATTGCTAAATATTTCAAAACTTAAGTTGACAGTGACATTTATCACAGATTATTTTTTAAACTGGCAAGCTGTTGAAGCAAGACAACAGCCTGCTCTATATGCCTCTCATTTTTGACCGATTTCACCCCCGATTTAACATTTATAGAAAATAAACTTTAAGAGTAAAAACATAAGGTTTCTATTCGTATAAAATCTAGTTCACAAAACAAAAGAGAGAACAATCCTGAGGGAAAGAGAGGGATGAAATAAAAAAAATCCTTGAAAACATATAAATCGGAGCTACCATCACACAACACAATATTTGAAAATTGATTCATCGGTAATTTCCGCAAAACCTAAAATAAGGGTTAAAACTGAAAAAATCAGACATGAACATGTTGTCTATGACTTGTTTGATGTAATTTGAATTTTGACAGCTCAATTAAATATGGCGGCTGTCGCTAAAACAGCCGATATGACGATTCAGAAGAATTCCCAAATTCTAGTTAAAGTTGAAGAGGCACTAGCTGATTTAATCGTTGTATCTTACTGCTCTGATGATAAAAAATTCCAAGGTGTACTTTTGGACTCAAACAAAGGGTGGGTTTCAACGTAATCGTCGAGTGAATCATTATCGATTACTCCTCGTGTTTTCAACTTTTATCTTAATTTTCTGTATTTCTTTTCAGTAATTTACCCTTTGGAGTATATAATCTACACCCTGCATTTACTAAACAAGCTGCCCCAGCCGACAGCAGTGATGATAAGCTACATTCCGTTAGCCAAAGGTATCTGTACGAGGGGCCTGACTATGAAACTGAAATCGCTCAGAAAAGTAAAAAGCCTGCGGCGAAGAGCAAACCACAACCTAGACAAAAGATGACAGTACGCTTAAGACCTAGAAAAGTACTCTGTTCGAATTGTAAAGGTATTTGTAACGAAAACAACGAGAACGTTGACGTGTCCAAAAAACGGAAGCTTGATTCCGATGAAGAGAACTCGAATCAAGAAAGTGAGTCATCAAAACTTGAGAAGAAGTATTTAACGGGCAGCATGCTGATACCGAAGCTCTCTCGGTTGCAGCCAAGTGAGATCTCTAGTGCCATAAAAGGCTCGTCCAAAATTTCCTCTAAAGGTAGTGAGAAACCGACCAAAACTGTTAAAAGCGATATTAGTGAAGATCCAACGCCAGAACTAACTTTCGTTGGTGTACCTGATAGTGACAGTGTAGATGATGAAGAGACTAAAATAGGACATGACTCATCATTCAACTCAATGTTTTCAAGTGCAAGAACACTCAAAATCTGCTTTGGGGAAGGGGAAGGCACTGTGGTCAAAATACCACCTCTCTCAGGAGACTGCAACGAAGACTCCGGTGTTTCCTGTGACATGAATAAAACACCAACAAAGCCAGAGTCAAAAGCTGCCAAGAAAGCCCTAAAAAAGGCAAGGAAACAAGCTAAGAAAAACAGTTCAATAGACAAGAAAGTTGTAACAGGTCAATCACCAAAACATATAGGTGCATTATCACCCCGGAATAATCAGACAGACAGCACGGCATACACATTAGAAAAACGGCACAAACACAAAGTGAAACACAAAAAGAAGTACAAATCGGACAAGAAGCGGGACGAGAATACCACCAAAGGTGTAGAGAGCGAGTCAATTGAATATTTTAACAATATTAAAGAGCATTGTTTGAATCAAAAGATATCAATTAGTTTGCGTAGGCTGAGTAGTAATTCCAATGAGCAGAGGAGCGAGAATGACCGAGACAGTGGCTCGGATAGTTGGGAGGGGGAGATAGTCCCTGAATTCCCTGCAAATAGCTTGGAAGGAGTAGGTGGTACACTTGTAACAGTATCCCCTGGAGATATAGTCTGGGGCAAGATCACAGGGTTCCCGTGGTGGCCCGGCCGAGTCCTCAGTGTCACCTCCGCGTCTAAAGCTCATGTAGCATGGTTTGCATCTAAAACATCATCGCTTATGCCATGTGATAGTTTGAGTCATTTCCTTGCTGATTTTAATGTGAGTTGCCCACGCTTTTTCCATTATTTTAAATGTTTATAGCCAGTGATGAGGAAACAAAATATGCAAGTAACATAGTCATAAAAGAATACAATGAACACAATCTGATTACAATCTGGATTTTTGTGTATATGCAGTGTATTGTTACAAAAGTATGTGGTCCGATTTATTAGACTTGTACTCAGATTATGTTTACTGTAGATAAAATTAATAATCATCTAAAGCACTACTACTAGTTTTCACTTTTTTTATTTATCAACTATATAACTATCACACCAATTTTTAATTAGCTAATTAAAAACATACATTTCATAGGCACTACTTACCAGTAATACTAGTTAATTGATAGACTTCACTTATTTCCTTGTTGGAATGCTTGCTTATGATATAACTTTGGAAGAGCCTAATGTAATGTTAAAAGCTTTTATTATGGTTCAAGATTATTTTGATGAATTAATTGCACTTTACTCTTGAAATAGAAAGACTGACAAAATAGTCTTGTAGCAAAGTATATAAGTATAGAGAAAGGATCTCTTCCTTTTATCTTCTTTGCTTGAAGCCTATATCTTGTGGAACTGCATCTATGACATTGCAGTGCTTGACTAAATTATTTAATGTAGTTTCCATCATAACCCTTATCTTTAGCTGATAAAATAGTGCTAAAGATACAGCTAAGTCAAAAGTTTGTAATGCAAAAAGAATGTTTAGTTTTTTGTACATTTCATATCATTTGTAGGGTAGACAAGCAGTAACCTGGTCACTGGTTATTTAATACCAACTATTGTATAGTAATATTCAAATTCTAAGAAAGATTAATAATAAATTCATATCCAAAAAATCCCTGTAGAAAACAACAATATAAGTTTTATACATATAGATTTTTAATTATTTTTGTATTGGCATTCAATTCATCATTTATATTACATAGCTTTTGAATCTAACTATACAACTGTGTGTATGACATGTCACTGCACGTTAAAACATTGAATTGACAGGTACTCATTCATAAAAACAATGTTCATATTTACAACAGTATATTTGTACAATTTCAGATAAGGTTCAAGAAGAAGAAGCGAGGTCCGTACAGAGAGGCTGTGAAGCAGGCAACTATAGAGGCCCACCAGAATGAATCTCGTTCCCCGGAGAACGACCCCCTCGCCAGCCGCACGCCTGTTATGTCACCACAACCAGCTGATGTGTTCTTGTGAGTAGTTGCACAGTAAAGGTGTTGCATACAGTGCTTTAATTTAGCCTAGCCATTGTCTCTTGCTATGCCCCAATACCTCGAGGAACATGTTTTTTTTTTTTTAAATTGTATGTGTGCAAGTATAAATAAATAAATAAATAATTACTAAACTATCTCAAAGGTCCTTAAGGTGGCTTAATATACTCTCAGCATCAGAGTAACCACTGTCATTTGATTTGAAGAATATTGACTAATTGCTCGTACTGGCTTTTTGTCATAATCATATGTTAAGCCATGTTACAGGCTCCAAGATTGGTTCAAAAACTCTTGACACTAGAGTTAGCCACTCTCATACAAACTTACGTCACTTTTATTACTGATATTGATGTAATAATCTATAGCACTATCCTGAAATTAGTGGATCAAACACAATGCATAACACTATCATTATCAGTTCCAGTTCAGTATCAGTTCAGTATCAGTTCAGGTTCCAGTGTCTGATTTTCATCCAGACGTATTTTCCATATTGACCCTGATTTGTATTTTCAAGTTATGTGTGGATTTGCACTCGCTTAATGGTGAAGGAAAACATCGTGTGATGACCACCGTATCCGAGGACATGTGTCTTCGGTAGAAGGACCTGGGTGCCCACCACGATGTATCTGCCCAAGAGAACTCCCCTGACGAATTAATTCTGCGGGGAGTCACGTCTCAGTCATGACGAAATACGACTCAAGAGAGATGCATAACACATCAAAATGTAGACTTACATTTTAATGATATATTACATGATGATTGTGGCATCTCATGTCAGATAAGATACTTTCAGTCAATATAAGAGGTTTTTTAGTATAAAACACTGTATGCAATATACCTTTAGAATGGTAGTTGTGACCTTTGCCCGAATTTATTCAAATTCATGTGATATTTAATTATTGTATGCAACTTGCATGTCCATTTCATTATGTAGCTGGTGACCAATAAAAACTAAGATGGTAGAGACGGAAATAAAATTGGTTTTAAATAAATACAACTCGTAAAATTGCTATTTATTTGTATTACTTCTAAATTTAAACAGATTCTTTGCACAAAATAATGATTTCTTTTTAATTTTATATTGCTTAAATGTAGTTATTCATACATTTATTATTACATTATTATTTTTTATTTTATTCATATCATGGGAGGAGTTATACAAAACTTATAAAGCATCATCATCAGCCTAATAAGACCCACTGCAGGGTATAGGCTTCCTTCCTTCCTTCCCTCTTACGCCAATACTTTCTGTCTTGCGCTGTTCTTGCCTAAATGTTTCCTTCTATCTTTCTAATATCATCTAGACACGGTGGCTTATAAAACATAAAGTAACTTAAATGTTATATTTCATTTAAAATTGTGTAACATCAGCAGAATCTGTCTCTACTTTCATAGTTTTATTGAAACGGACTGCAAATTAAGTAACTTTCATTAGTGTTTAAGTTAAGATGTATGTGATAAACTAAGATATTTTGATCATTATGGTAAATGCTCATAATAATAAACTTACTCATTACACAACTAATGTTGGCTGACTTTTATTAAGACAAGTTGAAAGCATTCATTTAGTTTGTTTTGCCTGGTAGAGACTTTGTTTCGTACTACCCTCAAAATATAAATTTTGCCAAGCACTTCATAGTATTCTTAGCAGACTCATCTAAAAGGCAATTTCATTCCAATATTCCAGTACAGGTCTGATCAACCTTCAAAATGTAGTGTTGCTTATTTCGGTGTTAAATTGATCTGCTGGTTAAGTTAACTGAAAAAACTATGTTGTGACAAGATAAAAATTTAAAAAATATTTTTTCTTTATTATTTCGGTTTATATCAAAGACCTGACACTTTCAATCTGTCTCAATAATAGTACTGCCAACAAATATTATGAACTAGTGTTCAAGCAAGATAATCAATTCTGAGCGCAGATAAAATCTTAACTAAAAAGTTCAACATACTCGTAACTGCTGCCACTAGTTGTATACAGAGTTATCTTGCTTGGACTCTAGCTAGGGAAGTTCAAAAGGTTATGGTAATGTGTGATAGGTTATATGTATTGAATAAAAACATAAATAGCCAAATGAAACAGAATAATATGTTTTCTACTTGAATCAATTAGTCCTTGATCAATACTTTGTCTCTTTTACTCACTTTTAACACAATATGAATCAGCTAATCACTTGCTGATACAAGTTTGTAACTAAGACAGAAAACATTTGAAAATCATGAAGTACACAGATTGCAATGCTTCAAATCAAACATACATATTGTGATGTGTATATCTTCAGTGTGTTGTAAAAACAAAAATAATGGTTGCTACATGTTTGCTATAATTAATATGTGTGCAATATAACGCTATAAATATTAAAAAAAAATGTGTGATGTATGTTTTCTTATATGCAAACAAATGACATACAATTTAAATGATATCCAAAAATCCCTCAACAAAAATATTTGGAAAATCTTATAAATTATATGATATGGTAATACTTACATAATTATGAACAAAAATCTTTTTGTTCATATATGTACTTCTATTAACAATGTCATTAAAAAAACAATACAAAATATTATTTGTTAATTTATGGTTATTGTAAGGGATATTCTGATATTGGTTTATATTATAGTATTTTTCTTTTTATATTTTTGTTCTCAGCTAGATTTTTGTTCTAAAGCTTTATTTTGTTCTTGTGGAATTTCAGACTATTCTGATTATTCATAAACACATGGAAAAACTTATTATTTTTATAAAATAAGGACAAATGCTTGTATTTTGTTACCTATGTAACATTGTTGTAGCCTTTGTTTATCCACAAAGAGTAGGTACCTAATAATGGTGTTGTTTAATTTTCTTATTCTTACATGTGGGTATATCATTCCTATCTGTTATTCTTGGCTTATGTTTTTATTTATATGTTAAAATGCCACACTTGGTACTAATAATGGCCTAACATTTAAAATAGCCATTAAAATTGGTAGGTGCCATAATACAGGGTTATTGGGGAATTCATACACTTACAAATATACTCACAGTACTTGCACCCGATACATGGAAATTGGCATATATATAGTAAAATTGCTAGCAAAAATTTAACAGGCTATTTAATATAATATTAGCATAATTCATTGTAAACCATTAACAATTATGGGGTATGCTATGCAGCTAATTGATGATTAGAATCCTTAGTAACAAGTAGAAAGTTGATAGAGACCAACTTGATCCGACACCAATTAGATACCTATAAAAAGACTCTGTCTCTCTTCGACCTACATCCATCTCTGTCCACTGCTTTTGAATAGCCATTAATTTTTACAGAAATATTCGCCACTGTCAAAGATTGGATCTTTATAGGGCCAGAGTCAATACAGCTGGTGAAATTCGGCTAGTGATTTCTCTATAACTGTTCATAAATTTGTACATCCAATAGGTAAACGTATGCTAAGCCATAAAACAATATTCCCATATCTGTCGACCAGTCGAATGATATAGGAATACTCATTTTTCAAACCAATTTTTTTTGCTCTCAATTTTAACCCTGTATCACTTCGACATTCATATTTGTTAACTATGTATACTAAATGTTACAGTACCTATGTTGTTATTTACGTTTATTATGTACTTATAGTTATAATTATGTTACGATCATTTATTCCACTAAAAAGTCTTATTATTTGTACCTTTAATTTTAATACACAAGAAAATGAATATAAAATTATACGTATTTTTTCAGCATATTGATATTTTTTCAGCTTCATGTATTGATTTAAAATTAAAATCATTCCATCTTGTAAACATAAATCTAACTCAAGGAGTGGTTTAAATTATTGATGGTTGTTTTGTGTTTTTGTTTACTTGTAGTTTCGAGTTTGTAAATGAGGTGGTCATTATTAATTTTATTTCACTAGCTAATGTAACGGTAATTACTTACTGCTTACTTTATAAAACAATATTTTTGATGCAAAGATCCAAAACTAAAATTTTGTAGTATTTAAGGTATAGAGTGTAATATGAAGGTACTTGAATTATTATCTTGAAAAATATTACAGTACTTAGTTTAATTTATTTCCTAGCAAATGTATGGAAAAAACTGCCAAAGACATATTGATCTTGGTCTTAGTGTAAAGTTGTATCTTCTAAATAAAACTTATGTACGTAGTATAGTTAGCTACAGTTTCGTTAAGGAACAAGAAATGTATTTTTCAAATATAATCTACTCTGGTGACTTCATTGTTTTATTTATTTATTTTTAATTACGAAAATTAAATTTGTATAGTTGTAGGTACCTTCGCAATTGTGGAGCCTCTTACCGGATGTATGCTTCAGGCGCGCTAGATCCTAATTTATAACGTATCCGATATGCAATCAAGTGCTTATCACTCTTTGCATAGCAATAAGCAAAGTCGCTTCCCGCATGTTTGTATGTAATATTTTGTATGTTTGCTTGGATCTTTAAAACTACTTAGCGCATTTTGCTCCAGGTTTTTTTAATAGATGTTGTGGTTTCAGAGGAAGGTTCATATATGTATATATAATTATGCGTGCGAAGCCGCAGGCTAAAGCTAGTCATCATCACAAATTTTAGGGTGAGGCCCTTGTCTTTGGAGTCTGCGCCATCCTCCTCGGTCTTCTGCCAATTCTAAAGTTAGTCTTAAACTATTAAAAAAACTGTTACAAAAATGTTGATGGGTAAACAAATGTATATCACAGATTTTTATTTTCTTAAGTTACCTACTACAATACTATAAATAAAAAATGATAACTTACTCATTTTTCTTCGGTACAATCATGCAAGATAAGTTTTCAGTCACAAGACAAAATCGGTAAAAACTAGATACAATGGGAGCAGGCCAAATAAAAAACTACCATATTTGGTGTTTGTGTACTGGCAACTAATTGGTTTTGTTACGTTTTTGACGTTGACTTGTATGTGACAGTTATTTCGAACGAAATTCGAGTTTGATTTTGAAAATAAACATTGCAAGAATTTCAAATATATTATTATTTATTTTACTTGTAGTTTAAAAGAAAAGCTGGTTTGTGCTTATAAATTAGTTTCAAAATGAGACGAACGTATAGATCTAAAAAAGACACCGGTGGTGCTTTGGACCACCGGGATGTGTTACTTAACATGGATGAAAAGGGCTCTGCATTCGACGCTTTTTATATTCAAAATATAAAGCAAACCAAACGAGAACAATCGTGTCTAGCTTCATCTAATCTCGCAGGCGTTTCTTCAAACAGAGTGCGTAAAAGAAAATATGTGAAAAGAATCGTAAAGGAGGCAGAACCGGTGCGTCACAGAGAGACGATGTCTTCTTCAGCGTATTTGACTCCAGACAAGTCTATTCGTGTTAATAAGATACTAGATCCGTTTGACATGCTGCTGAACTCTTCACCAGCTAATAAAGAAGAACCTAAGTTTGAGGCGGAAGTATTTGTTCCGAAAAAGTAAGTAAGGTATCACAGATAAATTAAGTTCATATGAATATGACAAAATCGGTCATTTCAAACCGCCCGAAGGTTCTAAAACATGGCTATACTGGCAGCTGGATCCTACTTATCTAATGTGTTGTAAACTATATAATATTGAATATCTAATCTTCACTTTTTCAGGGAAAGTAAAACATATGTACGAAAAAGGAGACCAAACATAAAAAAGTTCAATTACTCATGTTCTACTGATAGTAGTATGGGTAAGTTTGTAAATACTTTAAGCTGATGAAGATTTATTCCATAGCTTTAAGTGTAGTTCATAGCTTAGCTTTGTCAAGTCACACACTCATTAATAATTTTGATACATAGCATTACTTACATATTAATTTTGAAATACAAAACTAAACAGATATCTATTTACATGTATTAGGTATTTGTACATCTATTATTGGTTTTGTAATCAATAATATGATTTTTAATAAAACTGAAATAGAATAAAAACAGTGTTTATTTTTATTGCCTATGCAAATTAGATTAAAACATGTTAAAAACAAAAGTAACTGCTTGGAAATGGAGTTTACTCACATTGTAAAGAAATGTATGTGGTATGTATGTATTACACATGTACCTTGCATGCTGTCTTGCTCTACTTATTTATAAAACCTCTCACACAAGGTGGTAGTAGTTTTACATGAATGATAGCACACTAGGGAAAAATGTAATTTAATGTGATTTGATTCAGTATGCTACAATAACAAAGTAATTAGCCTTCACCATCTATATTATTCAGTCACAGCTATACATACATAGCTTTATGTCAAATAAATGATAAATATTGTATTTATTCCAGAATCTGACAAAGAAAACTCTATGGACACTAATGCAACAGATATAGGAATGCATGATTTGCTTGTAGAAAAGGAACCAGATAAAACTCCAAGGAAAATTGATGATTCCATTCAAACAGTATTGAAGAGCCTTCCTTTATTACAAAATATTAAATACAAAAACTCCAGTGGATCTTACAACACATCATACAAGAATAAAAATAAACTATCAAAAATATTTTCATCTCCGGCACTGCAAAAATCTCCTTTATGCAGTACACCTTTTAAAGAGAAGTACAGAGGTGTGTCTATATTTAAATTTTCTCCAATAACACAGAAATTAGAACAAAGTCCTGTACTGGAAGCGTTAGAGGACAGCAATCATAGCATTATACTGGTTAGCAAAAGCATACCAAGAAAAGTGTCTAATGAATGTAAAGGACCAAAACTTGCAGGATCAAGTTCAAGTCTTAAAAATATAACAAATTTAGCAAGATATGACAATATCTCTCCAAAAACTGAAGCTCATAATGATGAAAATGAAATGGAATCTTTATGTAATTATAATGAAACAGTAAATGAATTGACTGCCAAAATGGAGGAATCAAATTCATTTCAAAAGACTGAGGCCGAGCCTTTCCTAGGGTTCTCTATTCATAATGTTGAGAATTTAAGTGAAGTTAGAAAGAAAATACTAGCTTGCTTTGATGATAGTCAATGTTCAGAAAATGACATGTATAAGAATGATACTAAAACCACTAAATCCAATAATGTGTCTGCAAATAGTTCACAAGCCAATGAGTCTATGGAATCTGAAGCTAATCTAACAAATATTACTGGAGAAAATGAGGAAATGTTTAATGTTGAAACAAGCAATATTGTTGAGTCTTGTAATGTAGCCGAATGTTATGACAATTCTTACAAACACATCACAAATAGTCTCTCGGAAATGGAAACGTCAGATAATGAATCTCTATATGACACTTGCAATAGTGATCAAAGCTCTGTGTCAGATCATACTAATGTTGAAAAAGAACCATTAGTAGTAATAGAAAGAATAAATGACTCGGTGTTCCTTAAATATTATGAAAAAATGAGAGCAACTAAGGAAGATTGCATAAGTGACATAGCTGATGAAGATGATTTTGAAAGCCTAGCTAATTTATCTGAAGAAATAAATTCTGATGTGTTGTTGGAAGATGACTGTAATGAAACCAAATACAAACTCAACCCTATTGTTATAACTGATTCATCTAATACTGATGACATTGTTTCCACTGAAGATGATATTGATGTTAAAGATCAATATGAAAGCGAAGAAAGATGCATTAGTTTTGTAACAACAAGAAGAAGAAATGATTTGACGAAAGATTCCATGTTTATATTTGACCAATCATGTAGTAGTAACACTACAGATTGTGATAAGACTGTTCTTAGTAACAATGAAGTTAGTTTAGATAAATCTAATAACAAAATTGAAGGGGATTTAGTAACAGACATTGATAATGAAGTAACTAAGGCTGATAATGTTAATGATATATCTATAGGTGTAAGAAAATCTGTTCTGCCAATAGAATCAGAAAAACCTATAACTAAAAGGTTTACAAGGATGTCTACAAGAAAGAGTTCCAGGCTTTCCAGGCAAAGTATGAAAGAAAACGAAAGTCCAATTTTAACAACAAGGACTAACACACGAAGAAGTTCAAAACTACCAAAGAAGAGTTACTCCATTAGTTCTGAATCTGATAATGAAAAAACTATGGTGGAAACTAATGAACAAGAAGCTAACAATAAAGGAGCTGTTGATACTAGTACAATTAAAGTAGAAAATGAAAATAAACAGTCTTTGCAACCAGAAAATGTCTCTATGATGAACCCAGAAAGATTATCATACATTGGAGCAGAAGGAAAACCCAAACCTGGGATAGTACTTCAACCAGGCAAGAAATGGGAGAGATCTCTGAGTATTTACAGAAGAATAACCATGGCAGAACAAGAAGATCATTCTATACTGGAAGAGAGCATGCAAAATAAAGGAAGAAAGTACAGACAAAGTGTCATCATGACTATGGAAATGCAGGAGAGTAGAGGTATGTATGCATAAAATACTCTTTTCTCATGAATACTCTTTGATGAATTTGATACAGGCTTTAAAAAATGTTGATGGGCCGCTAATAAAAAAAAATTGTGACATATCCATCCAAAGTTTCAGTGTAATGTCAGGTCTGTTGTATTTTTTGAAAAATAAAAGGATATGCAGCTCATTATATGCGCAGTATTTAACCTACTTGATTTTTACAGATTCACTACATAATGATTCAATCAATAGTCGAAGAAGCACTTTTGTATTTAATCCTAACAGATCTACTATTAGATTTGTGAAAGTGAGTATCATGTTTGTCATATTTCTTGCTTGAAAAATGGAAAAGGATTCTACACGTTTATCATTTTATAATTATTCTTTCAGGATCCCAATTTATCCAGTGTGAGCCTAAACACTTCTTCAGTATTCGATGATTTGAAAGGTACGCGCCTAATTTAATAAAGTAGTTATTATTATTTTCCACAGGCAATGCTTAACTTTTCTACTATTTGTAATATTTCTCCCAAAACTTTCTGCGGCACGGCACAAGCTTGGCAATACCAATCGTGCGTTTCGCGGAAGAGGACGCGTTGCGTGGTTTTGGGCCGAGACATTTTTATTTTAATTTTTATTTAGTATTTGCGCGTTACACTAGTCAGTGTAGTGTATTTTGACGCTACTATTACTAGATAATAGTAGAATAAACTTTGCACGTGTTAAAAACAGTGTTTGTAGAAGACAGATTTTGACTGCCATTATCCGTAACGGGATAGTAGCTTGGTTCTGAGCCTTTGTTCTGTAAAAAAGTTGCCGAAGCCAAGTGCATGCATCTTTCCCTGCAATACACAGGTCAGTATTCGCTCCAATCTCGGTAAATGTAAAGTGAAATGTGATGAATAGCGTTGCGTCAGTCGATTACGCGGTAGGGAAAGTTCGTCGTGCACTTCCTAGTTTGTGTCATGTGTGGCTAACCAGTGGCTATTTTCTCAGGATATTTGAGCGAGGAGTGTGATGATACTGTTATCGAGTTATCAAAACTCTCGATCGCTGACTCGGAGCACGAGATCACAGTACTAGACAAGTTCCATGAGTCGGAACGAGTGACTACTGCGAAGGATTACGTGTTGCGTCGATGCAACCAGACCGAGTCAATCCTGTTCGATGAGTGCTATCCAGAGACGTGAGTACATACATACATATATCATATATCATGCATGCACTAGTACCCTTGTCTACACCTCAGTCAACAACATTAGTGGTTATGTAGGTCATACTAACAAAATGGTGGTATTTTTGTAAACATTCGCATGGTATTTGGCTAATATTATTACTGGAGTGTTAATCCTACCCTACTTTACTTTGTTTTAATGTTAGCATGTGGATTTCAACATTTGCACTAGGCCTTGTGTGTTGGCCTTCATGAATTTGCAAACTATTTTCAGTAACATGTACTTGAGGTCACTATATAATAGCTTTAAATAAAAAAATACTTAGCTATTTTTTTAGCGAAATCTGTTAATACCACGTGCATTACAAAAAAAAACCTTTTTTTTGCTAATGTTACCTATTAATTCTTCCTAGGTTATCCAATGATAATTGCCTCGCTCTCATAATAATGTATTTATTGTAACTATTGTGCTTATTCCTAATTAATATGAAGCTGTAATTTAAAGACAGTATGTCTCAGTACTTCTCAAAATTAAATAATACAAGTTAATTTGAGCAACAGGTGTGTAAATAATGTGAACTCATATATGAACAACCTTCAGGCACCATCTATGGGAGTTAACATTGAAAGAACTCAATACATCATACACCTACTTCCAATTCTGAAGTGCTTATCCTTGAGTTGATGAGTATGTTATAAAAGCTTGAGTAATGTAAAAACAACCTGTCCATTTGTTACCATCATCATCATCATGATAAGTAAAGCCCCCTCCAGTACACCATATAGTATGGTCCCTAGGCTAGTACCTAGTACTTATATACAGCCTTTATGTGATAGATTGCCTGTAGGTTGGTCAATGGCTGAAGATAAAGATTCATTTATTTGCAAGATATTAGTATCATGTATCTCAACCATTACTGGTGTGCAAATTGAACATAATGATGAAGATGATGATTATCTTGACTAATTTCACATGTTTAGATGTTTTGAACATTAAGAAGACATTAGTAAAAGAGCACACTACAGAGCTTGACTAAATTAGTTGATGAGTATACAATGAAATGTATTACACAAAATACTTTGAAATAGAGTGATTCATACCTTTCTGAGACATTCTTTAGAAATGTTGTAGTCACCTACTACATGAAGGTGTACTGTGTAGGCAGGCATTAGTCATTGTTGTCCTGAGTTTGATAACCTTTGAAACTTATCTATTGAAAACAAGGTTTTGTTTGAATAAACAGTTTGTACCTATATGGGCTCAATATTTTGAAATAACAGTTTTCATCATATTTTTGATCTGATCTGCACTACTTAACTGCTTATTTATTTAATAGTCCTAAATAAAATATAATAAATGAGTATACTGAGTAATCACTTTCACAACTAAAAACATTTTGTCCTGTTTCATTTCACTTTTAAATATGTATGAGACAGTTTAACATGAAACAAACTTTAAAACTTACCTAGGTACTTGCCATACAATAAAAACTTTTTGCCACACAATGATGTTAAATCCAGGTCACAAGAAGTGGCCTTGCGGCAATACTGACATTGTTCTTCACAATCATCATTACATAAGCTAAGAAAATAATTTGCAACACTATTGAGCGCTAACCAATGATTCAATATACCTATACATAGCTATATATACATAGCTATTGTATAACATCTCACTATTGTTGGCTAGTTAGATTTAGTACATAGTTTGAACTCAATTGTAGGAAAAATTGTGAACAAAATGGATTCCATTTGAAGGTTCCTTTGTAAATTAGGACCCAACTAAGACATAAAAATAGTTATTTCCTTTGGTTTGAATTTAGTTGTCTGTAATCTGTGATTTTGACCTAAATCTTGGCTGAAATTAAGTGTTTAATCACTGCCAAAGACAATATGCAATGAATTAACTAGTGTAATTATAAGAGGTGTGATTTTGCCATTGTAACTTATTCTTAAGGGTGTGGCCAGAGATATATATATTGTCAAAGGCAATACTGTGCTAGCAATTTCTTGATATAAAATTGGCAAAATTTCCCAAAATATTCAAGGAAATGTAATGTTGGAATCATGCCCAAGTGGTATTGAATCAAGGTATCAAACTCTTGGAATGTTGCCCATATAATCCATTTTTTCTTGCAAATGTTTTGAAAACATTTTGGTGTTTCAATGTTGGTAAAAGCATGTTTCTGTTTTAATGTTAGTATTGTTAGCCAACTGCATTAGTGCTGAATTAAATGCATACATTGTTGTTACATGTGTTTTACTACACTTGATGCATTATACTTACTATGCATAATGTGTTTTTCACTGAACCTGAGGTCAAGACTGCCTGGGTTTCTATTTATAGTAATCATACAAAAGAAACTTCTAACTTCTTGTATAGGTTCACAATAACTTTTTTCATGACTGTCAGTTCTGTTGCTCAAATTACATTTTTGGTTGAATTGTGATTGAGTTGCTAAGATAATTAAATTGGACTAGATTTTAAGTGATAATGATAACAAACTACTTAGTTTGTGCAAACAACTACCTATGACTTTCAGCAAAGTGCATGTTCCTGTATTTTTTTAAATTTCATTCACATTCAGATCCATATGTTTATTAATTTAATATGTACACTTAGAAACACCTGAAATAGGTGTTTATAAGTGTGCATTGGCCACATAAAAGAACACTTGCTCCTTCTCGGTAGAGTTCTGAAGAACTGCCACAAGATAGGTGAGGGTGTGTACGGGGAGGTGTTCCTGTGGCGCGCTCGAGATGGTCGCGCGCGGGTGATGAAGATAGTGCCCATTGCCGGCGATGTGAAGGTTAACGGGGAGGCCCAGAAGGACTTCCACGAGATCATCTCGGAGATTGTGATTGCTATGTAAGTTAAAACACAACTTTTTATTAATCTTTAATATCCCTGGGTTATCCACAACTCCCTCCATTTGTCATGGTCGACAGCTTCCTCTGGCCAGGTACCCCAAAACCAATTCAGATCCTCACATACAGAACAGTCAGAGACATACAGTTACGACTATGATTATTTGCAATTTTGTTACATTATTATAATTTTAATTTCCCCTACAAACATGTACTGACGTCAAATATTTATTATCAGATGGAAACTCATACTTATATAGTTATTTATACTAGAAATAACATGTAATAATACAGTACTAGTTTTGATGTAGAAACTAGAGAGGAAAATACCGTGTTTCTGTACAACGTTGCGTTGGAAAATCCCACACGCGTAAAATTGCATCTCTACTTGTCAGATAATAATAGTATTTATGTTCCAAGCATGAAAGAGATTTTAAATAGACTAGTTGATGCATCTTGCTTTTGACCAGTTTTACATCTAGAATTACTTTTATGTCTGTCAATTTTGTTCCATGTTATTATCATCATAAATCTACCTGTCAAATTTGATTTGTTCAGCCCTTTCAGCTAGATGACTGATAAAACATACATTACACACTTTTGCCTTTGTTTATGCTATTTTGTTCAAAGATCACAATATTTGAGAACATGTGTGAATAAGACTCTGGGTACCCACCATGTTGTACTACTCAAGGAACTTCTACGATGAACCCATTTTTGCTGTTAGAGGCTCGGTAATAAGAAATAAGACTTAAGGAAGTATTCATGCTAATTGTCCCATACTTTTTTTAGGGAATTGAGCGCCCTGCGCGCTCCAATAGCCGACCTAGAACGCCAACTGGACGAGGGACGCGACATCCATGCGCTCGACTTGCACCACGTCGACAACGCCACTGATATCTTCAACGAGGTGAGTCTATAGTTATCTTTATCTAGGTTCTGTAGCGGCCGGAGCTCAGCTGGCGGAGGCAATCGCATGCGTGCACCAATGTTAAGCAAAGGTTGACGCGGTCAGTACGCGGATAGGTGAACGAAAAGTGGCATTCCATTTTGGGCGCTTCATTATAGCGTTTTATTGTAGGTCCCGGCTGTTTGCCTAGTATGGCAGTCGTTAAAAAGTTATTTAATTTTATTATGGTTCATAGTGGTTTTACACAACTTCTAGGGACACTAACTCTGACAACATTTGGTGGTTTCCTCACAAAATTGACATTCACTGTCAAGCGAGTGCAAATCCATTGTAGATTTGAATCATCATACATGGGTGAAGAGTAACTGTAATTTTATTTATTGAGAGTGATAGTTGTAGTTACGTGAAGTGATGAAAGTAAGTATGACTGGCAAAAACTCAGATAGCCAAACCAAACTTACATGACCTCCTACTTATCTTGTAACGTACTTTTAGCCGAATTGTGTCTATAAAAACCCAAGTAGTAACACTTAAAGTTGATAAAATTTTCTTAATCGTAAAAAATACATCATGTTTACGAAAACAAAGGCTTTTTGTGTTTTTGTTGAAAGAACAAACGGTGAAAACAGGAAGATGGCGGTTCATAAACATCGCCTTTACATTGTGGATATTGAAACAATGCAACGTAACTGCGGGATTAAAATACTGTTGCGAAATTATTAATGTCACATGATTGCAAATGGCAATAAAGAGTAACAACACGACTCTTGCAAGAGGACATTGCATTTATGGTTTTATCTTCGAATTGATCGTAATTATCGTTTTATTTCACTGAGTAAGTAAATAGTCTTCTTTTAACGTAAACTTTGGTCATTTGTATAAATTGCTAAAATTATCGATTCAATTAGATAGTTTGACTAAGCCATTGTTAGATGACAATGATGAGAAGAAATACAAATGTTTACCTATTATGTTTTTATGATACGTATTTCGTAAGGTCTTTCGGAGGTGCGACTAGCTTGTCGGTTCTTTGATATCATTTGTATATAAGTAAGATTTAGAACTAGATATACCTAGAATAAATTGGCTAAATGTGTTAATAAATCACCTGGTAAAAAAAAGTTCGAGTTTTACACTCTGAACTAAAAGGCCAACTTTACTAAACTGCTGTTAGATTTCAAATCTAAATAATTGCCTCAAACCCCGGATTTCCTCTTCCACTTACAAGTTTCTCAGCCCCGACGAGCATGCGATCCAGTTTAGATTTCAACTCATTAGTTCACACCACGAGACTAATAGACCTTATTATACAACGGAAATTGCTCGCACACATAGCTTTAAAAGCAGTGACTCTAGGTGGTCGTGTCGTGTTCAAGAATTGACCAGATTAGGATGAAAAATGTGGGTAGGTGATCTTAACTTAACTAGAATATAGAAAACCTTGAAATATATTATACCTGTATGAAACGTATTTTTAAATTATGTGCATCAAGGTAGGTACACATTTCTCTAATTTTTTCAGTTCTTTTAAGTTGAAGTATCTGTTCGCTCTCGCAAATTCGATCTTTCTGCATATTGTAGGTACGTACATACCTATATCCACATATTTTTTTAAGTTTGCACATTTGCTTGTAAGCATCTCAAAATATTTATAGTCAAATCAAAACCTTCCATACACTTCAGGCTACTAACGCATACACATATGTAAGTATACCACGCTAAAACATATCAACACGAAACAACATTGACATGTTCATTAAGTGTGGACAATGAATTAAAAATACTCTTTATTCCCCGCAGTATGAGTCACGTGGGAACATATTGCTTTAGGTAAAAAGCTATGTACATGGATTTCCGTATACGGTAAATTATGCCGAAGCGATACTTCGTAGCAGGAAGTGTTAGTGTTACTGACCTCCAAATGAGGCCTTATCTTGTGTGTCTACTATGAAATGCACTAACTCATCGAAGGATGGTGGGATTAGCGGATTTTTAAATAAATATAGCTATACAAGATCTTAAATTTGCTGAGATATTGTTCTTTTCTGCCATAACTAGTACCAATTATTTTGAACGGCTTTTTCGCAAAATCTGTTTCGGAAAATAGTGTTATTTATTTCGAGT
The DNA here is from genome assembly GCA_964023185.1 of Macaria liturata. Taxonomy (NCBI): domain Eukaryota; kingdom Metazoa; phylum Arthropoda; class Insecta; order Lepidoptera; family Geometridae; genus Macaria; species Macaria liturata. The sequence continues at coordinate 1,470,510 of OZ026815.1, read as the reverse complement.
AATTCATAGACTCATTGTGTAGCTTCTTGTTTTATGTTGTTAACATCTGAGGATTTATAAGTTTTGTGTGGAGTTAATTTATTAATGGTTCTTAGCTACACAGCCCTCAAAAATAACTAATGATGTAAAATCTATTCAAAATTCCTTGAAAAGATTTCTACCTGCTCTACCAGTGCACAAAAAAACACAAAAGGTTGCATTCCACTGCGTTTGGAAAAGGTCGTAAATCTAGGATGGTCATTTATCAGAATTTGTGAAGGACGTCATTGAACGTCCGACTAATTTTGGAATAGATTTCTTTGTCCGACTCATTTTCTGTGTGATGGAATGTTTGAATAATTTTCTGCACACTAGAATTGTTTGTGTGCAATGAGCATACTATGAGTCTTTGGTTTGAGAACTGATGTCTAGTTGTAAAAAAATATATGTATTACTTATTGGACGTAATTCTGTGGCTCTCTTGAGCAGAAGTAGAGTTCTCTTTCTCGTTTTCTCAGTTCTGTTTTCCTCTGTTGTTTTGTTGAAGTAAGCTTGGAATTAAAATTAACAAGATATTCTCAATTTACAATACTTATTTTTTACCAATTTTACGTCTGTTCTCTATAAATAAATACCAAAAAATCATTGCGCTTAATGTACTACCAAAGAAAAGCAAGTTTCTTCATTTGGTGATCAATTATAACTGTAGTGGTAGTTGCGAACGCTACATGCTTGCTACAGATATATGATAAACGGACTTACGACCCCCCGACTATTCTGACCTCGACTTATAGATATGCTATACAAACTCAAACTAGGCCACTCATTACCTAATCACGCGCTGATCATCATTCGCACTAATTTACGAGCTAAGCACTGTTATGGCGAAACTTAGTCACAGCTAAAGTGTGTCAAAACTAAACCGCATGCTTTTGCATTTCAAAACACGTGTTAGTCATTTGGACTTTGCATGCGGTCTAGATCTTTGTGCTGTATCTTCTTATCGAATGAGATTGGCCAACTCTGGTGTCAAGAGTTTTCAAACCGCCCTAAGGGCCTCTGACATGGCTTAACTAACTTTTTTGGATTGGGATATAGTAGTTGAAGCCAGCAAGCCTATTCGATCTTATTATGTGAAACTTACATGCTATTTTGAGTACTAACTGGTGACTTGATTGGGCCAGCCAATATGCAATTAAATGCTTAAAGACTATACCGCTCCTCCATGCATGTTTCTATATTCAAAAAAATACGTTTTTGCTTATTTCGCCATTCCCTATCAGTCTCGTATCTTAGCTACCATGTATTGCAACAGTTTTGCAACTGTCCCAGTCACTCGTGCATTTTGGGGCGTATCATGCACAGAACGACTCTTTGATACCATTTTAATTGGCTGATAAGAGAAGTGGGCCAGACAGTTATCAGGAGACGGCTTATCAGTACAGAGATGTCCGGACGATTCGCGCTATTTATTGAATCGTTCCTTTGCATTCCGAGGACGTTGTGATGTATGTATTTTTTACTTTGACTATTTGTAGGTTAAATATGCTCTCAACCTTGCTCTATTTACTTTAGCCTGTTTTTGGCTTGTTTTTTAAATAGTTATAATTAAATTAATGAAGTATGAATAACTAGAGGCATGCTGTGCTGATGCCATGATAAGACCCATATCTTAGTGGCCTGCGTTTGGTAAATTTCTCTCAATAATTTGGTAATGCGTAGAGTAGATGTGTCATTATTTACTTGTAGAGGTCATTAGTCATATATTTATGAATATGAACGTTACCTTCCTTATTTACTTCTCAGACTTAAAGTTAATGTCGTGACCATTCAATTGAATTCGTCATTGTAACATTATTTACCATTAAATCACCAATATTACTTCAAAGAGTAACAGCTTGTTTTTGCTGCGACACCATATCTTTTGTTTGGCAATACATGCTTTAGTATAATGCTAATATTGCTGATAATGGTTTAGTAATAAACATGTTTTCGAAATTGGTTTTTATCGGGATCATCGGCTTTTATCTTATAGTCCTTGTATTTTACATATACATACATTATATAAATGTATAAGTAATTAAGTATGCAGTGTACGTTCAAACAGAGGCCTGACTGTGTCGCTAAGATAGCAGACAGCTTTATGTACTGGCCCAGAACTTTGACATGTATGAATAGTATCTTATTGTATGAATGTTACCGTGTAACAGGAAAATAATTCTAATATAAATAGTTACCCAAGCAAAAAAGATTCTGTTGGTTTGTTGATGTTTGTGGCTCCTTCGCTCCGCAACGGAGCAATAGAACATCTTGATTACGTTATGGTAGTAATATGTTAACTAAACGGTTTTCACTCACGTATAATTCGCGTATGTTGTCTACGCGTTTCGGTAGTTATGGTAGTAGTTAAAAGGTCCAACGATTGGCGGCTTCTTTTTATTTCGAAGAAAACGTTAGTGACGCATATGATAGTACAACATCGTCCCACAGCTATTGGTTGAAAATGTAAAATGTATTTTAAAAAAAATTGTTGGTGTCTTTGTATTTAAAAAAGTTAGTATCTTTTTTTAGTCTACCAATCAATACCAAAATACCAATAGTGAAACTTGCCTTATGCTCTTCAGTAATACAAAGACTTGCTTATCGACTTCATACGTTCATTGCTTAATTCACTTGTTATAACCAACATTACCGCACAGACCGTTGATTGTTCACAAGCTCATTATGTAGGCAATATATCGCGATTGTTAGGCGTCGTGTTTACGCAACCCGACACGTGCGGTGGCCCTTTGCGGCGAGATAGCGGGGAGTGGACACGTGATCAGTTAGCCAGTGTAAATGACCGGAATGCATAGATTAGAGAGTCAGTAAGTTATTTATTAAGGCTTAACATTTGTTAACGGAACGATGACATAAGAAAGAAAACTAAATTAACCGATGCGATAGAGTCACTCTGTCGGCTGAAGTGGGGTCCACCGATGGTCGATGGAGTAAAAGAATACTTCACTGGTACCCGGCGGAAGACCAAAGATCCAGAGGTAGACCACGAAGACGGTGGCGAGACGATATTGTTGAGGCAGCGGGCAGTACCTGGACAAGACAAGCACACGACCGAAAACACTGGCAGCGCATGGAGGAGGCCTATGCTCAAATTTGGGTGCCCAATAAAACATCAAGAGAAAGTGAAAATTAATATTAATTAATAATGCTTTACTAACCTAGAACCAATAACTCCTGAATGTTACTTAAGTTGGGAAATAAATGGCTTTATTTATTTATTTAACATTTGTTATCACAATAGTACATACAATAAAATTATAACAGACAATATAGGTATAAGTTCATTAGTATTATCATCGTCAGTCTAGTCCTGATAGTAGGTCTCTTCTTGTACACCATTCGTCCCGGTCAAGCTCAGATTTGATTCGTGATTAAGTAGTGACTAATGTTAGAAATGTGTGTGGAATAACTTCGACACAAACGTAACATAAATGTTACCACATTCTACAATATGGCAACGTTTTATTGTAATCGTAGAAATGTAAATAAACAGATTGTATTGATAGTAATGCCAGACGCCTTTTGTATTGACCTCAGAATACAGAAAGAACGTATTGACTTACCTTTTATAAAGGCTTTCTTAATAGTCTTGACATTAATCCTATATCTAATTTCTGTCTATTAATTATTTCAAAAATCTTTTCTATTACTCAGTCTAACTGTTCTATTCAGTACATAACTGCTTCATAAATCAATCGCAGACTCTTCCAGCATATTCTTACATTCAAAAATAAAATTGAACTCAATTATGTATTTATTTTACCTACTTTATAGAAAGTTACCTATCTAACCTACATAACATATACCGGAAAATCCAAAGACAATCGTTAGAAAGTTCCTATGTAGGTATGTGGTCGGTTTCTAGTGAAATTAAATAATACCATATTGCACTTATTATGTGCCCACTTGACTAATGACGTCATAACTAGTAATGTTAGAAAGGTGATGATTGGAGTACATTTGATAATGATTTGACAAATTCTTAGTCATTAAAATTGTTGTATAGCTAGAGAAATTGAAACTGCTTACGTGCTCTTAAGTTTTTGGTTGCTATAATATAATAATAATAAATATAATAATATTACATTGGATTGGTTTCTTCTGACTTTATTGTCCACATGGCATGACCAGACAATAGATTTTTATCTAGGTTCAAGTACTTTTAGTTTGAAAGTTGACTGCTAGATTTAGTGACTTGTTAGCTTCAATAAATCATCGTATTAAATAATGTATTGCTCATGTACACCTTCTGTGTGTCCACATAATATCCGCATTACCATTGTCGATGATTATTTTTCCTAGAAGTAGATTATCCACGCTTTGTTATGATTCCGCTGCAAACGTGCTTTATCGTTGGAAGACCACGTCATTGAGTTGTGTGTCACTGGCGTATGACTTATGAGCCGACTGAACAATGATGCAATGCCGTGTTTCAGAAATATTGTTCGCTCACGGTATTTTACTATTTCTGTACTCGTACTATAGCTTTTTAGATTTTTTACGTATCGTTTTTTTTGCTATTTTCAGAATTTGCAAATTAGTTGATTTTTCGATTGCTAATGCTATTTTAAGATTGATATACTTGATAATTTTGTCATCCTTTTTTTGTGTATTTAAACACAGTTTTGACATTGTAAATACATTGATGCCCTATTTGATAGCAGCGTACTGTATAGTTAAGGTTGACCGCTGCATATTATCATCTAAATATTAATCTAGCTATCGTATTAAAGGTGGTTTCATATGACGCTTCAGTTAGAACTCCAAAATATTGAATTTTAATTTAAAAAAAAAAACGTTCATGTTAATGAATAGGTAGTCGATAAATACGATGGTACGTGAGATTGCCGGAGTTAAATATTGTGATAATGAATCCACAATCTACTGCATTGCGCCATACGTTTTCATTCATGTTTCTTAATCGCATGTTTTGTAAATTTTCGTGACATTTTCATTGTAATATTATGTTTGGTATGATGTCATTGGTAATTCTAGTCATGATCTATCGTTGTTGTATTTAGAAACTGTAATTCTTTATTTATGATTGAAATTAATGACTACTATTCAAAAACATGAGGGAAAACTTATAAATATCAAACTCTGAATAAGTCGGCTATTTCCTACAACATTATTATCGAGCAAAATTCCAAACGAGACTAAAAATGTCACAAACAAATAATTTTCCCGTTAACAAAAATAACGTCAATCGTATTTGCGTCCACGCGATGACGTACATATTGAAACCCAATAAAATATTGCTACAACTTGTTTTGGTACATAAATTAGTCTCAACACCTGACCTTCATTGACGCGAGTCCTCAGACAGATCGATCGAGTTTGAGACCGTTCCATCACCTCTCAGACATTCAACCCGCCGGGCTATTGCCCTCTCCCCTTGCCAGTCCTCGGGCAAATGCCAACTTTGCCTACTCTATTTCACGTTACAAATAATGCGCAGTTCGCTCCAACAAAAGTCAAAACTCTATCTACGTATGAACTAGATGAAAACACGACGTCATATATGGATTTTTTATGTAGGTTGTTTATAGACTCTTTCCTATATGGTTTTATCTATCGACTCGCATAACGGTTTTTCAACCGTTCGTACCTACATACGTAATGAGTTGTTGAAGATATTCGCATCAGAAATCTCGTCTGAAATTCGTTTTAAAGACAGAATGAACATAAAATTACTGGGTAACCAATTTTAATGTCATCGAACTTTAATAGGTCGCTTTAATTTTATAAGGTCATAAACTGATAGCGAGTTGTTGATCCGACGCCAAGGTTGTTAACCCTCTTTTTGTCTCAGTGTCTCTTCCTGTTTTCGTGGAATAATTCGTCTGTGACAGAGAGCTAACTAATCTTACTTTCACGCGGTGATGCTTCTTTCATAGAGGAGTAACAAATTAAAACTAGACAATTTTAATTTAACTACTCATGGCAGTAAAAGACTAATCCTTTCAAATAAATTAAAGGTGTTATGGAAGCGTATTGTTCATAATTATATTTATCTTATGTTTAGACAAGGCAGCAGTTATTAGAAAATGGGTCTACAAATTAAATTACGTGTCTCAATGAAAAAACTCATTCGTTTTTGTCTGCCTATATCTACCTGCCTATATACATATATATATGCACGTTTACGCCTAGCACATGTTTACCTAGAAGGTACCTATTTACTCTAGTTTTGAAAACTGTGATTGACATATCACAGAAAACCCAGGTTCTGGTAGTGTTCCAAAGTCTTGCTATCCTTACAATAAATATTTATTTTATTTAAGTAGTTTTATGTATATACACAATTATATTACTTTCTTGCTTGTACTTATATGCTTATTATTTGCTACAATAAATGATTTTCTTTCTTTCAATAAATTGAGAAGATATACTTTATGATTTTGACTAACCACAGCATCGTTACATTCCAGGTGGTAGCAGTGCGCTGCGTGCACGGTCCGTACCCGTCCCGGCTGCTGGACCTGTGGGAGCTGTACGACGAGTGCAAGGGCAGTGACAACGACAACCCGGCCGCGCTGCCCGCCGACCAGCGCTACATCGTGCTGGAGCTGGCCAACGCGGGCCAGGACCTCGAGAGCTACCAGTTCGCCAGCGCGCAGCAGGCGCATGCGCTCTTACAACAGGTAATGGAACATTTTTTACGATCACAAAAAAAATGTAATACTTTTGGAAAATTTTAGACATGTTTAAAATCTTTTTTCAGACATAAATACTTTTGTAAGACGAGACAATAAAATTACTAACTGTTAACGTTTAGTTCATAAGTTGAGTATTTCTATTGATGAATAAATGATTATCTTATCTTGTCTTGTTCCTGTTACTTGTACAAGTGTAGGAACTATATAATGCTCTGTTAGCTTAGTTGGCAGTGGCTCTGCCTTCTTATCTAGGTGTGCGGGTTCGATTCCCGCGTGACACAAGTAATTATGCATATGAAAATTTGTAATTACCTACTTGTGTTGATTCTGGTCGTTTCTATGTATAATAAGTATATAATGCATTATATCCGTTATCTAGTACCCATGATACAAGCGTAAGCTTAGTATGGGGCTAGATGGCGCTGTGTGATATGTCCTGAAATATTTATTATTATTTATATACTGATGAAACCTTTTTGGAGAACAATGCAATTATTAATTATTACCTTCGGATGTTGAGTTACTGCGACGAAAATTCGCAACTGAGACTAATGGTAGATACTGTCTTATCAATCGTCAACAAATGTTGAGCCACCAAGATTGGCACATGGCAATAAAACGTAAAAAATGTTGTAGATTTGAGTGATGACCTAATTCACTCGCTAAACAGTCTAAGAAAAGTTGCTAGCTAAGAAAGAAATATATCTGTTTCAAAATGTTTAAACTAAAGCGTAATTCAAATCCCGTCTTTGTAAAAAGATTTACTTTTATTATCTCTTCATAACATCAAGGCTGTGTTATAAATATTACACGGTATTTTTGTCCAAAATAAATGTGTTTTTTAATTTATTTTTGTATTATAATATTTTACTGTTGTAAACTTCACAAAGCATATTTCACTTGATAATGAAAATTCCTTCCTACTTAGATATGCCGTTTTGGTAAACACATAAAAATGTAGGTAACTTATCAAATGAGTAAAGCCTAAAAATATATTTTTATCAATATGATTTGCTATTTCTATTTTCAATAATATGCTTTGTGTGGTAATTGTTTTGTTTTTGTGTGTGTGTGTTTTTTGTTGTTATTTTGTTTATTTTTCAGTTGCCTCAAGGATTTATTTGCATGTCTATCTCGTAGGATAGGTGTATTTCTAGTACAAGTTGCTACAAATATCTTGACTAGATTTTCACTTATCCTTTGAGTTGGCTCGACACGCTTTTGATGTTTTCCCGGAATGCAGATTTTGTTTTTATTTTAAGTTTTGTTGTGTTGCAATTATTGTTCAAATATTTAGATTAATTCGATGCATGATTTTTAGTTTGTGTGTGTGTGTTTATAAAAAAAAGTAAAGTCAATTATTCATTATGCAATTTGACCGCTATTTGGAATCATACAAAAGATTTGTAAAATTTGATTATATATTATGTACCATCTAGAAACTTCACTTACGATTGTAATCGCTGAAATATCAACCTATATATTATAAACTCTTGAATAATACTTGATATCATCTAAAATAATCTACTTAATCAATTTATTATCATTTAAATACACAAGTCTGATTAAATCTCTATTAATCAATTGACACTAAAATATATATTATAATGATCAGCCGACATTAAAAGCATGCCAAGATGTTAATCAGTTGTTTGTTGTTGTTACATTAACTAGTGATAGCTAGCGGCTGTGTTCACATTCCTTCCGATACTCTCAAGATGCAAATTATTATGTTGTTTTATGATAGTCTTAATTTATTACTTTCTTGCCATGGACTTACCAACAGTGAGTGCGAGAACAGACCAACTAACATATATTTGTTTATATCTTAGTGTATAAATAATTGACTGCAATCTTAATCTATTGTATGAAATGTGTTTGTATAGAATAATGTGAGTTTGTTTTCTAATGAGCTGACAGTAAATTGATGGCAAAGTATTACCCACGCCACGACACAAACGTCTGCTTAATATGGAGCTAGATGGCGCTGTGTGAAATGTCCCGGAATATTTATTTGCTTACTAATCATAAATATGTTATGTTACAGCTAGCGTTTGGTCTCGCGGTCGGAGAGGAGGCGTTCCAATTCGAGCATCGTGACTTGCACTGGGGAAATGTACTGATCGCACCCACTGAGCAAAAGGTAGGTTTCTATACATTGTTTCACTTCAGAACCGAACCCATAAATTGAGAACATGACTAAATAAGAGGAATAAAACTTCTAAGTGAGAGTGGCTTTGGTATTCCTGCTCAGATCCCGTTTCCTCACTATTGACTTTTTCTTATTAGTTATGTGTGGATTGGCACTCTCTTACAAATTATGAAACGAAGGAACCAATGCTTTGAAGACTACAAAGGCATGTTTCGTTCGTATAAAGATCAGCGTATGGATGGGCATCCACTACGTGGTAAGCCTCCTCGTGGGAAACTCCTCGATGAATTGATAAAGTCATTCTTCGAGGCAGTCATATTCGTCATAGAAGAATTAAACTTAAGTAGATTTATATATATTAACCACTTGTTTAAAGTTAGTTATATGTCTACTTGATACACTTGCGTAACTAAATCGTCTATTCCTTTGTTCCCAGTGCGCTACATTCGTCCTGCGCGGGCGCACGTACCGCGTGGCGCGGCGCGGCGTGGCGGCCACCGTCATCGACTATTCGCTGTCCCGCCTGTCCCTGCCCCTGGCGGGCGAGTGCGCGGCGCTCTACAACGACCTCGCCGCCGACGAGCAGCTGTTCGATGCGGTCGGAGACTACCAGTTCGAGGTGTACCGCCTCATGAGGGACAAGCTGGGGTCAGTATAAGAATAAAGAATAAAATAAATTTATTGTCACATGAAACATAAAATAGACACACAATAAAAGACAAGAGTATGTATATGTAAGAAGTTTCATGTCACAATCCGGCCCCAACTGAGCATATTATGCTGGATGCAAGATTCCAGCGCTGGTCTTCCGTTGGGACCGGCAGGTGACGTCACGCACGTAGATATGCTGTCTCTCTCTCTCACACACACACACACACACACACTATCTCCCTCTCACTCTCTCTCGCGGCTGAACACATTATTTAGCAGTATTTCAAATCCATGATGGCCGCTACAACAAAATTAAGTTTATTCTCTTTTTCATTCAACTGTTGTATTTTATGACTTCAACTTACTTATTGTTCTCTTGTTACAGAAATGATTGGAAGAATTTCGAGCCGTACACGAATATACTTTGGCTGCATTACGTTGTTGATAAGATGATAACATCCCTCCGCTACAAGAGGACGAACACTAAGATACACAAGCACTACATCGAGAAGCTGGCGGCGATCAAGAACACTATATTGGAGTACGAGAGCGCGGTCCACTTCGTCCTGAACAACATCGACTTTTAAACAAACAACGAACAAATTATGATAATATTTTTTTACAACCCACATTATTAACAAATTAGCATAATATTTTTATAGTACAATATGGATTCCATTCGATGCCACTGTTGTTGCAATTTTGACATTACAAATTTAAATGTAAATAAATATTCACGCTTGAAAATAAAATTTTTGAACGCAAATGAAATTATAAATGGTATTGTCGCATTGTATCATCAATATTGTTGTTGGTTAGGTGCCTTCGTAAGTAAGGTAGTGCCTTGGTTCACATTAATAAATTCATATACCATGTTCACGATACTTGCTTTTTATTTAGGTACCTACTCGGAATATTTGCAGACCGTCAAACAACGCAAAGTTGCGTACTTGGGTCATGTGCTCAGGCACGATAGATACGAACTTTTGCAACTTATAATGATGGGAAAAATTGCGGGGAGAAGACGAGTCGGTCGCAGAAAGAAGTCCTGGTTGCGGAACATTCGAGAATGGACCGGGATCAGAAGTGCCGCAGAATTGTTTCGCTTGGCAATGAACAAAATAAAATATGCAGAGCTGACTGCCAGCCTTCACTAGTTGGAGAGGCACCATAAGAAGAATATTTGAGTGCTTCGTTAGGTAGCACTATAGATAGGGAAATCATTATTCACATATTGTGTTCACTCAATGTAAGCAACCGTCAATGGTAACCTACTGAAAAACAATTAAGGATATAGGTAGTTTTTGTTAGAGAATTATTACTTCCTCAAACCACCCTAAATCACTAGTTATAAGCGATATCTTCCACTCAAGGAACCATTATGTTATAATAATGAGCTTCGTAATAGAATTATTCCACTTTAGGATGATAGTACTAAAAATTTCTAAGATTCATTTGTGCACACCGCTAAAGCTTTCTGTTATGGTTCTAAGTGTAATAAAATCTCATACAAAAGTTATAGTTCGTTACCAGGTTATTAATAACTATGTAGGTATGGATATTACCTCAGTGTGGAACTAATAGTATGTACCTACCTAATGTATGATTGATATGTTATTCCCATGAAGTTAGAACTTCATGGTTATTCCCAAGGTAAATATTTCATACGGGCATGCGTGATATTTACTGGTAGGAATGAAATGAGAATATGTTTTAGTTTAGTACACGTTTTAGACCTTGGTGCATAGAGTAATATAATAATCCTTGGTGTAACTGGCGTGTTATTCAGTCCCACTTCGACTTGGATCTTATTTTTATGTTCGTTGAGGTGATGTGCTTTGCTGTAATGAATAAAATAATTGACTGTAGAGCGGAATTTAGTAACCGTAAGTATAAAAACATAGATATATCATCATCCACAGCCGGTTATTTCCTACTGCTGGGTATAGACCTCTCTCTTGTCATGCCAACCGTCGGGAAGGGAAGATTCGTGAATTTTTATCCAGCCAAAATGATACGAAATTACCGCACATGACTGCACATTTTTGAACGCATCTAAAAGGCAATTTGACTTTGACATTTAATATTTTTGGTCGAATTCTTTACGTCAAAACGAAATTATCGTGAAGGTGAAATTATCTTTCCTCTTTTCAATCGTTATCACTTAAATTTTCATTTTATTTCCTAGTTACCGTGAAAGCTATATACTTAATTTTTTCTCTAAAACGCTTTTCAATACTACGCAATAAAATTGTTGTAGCTCATGACGGGTTTAGTTTTCATTAAAATTGACTACAGTGTCGTCAAAACGAACTGCGAGTACACCCGTTCAAATATTCATCGCGAAATTATCATAAATAAACGATTTTCCCATTGACTTCTCTATGTTTTCGGATGTCTGCTAAGTTCAGCGTAATTATGGAAGGTAGCAGTGACTCCCTTTCCAGTAAGTGCCGTGAAATTCGACCAAAAAGTGGTGTGTGCTGTGCTGCGTTGTACATTGTTGTTATTATTGTTTTAGTACTCGCTCCTCCAATGGGTAGTTCACCAGCTGTACTGCTGACTCCTGGCCGCACTAGGAACATAGCCCAGGACATGGAGGCGTTACGGATGTCACGACAAGACAATCCTTATTTGCAAGTAAGTTTTACTGCAGTGCTTACATAAGTCATGATTTCTCTGTAGGAAGTTAAATGCAGCTTTATGTAATATCTTCGTTTCCGTGTAAAATACGGTTATAAACCATTAATGCCCAATACAAGATATGTTGATATATTTTAGCTAAGTTACTGTGAATAAATTAATTTAATAAAATTATTAATGATAGGACGGTGAAATGTATTTGATGAGTTTATTTATTATGTTTTATAACATTTTAGCAAGTGATGGCAAGCAGAGAGAGCCTGATAGATAGCCACCATGAAGAATGTGAATCTGATGATACAATACTTATGTCTCAGGTATGTGAATCTTCTATTAAACCTTAAAAAATATGATTGTTGAAGTAAATACTTATTTCATAAAACTATTTTTGTAATGCAGCCTCTCAAGAATTATATTATGGTAATGAGTATAATGAATGTTTTTTTAAGTATGAGCTATACAAATACTGCTGAAGTAAAGTAATCATGTTGACCAACTAAGCTAACATAAACACATTAAGATCATTATTTCAATATTTTTTGTACCATGACTGGAATTGTATAATTAGTTAGACAATGTTTATTTCAGTGTTTGCTCCTAATAATTTCAATAGAAATCAATTAACTTAAGTTTGAAGTAATATTTCAAGCTAAAAATGTATCACATTTAACAAAATCTTAAAAAAATTATATCATTTTAACTTTTATTATCATCATTAAAATTTATACAATAATTTATACCCTAAAAGCTAGTATTGGCAAGAATCAAGTATAAAACATATTTTCATAAATTTCTTTGATACAATCTCATATGAAGAAATTGTTATGTGATTCCTAAAGTTTCATGCTAATGTCATTGTACATTATAATAAAGATAGGTTCAAATATGCTTGCAGCTACAAATAAAGAATACTATATTATCCTTCCTCATAGTCATCCTATAAGAATCTATACAATATGATTTTTAATATTGCTAAATTGTAGTTCACTGGGATGAAGGAGTTGGCTCTTGATAGTGTTTCTTTACTAGATTTTTTTTAAAGTAGATATTTGTCAATTTCAGGAGTTTGGCAGCACAGCGTTAGATTTTGTAGAAGATGACCCACTGACATTGAAAGAAGTGCACGAGCATATGATCAGGTCTCCACCACCTATCAGCTGTTGGCCACATGGTAAGTACTCCTAAGTAAATTATGTTTGTATGTAATTATGGTTGTTTGTAGTCTATTCTCCTAAGTAAATTATGTTTGTATGGTCAACACTTACATTTGTGACATCTGAACAAGGTTCTCATAGATAGATAAAACTCTTTATTGTAACACACATTGAAATAAAAGACAAACAGAAACACAAAAGACTTAAAAAATAGTGCCACAACTGGCGGATAGAAGTTAAGTGGATAGTTAAGTTAAGTGGATGAATATAATAATCTGAGGTTCTTACACAAAAGTAATTGTAAACATGTATGGTTGTTAACTCTTAACTTGTAATAAATTAAATTAAGTGCTGTACAGTCAATAATATTCAAAGTAGTCTTTAATTAATTGTTTATAGAATGTGGCATGTGTTACATACATAAAAAAATATTTGGCTTAATACAATACAATACAATACAATACAATACAATATATGTATCTTTATTGCACACCAAAATAAATGAATTACAATAAAAGGACTTGAACTAAAAATAATGTACAAGTGGGTGGCCTTATCACCTTGAGTGATCTCTTCCAGGCATATTGTTACCATTAATAGATAAAATATAATACTATCCTGTGTAGGTTCTACTAACTGTATATATGTAAGCTACAGTGATTAACAAAAGCCTTGCTTAATTTGCTAATACAACCTAGCCTACCTTTTAGTGTAGTACACACCTAATATCACTATTTTAAAGGCCTGAATTATGATACCAGTAATTGCCAAGACTGAGAGTGTAATAATAACCTACACCTATAATTATGAGTAGGCCAGGAGTGTCCCATATAGTTTACTAGCTGTGCCAGCGACTTCGTCCGCATGGAATAGTTATTACCATAAAAACGGTTCTAGTGAGTTAATCTTAAAAGATAGACATATACTGTTGCAGACATTTTGTTAGATCATTTCAAGAGGAAGAATTCTTTCATACATATTTTTTGATATCTTGAACCGTTTTCGCAGCACACGCAACGGAAGCCCTCAAAGATGAATAATTTTCCCCGTTTTTTTCACATTTTCCATTGTTTCTTGCTCCTAGTAATTGCAGCGTGATGTTGTATAGCCTAAAGCCTTCCTTAATAAATGGTCTATTCAACACAAAATAATTTTTCAATTCGCACCAGTAGTTCCTGAGATTAGCGCGTTCAAACAAACAAACAAACTCTTCAGCTTTATAATATTAGTATAGATTTTATTTATTTATTAATAAAATTAGCCCTCTAGGTAAATGGGTGAATTTGGTTAGTTAAACTATTAGTCACTAGCAGTTTGATAAGCGTAAATTCTAGTTATTGATAAAACTTTGTTATCAAACAATAACGCATGTGACAAAAACTCCATTTTTTAATTCTGAGAAATATTACATAATGTAGCTGAATTCATTTCCTGTATCTCTTTTTTTACGTATGTTTATTTTTCTTTTCTTTCTTTCGTTTATTTTTTCTACAAGTGTGGTCTACTTTCGACCACAGTGACGCTTGTAGTTCAGTGGGCAGACTATCTAATGAAGGATTACAGTGTGAGAAATAAATTCATTTTTTAGTATTTGAACACTCGGATCAAATTGTTATAAGTAAGTAGTGTATTCATTTATCGGATTAAATCAATTAAGTTATGGAGTATTAATTTTTTGCGTACCATGCTGATAGGTACTTTTTTTGTTTAATTGAATGAAACACCAACCAAAATAATAATAGATTTATTATGTGTACATAATTATGTATGTATATTTAGCCCCTTACTGTACTTCGCAAGCCTACACCAAGCTGACCACTCATAAAAGCCTACTTTGCCAGAAGTAGGTCACGCGTGGTGTGTTAACGACCGATTACAGTGATTAATGGCTTATCACTCTTATCAGCGCTGATAACGGCAGTAAATAAACATTTTTGTCCACCACGTGAATATTTGCCAACATTTGTGTTCTATTAAACAATTGATATGCTCGATATACTTCTGGTTTATAAGCTTTGGCTTTCATTTGCATAAATTAAAACAGATAAGCCTCTCATTGCGATAAAATAAAATCGTCCTTCATTTGGTTTAGTGTGATTTACAATATCATACCATAATAATAGTAATAGGTTTTTTATAATATTGAATATCGCTATAGCCTAGATAGTTAGACGCCGTACCAGCCAATTATTTTTTATTTGGGCTTTATATGGCATGATAACTGCCTATAAAAATCTGATTATAATAACTTTACTACCCATCATCCCTGAGGGGTTGGGTACACTGACTATATATACATTTGAAGGATTTTATTCAAAATTATTTTATGAGTCATTCGTTCAAAAATGTAAACGTATCAATTTTACATATCATATTTCATATATCTGTACATATCATATATCATCAATGATCATTCAATGATCATTAATAAGCAAAAGTATTTTCGTAGATTTTTATTAGTTGGTATAGGTACTTGGTATGATTGTTATTCTTTTACGCCGCAACAGTGTTCATAGTTTTTTTTTAATCACAGTAGTTCTGAGACCAGCATAGTATATTTTTTTTATTCTGAAATAACGTGAACGAATCCGAGCTTTTACCAGCTTATCAATTATTCTTACATAAAATTACTTATTTGGCAGAATATACACTTCACAATTATTAATTAAAATGTCACTGGGTTCACCAATGAGTCTAGGAATATTTGCAAGGCTTCAACTAATTAGAAATGGCGTTAAATGCTCGTAAACCAATTAGAAGTAGAGTAATGAACTCTCTGTGAAAGACAATGTCTTCAAGTAAATAAAGTAAAACACACAGGCAGGTAAAACGTGAAGCGCAAACTGGCAAATTTTCCCAGCATATTTAAAAAATACCTTTAATTTCTAGGTTTGTATAAAATGTCAGATGTAGATAGGTTTTAAATGATGAAAGTGTTTTTCTAAAGAAGTATTTGTTCATTTGTATTGCAAAAAAAGTATGTGTTATTTCGTAGTAATCAATTGTAATTGACTTGATCGTAATCAGTTGATCAGGTAAAGCAAGCAAACTAGCAAGCGATTATAAAAACTAGTAACTTCCGTGGCATAGCATTTAATGTTACTACAAGTAAGTAAGTGCGTATGAATGTGGCAAACTCTGATGTCGAGAGTTACCAAAGCGCCTGAAGGGCCTCTAACACGGCTACCAATGCTACAACTAATATATCCATCTATACTAATATCCCTTCTCCTTATTCCCTTGCGACGCAGACACACTGTCGCAGCGGACGACGAGCGCTTTCGACTTCACAGACTCGAGGCTCGCGTATAGCGCGCTTTCTGTCCACTCACACGATAAGGTTACTAACATACGCTGCTTGGTTTGAGTTGTTTTTTTTACTGTTGGTTGTTTTATGTGTCGTTCTTTTTGTCCGTGTGTCGCATGGTAGTTTAGAGTGTATGTTGCAGTAAAACAAACTATATTTGACCGACAGAAAGTAGTCAAAAGTATTTTAGACCGAGCGTCTTGATCAAAAGTAGTTTACAAAACTGCACAATATTTGTATGTTTGTATTTTGTATCTTATGGTATATGTTATTTTGTGCTCTTGTATATCTATAATCTACCTTTACTTAGAAAGTTGAAACTTTCTAAGTAAAGGTAGATTATAGCAGATCTTCCAGACTTTAGGTTGGCTGCCAATGTTGGTCGTTATATGTGCGTTGTCCTTTTTGTCCGTATGTCGCATGGTAGTTTTGTTTCTGTAAAGTGTAATGTTTGTATTGAACATCTTTGGTATTTTATGTATTAACTACTTACATATGTTCTGTTATTACATTTATTGTATTTTTTCTATTAGTTTATGGAAATTCAGATTTTGAGTAGATACAATATATAGAAATAACTTTCTTGCACACAGAAAATATTTGTATTACAGTTTATTGTTATTAATGATGAAGCATGCTTGGTTATTCCGTTATTATATGATTTTTCGGCACAGTAATAAAATTGACCCCTAGTTCTAGAATGTAATCACTATACATTACATTTAGCAACACTTTCCTCCTACATTTCTTAAACGGCAATTAGTAATAAAAGCTGGCAACAAATTAGCTATTTACATCCGATAACATAACTCAAGTGAGCTATGTTTGTAACTTAGCGTGGCTTAAGGCATTAATACCTAAGTCAAAACTAAGTTAACGAGCTAAGCAACATAAATTGGGAAGTATTTGAATAGCTCGCATACTCGTTTCGGCTGTTTAAGCGCCAATTAGGCTTGTAAAAATGTTAGTACTTACTAAGGGTGTAGTCACACTACTCAAATTGTTGAAATGGCGAATTTAACGAATCAGTTCAAATCAAACTAAAATATTTATAAAGTAACGCATCACTTTTGAGTAAATATATAATTTGACGTGGCATTCGCGTCCCCTTTTAATTTGTTTGTTTTTGATTTGATTGAATTTTGTTTTGTATATTCGATCACCAAAATAAGCAAGTTTATTTCTATATTCGCGTTCTTCAAAATACAGACTTCATTGTTAATTTAGATTTAATGAGTTTTGGTCTGTCAATTTGTGAAAACACCCTTAAACATGAAACATTTGAAACCTATATTAAGCACCGTAACAAAACCTTGAGAACCTTCAGAGTAATGCGATTTCTCTTACTGATTAACACTGTGGCTAATATATAGCCACTTATAGGTAAAATAAATGCTAAGTGTGAGGAAATATATTAGGAAAGTGGTGGTTGCTATAAATTTTGCTGATTGATTTTGTAACTTTACTGTTACCGTAGTTAATTTTAACCTTGATAATAAAAGTCTTGACTACAGACTTGATGGTACAAATCAAGTTTAAGCATGCTTTACCATGAAAATAGTTTCTCTGTATTTATTTGCGTTTATATTATGATGTGAAAATTTGAAAGTTCTTTTTGTCTTTAATTTGTGTCTACAACAAATACCTCATTACTCAATAATTCATAATTTTAAATGTAATTAATTGTTATATATTTATTCCATGTACCCAGTAGATAGTAATCGCGTTGCATATTGTATCTATCACCTATTTATCCATGTTAAAAAGCGAAGTAGTAAATAAAGGTGCGTCCACACAGGACGGGTCCCGGTCGCCGCGACGCGGGCGGTGCGACGAGCCGCGTAACAGCACGCCGAGCAGGCCTCGCTCCTCGCGCTCCGCCTCGCCGCGCTCGCACGACCTCTCGCTGTGCGGGAGACCGCTGTCTCTACCAGGTATACAGTTCGGTTATAAAAAAAATATTCCGGGACATAGCACACAGCGCCATCTAGCCCCACACTAAGCAAACGCTTGTGTCGTGGGTACTAGATAACGGATATAATACTTATATACTTTTCTTTTGTAAATACAGTATGGCAGTAGAGTTAGAATCTTTATAGCTTTTGTTAATTATAATTCATGTCAATTTATACGACAGTTATTACGATAGTATCAATTTACGTAATAATTTTGACATGAATTAAAACTTGATTGACTGCTAGTCCAGAATTCTAAATACTGTTTTACATAGTAAATTGACAAAACAGCTTTTGAAACAGATTTTAGAAACATTGTTTTGCTCTTTTTCATCTGGCATATGACTAAAGCGCCTTCATCAATTGTAGTTTTGACAAATCCAGAATACAAAAGAAATAAGAACAAAGATTTAACTTGTGTTTTAAACTCCTGTACTACATAAAATACATATATATAAGTACTAACTGTATTTATTCTGGCATGATAAAAGAATTTGTATATGTATGTTGAGTTGTGTATTTTTTTTTTGATAAATTAAACTGCTAATTTGAAGCGTATCTAACCATGCATTTGTCCCACATTTCAGGTGAGAGCCACCTCCGCACTGCTCTCAGCAAGAAGTGCCAATCGACCGAGCGTTTCTCCCTCCTCCCGCACGCGCGCCCCCTCCGACGCCCGACGCGACGCACCGACGACAGCCTGCGACTCGTGCACGACGCGGACTAGTGTGAACGCGCCTTTATAATGAGTATGTTAGTCTTTGTTGGATGTTTCCATTAAACCAATGTCAAAGTCAAGGTCAACTGATCAATGGGGTCTCGTCATCATGATAAAAATGCTCAGATGATCGATTCTGTCATTTGCGGCGTAAAAATTGTGAACGACGCAGAATATTTTGTTCAAAAATTGTGAAGTACGGGGTGAATACGCCTTTATGATAAGTATGTATGTATGTCTTTGGTAAGTGTTACACTTATGATGGTGAAGTTAATGTCATTTGCTATCGTGAACGACACGACACTAGCTGGTTGGTGTGAACATGCCTTTATAATGGGTAACGAGGGGTTTGAGTGTACTGAAAAGAAAAGGTAAAGTTTACATAAAAAAGGTAAAGTTTACATAAAAAAGGTAAAGGAATATGTATGGCATGTGTAAATGGATATTGGAATATTTATGTATGAGGAAAATAAATAAATTTGTTGGATGTAATTAAGCAGGTGTGTCTAATGGGGTTTGGTCGATGTATTCCCATATTTTGAAGTGAAAATATTTTGTAGATATATAAATTAATGTAGGGATGCCAATGGTGGGATTAGTTGAATGTAAAAAATACATGATTTTAGATGTGGATGTAATCATCATATTTGGTGTGTCAGGCGAAGTCGCGATTATTCCCTAGTGTCATATTATTTAGAACCAAATAATGCAATTAAAAATGTTTGTATATAAACGATAAATATTTTATTCGTGAATCTATTTCAACAAGTTTTTCTTTGAATGCCACGATATTAAGTTAGTCATTATTTTTTCATTGTTACTTGTTATTTCTGATATTTTATTTTTATACCAAAGAGTGGAACATGGGCTAGATGAAACTGCGATGTGAAAAATGTACTTACGATATTACAATAGATTGCACTATTAGTAAATATAGCGAATGCTTTTAAATAGCAATAAAATTTAATATGAAACAAATAGTTTAGCTAGCGTCACAGCCTACACAAGAATACCATATATTTATTATAAAATAAATTTAAGCAATGATTGATTTTTCAGTACCAAATTACCTGTTAATAATCAAGAGGGGCTAAAATCATGCAGGATTTGGTGGCGCCATCTCTTAGCAACATTTGTTCTAAAATTAATTTGGTACTGGATAATCGCTCCTTGGAATAAATTACGTCCGTAATTCGAATTACGTTTGATTACAATTAACGCCTCTAGCGGTGAGTAGCGGAATTATGTTTTTCTTAAAATTTGAAGAAACGAAAAAACTCTTGCTCTGTAATCACTCATTGATTCGTCGTGCGTTAATTAATCTTTCTCATGATTTCAGTAGAATACACATAACTAAGGAATACTTTTTTAAAACAATACACCAATAAATTAATATCTTTTCGTTTTATGCTATTAGGATCATAACAAAAAAGATTTGATGTTGTCACATATTTTAACATTTGGATCAATTTAGGAATTGTTAGTTTTTAAAAAAAACTTCATTATTATAAAGCGAATTTCAATGAACCTATATTTATAAAAGATTTAGTCCAATTCGTACGTTATAATATTTTAGTCATAATTTATGTCTATGGAAATAATATTTATGCCAAAAAGTGTTGGATGTTACTTTGACTTTTGATGTTATATTTGTAAGGATTAGATGTATGTCACATGTTAATAAACTATTAGATATTATAGTAAATTGTAATGATACAAAGCTCACAGGTAGAATATGAAGGCGTAACATTATAATAGAATTGAGTTAGTTCGTTTTATAACATTCAGTTTGATCGTGCTAAACCTTCTACCACAATGTCACTTCGGGCGTAGATTGGGTAGTCTGAATCTGAGTGAAAATATAAAAAAAAGAAATAAACTTTCAAAAGAAAAAGGTCTACATGGAGACCTATATAATATGATAACCTCCTTTTTTGAAGTCTGTTAAAAATCCGTAGTAAAAAAATTAGTATAGAGCATACCTACGTCATAAAATTTACCGATCACCAAACTAAAAATGGGCAAACGATTTTTGAAAATTTCCAAAGGTCATACAACAAGTTGGTATTGATAACTTTAACTACTTTAAAAAAATCCTTTGTCACTTTCGAATCGAATTGAGTTTTTAATTTTTCATAAAATGAATTGGAAATGCTCACTGTACTTATTTTAAGTTAAGTGTTACCATTGAGTCGCAAATAGATTGATTGTAATAGAAATGAACTCCCATTTTTTAAAGGTTAAACAAGACCTTAATTATAAAGATTAGCCAGAAGTAGGTAAAAAAATATTATTTTAAAATGGGAGTGATTTTTAACATAGGAAAACTGCCGATAACTTGGAAAAGGAGGTAGTTTTAGCCTAAATGGTGATTCTAGTATTGCATATAATATGTAGGTATTAGATTAGTATTATTGTTACCAGCTTGTTACAGGATTATAACTTTGAAAAGCAGATAATTATATGGTGATGTGGTTTTTTTAACCCTGTAGAAAAGTTTAGGTGTTAATTACTTTAATACAATAATTTATTTATTAAAAATATTAAAGGTTAAGGAAAAACGTAAATAGATAATTTTATTATAATTATGTTTTGTCTTGAATATTTCTCTCTCTAACTAGTCGAGCTTAAAAACATAAAATTTTATTTATAAATTAAATTACTTAATTAAAAACAACAAAAGATGATAGTTATGGATTTAATTCCTGATATGCTATCTTAAATTATATTGGTATATTAGGCGTCCCTAAAAATTTTATTGTTCATTTTCTTTTAGCATTTCATTTTAGGCATGTATAAAGTATCTTTGGCAGGAATGTAAAAAAATACATATTTACATACCTATTTAAGTTAAGTCTGTTGTTTATATTTAATTACTATTATTTTAATGTTATTGCTCCATTCCAAATACTCAATGTTGTATGTGTTGAGTCAGTTGTACATAACTAGATAATTGTTCAATGTGTTGGTTTATTAGTAAATTATGTAATTGATTATTTTGAGGAAATATTTCACAAAAATTATATTAGACAAATTTACGTTCTCACAGATTTTCTAGTAATAAAGTGCGCCTAACTTATTTAAAAGTTTAAATGAACACTTATACTTGCGTTAATGATATAAATGTGAATGTACTTTTTCCCAAAGTATCTTTTTTTCTGTACTCAATTGTTTTTTTTGTAGTATTCTGTACTTACGTAGAAAACTTGAGCGAATATTAACTTTTGTATTTCTTTGTTAACTGTTCTACTATTGATGAAAACTAGAAAAATCAAATAATTTTCATAAGTAGGCGTTTTTTTACAAGCTGTGTTGTGGTCATCGCTGGGCGACGGCCAGTGTGGATATTATTCTAAGGTATTATAATAAATTATGATATTCACATTGATAACAAGTCTTTTATTTAACTGTATTTGTACCCTTTTGTTTTTTTTGTACGTTTGTAATTGATTTGTTCTAAACTTAAATATTTTGATAAAGACCATAAAAAAGTTAAATGAAATTTTAAAAAATTAAAAAACCAAAATGTTAACCCTACCAAATTTCTAACATAAAACTCATGGTAACAGTAATAAATCTAAATTTCTCAGGGTATGTGTAAAATCATAATCCACCAAATTATTTATTTATAATTTTATTAAATTAATTCTATAACCTTTTTACATTTATTATAGGTATGTGCAACGTGTATGCTGCTTTCGTTTTAGCAGTAGTCACAATTATAGTACCTAATGTTTGCCTCTACTTCAGACGATGAATATCTGCTTCAAACGACGGACAGTCTCTTTACAAATGGTGTCTTATTTTACTGTTAAGGAACATTTATACTTTAGGTAGGTACTACATTTTACATAAAATGAATTCGATTCCAATGCCTCATAATTATAGTCCATTTCATATAGCAAGTCACCTGTGACAGGTCAGTAGAACGTAAAAGAACATGTACTTAAATTATTGTGACGTCATGCTCATATTGAAGTATTTCTATTTATTAGTGAAAACATTATGTAAGTTAACAAAAATAACTATTAATATAAACAGTAAAAATTATAAGACATCAAATAAAGGGTATTTTTCGCGTGTACATACTCGCATTCAATGTTACAAAAAAATAAAATATTCAATTTCATCGCACAGCAAAGTTACGTACTACTGCTAATTGTGACGTCATTTTCGTAGGGTTGGGACATGGTAATCGATTATTTTTGACATCAAAAAAATATCGCAAAAACAAGTATTTATCATTTCGATCTATCAGAGATAATGATTTATGTACTTCAAGCACAATGATTTTATGCGATTTTTTATATTAAAATAATTAAGGAAGGTATTTATGAGTTTTGTATCATAAAAAATATGGCGAAAAACATAAAAATTTTGTGTATCATAATTTCATTTGAATAATTTAATATATATTTTAGCTTCATATATATTATACTGGCAATATTTTTTTATCATAACTGTATTCTTTTCTTCTTCTCAATTTGTCCCTTCCTTAATTTATCTGTAGGAATTTATTGTGGGTTCGACAAATATTATTTTGTGATTGTCGGTTATTTACATAACATTTTTAGGATAGGCAGATGAAAATAGCCATAAGTAACTACAATCGATAATCGGTGAATTTCTAATTCGAATTACTGCAGTACATCATTACAATTGTCAAAATGATATTGACAAGTGACGTTTTATATGTGTCACAGGTGCCTTGTTATATGAAATGGATTATAGTTCTATTTCTCAACGACTTTAACATAAATCCTCCTTATCCATAAAACAAAAACACCATTTATCGAGTTGGATTTTTGAACGCTTCAAATATGAAATTGCATTGTTTCGTTCAAAAACCGCGTTGCGAGCAAGCCCGCCCACAGACCAATAATGGGCCCGCCGCACGCGCCCCCTCGGCGCGCAACTTGGTCCAAGAATATATTTCATTTATGAATAATTTTGTATAAAAATTTTGGCTCCAATATTTACAACGTACTGATATATTTTTACAATGCCGGACTAATATTTTACAGCGACTAAGTTGTGTAAAAGGACGCCGAGTGGACGCGTGCGGTGGTTTGCTGAGTTTCAATTTCATTTTTCTAGTAACATTTTTCTTAACTAACAAGAGTACGCGTATAGCCGCGTACACATTCTACTACCCTACTGCTACAGTGGAGCAACCAACGTCATGACACAACTGAAATTATTAGTGTTGTACAACCGACATCAGTCGTATCACTGTCAGTGTCAATTAGTTGCATTTCCACAACCGCCTGTGAGTTGAGAAGTCACCTCTATGCGGCGCCACTGTAGCGGTAGAGTACAGATTATAATTAAGGAGACAACATCAATGGCAGAGTGGTGGCCCGCGCGAACAGATGAGCCCGCGCTACGTAACACTTAACACCGATCCTGACGTATCCCTGTTTCGTATTATAAACGAGAAGTAAGTAGGGGCTTATACAGAATTTGTACTCTTTTAGCGTCCCGTCGCCGCTAGCACCCATTTTTTTAAACTACCCCGAAATGAGCATGACAGGTAAAACTAGTTATTGCGAATTTGTAGCGTAATTTTGTTTTTAGATATCGGTTGTGAGGCGACTGTAGCGCCTCTACTGGCGTATGTATGCATTAATTGGACATGCAAAATTAGAAGCTGTAATTTCTACGTTTCTCGGCCAAGTTGGTAAATGGCGCTAGTGCGACGTCGACGGCTCAGTGTGTTCACTAGCGTCATCTATCGAACGAGGTAAGAAACATTTGAAAACAATTCGTTTCGCTTTGCTGACCAATATAATATAAGTAACTAAGATTGGAAAAAATTAAAACCGATATCCATTATAAAAAGTAGGCTACTGTAAACGAAGCTAAACACAAACGAAGCACGACATTTTAAACATATAAAAATAAATTAAATTTTGTGATACATAAATAATTTCCGAACGATAAACTTATATTTGTTGACGTAAGGTACTGAGCGCTGAGAATAGCTGACACATATCGGGCACTTGTCTACTGCACATTGCATAGAGTCGCTACAAGGCACTAGAAGAATATTAGTTACAGATAGAGAAATAATAATAATGTTTACAAGTAAAGTAGGTTGAAGATGGACATAGCACTGTTAAAAAATATATACTTTAGAAAAGGACAACATTTTAGCAAGGATGTTTTCCAGATCTGCCGAATTAAAAAAAATGTGTTGATAGAAAACAGTAGAAAGTAAAGTATAATCGTTTTACAGCACAAAGTTATAAGAAAGTGGACTCTATGCGAATGGACAGCAAGGTGGTATATTGCGTGGCAAGTCACGGTGACGCCGCTTCACGCTTTTCATTACCGTAAGAGATCATCGCTATAACATTTAACTTACAAATTGATATTACAGTAACCGGCAAAATGTATGGAACAGAGTTGTCTCAAAATGATCAACAGATGGCGTGCTAATACATTTTAGTAACTAAGGTCAATGGTTAAACTTTGTTGATCATTACGAGACATTGTGAATTGATTTGTGATGTGTTGTGCCACACAATTTGCCGATACACAGAATTTTATAACTAAACTTATTAACATACTAAACAAATTTACAATAAGATTTTATGTAATATATTAGAAAAAAGTATTTTTAAAATTTTAACGTATCCCCGAAACCAGAAAAAAACGTAGATAACATATTTCTTTCCGATCCAAAGAAGAAACGTTAAAATTGTTGTAAACAATTATTATAATACAATAAAATTCAGTCGAACATGTCAAAAATTAACAATTTATTACAAGTTACATTCATTTATAAACAAAATTATCGTGTATTATACTTATTTAATATCCTCTTGTCAATCTAAAGGAGAATGTTTCACAAATCAATTTTTTAAGTTTTTGGTAAATGAAAATATTTTGCGATCGTAATGTAAAAATACGGCTAAATAAATGTGTCACAATACCGCCTATGAAAATTATACGCTGTAACTATTTCTATAATAAAAATATTGTCACAATGTTTAAGACAATGTAACTTATGGATTTTATAAGTTAACACGATGCTCCTACTGTCTACTGCAACTGGTTTCTGGAAACATTACAATCTAAGTAGCCATTTTAATGAGGTAGAAGGTGTGATATATTCTGTAAGTTTCGAAAAATTGCGGCAGAAAATAGGTTCATACATGTAGAAATACTTTTTGGACTCAAAAGTACTTCGCGCGCTTTTTTCTAATTTAATCAAAGAGTTTTCACATTTCACATCAAAAATAGATCAGCGTATGAATTAATAACAACAAATTCAAGAAGCACTTTTAGGGACTAATTTTATTTTTCGAATTATTCTTTTTGATGTATAATTTTTTTTAAATCAGAAATGGGCAAATCATTTTTGTCTATGGCATAATATAGTGACACATCTATATAGTCGCTTCGTATGACAATGGAGTGAGATCATTCATATTCAACGTTAATACTAAATGATGGTTGTTAGTGATGTTCTACACGTAGTGATGTCACGTTATCAAATGAATTCGACAGTAATAATGACTAAATTAATTACCATACATATGACACAAAACTGGAATAAATAAAAATACCCAAATTAAATAATATTTATTTGAGGTTGGTTCAATTTATCTCAGTAGGTAATATTTATTTATTGCAGTTTACCTGTTACCGGATAAGCAACAATTTAAATGATCATTGTTAGAAAAATATGTTGGTTCTCAAGTATTTTTGTAATCATTATGTACTTGTCAGATAATAATTGTTGCTTTAGGTTTTAGCAGAAAAAATATCGAAACATAGAATTAGATGGCTTTACAATATATCTACCTAGTTTAGGCTAAAAGATTAAACTTGTCGGAGTCGGAAACGAGCATTTTACTGCTAAAACCTGTGATTGGTTCAATAAACTTAAAAACTACGCATCGAAAAAGAATAAAAGTATTCAATGAACGAATGAAAATTATCTATGACGCAGCCATTTTATTACGATTCGAATATCGAATCAAATATCTTGTATTGAGAACAAAGAAATGTATGGAATGCAGCGCCCCTAGCGGTCGTAAAGGGCACTAGTCTAACATGAGTTAACATGACTAAATGACTATATGGCTACGTCTGTCTAGACATTTTAGAGTATGTTGAAATGTCTCATAGCCGCAATACTAGTACTTGGACTCAGGTGACTTCAAAGGAAATACTTAAAATAACTTTTTGCTTGGTCTCAGATAAAATGAGACCAAATCAACCATCGTACAACGCAAAACATCAAATGGCGTACATACATTCACAGATCTAAATTCTATCTGATAAATTTATACAAAGAAATAATATAACTATACACAAATAAAAAATATAAAATTGATATTTTTCTTTACAATTTGCCGTGGCAATATATTATAGCATTTTTTTGGGAGTTTAGTGTTAAAAATAAAGTAAGTAATTGATTTTATTGCAGAATTTTTGCAAAATTATATTGCAGGGCCCATTTTATATAAAATCTTCAAGTACATACACTTGTAAGCCCCCGTAAGTAATATAATAAATTAGAAGTTAAAATAAAATTATTGAAAATATTAATAATTTGCAACGTGTTTTAAACACTGAGGACAGTGGCGCCATCGTAAAATAGAATGGAATACACGACGGACCACTATATTGCATGCGAGCTTAGCTCGAGGTGTTTCGATCGAAGAACATAGACAAATATATGAAAAGAAACAAATATATGAAAAGAAAAATCTGATAGTATGAAAAATAAAATTTGAATAATTTTTTGGCAATTTTGTACTTAATTTGTTGTTTTTTTAGTGATGGATCGTAGAAATGTGTGTGTAATTACATGTCATAGAGAATACAACCCCTGGAGAAGACGTATCGTCCGAAACGCATACTAGTGATTGGTAGCATCCGGTCGCAGGTCACGTGGTGATTGTCGAACCAATCACAGACGTCGATGGCTCAGGGTTGTTCCTCCGTGTAATGATGTGATGGGTGATCCACGAAGCGGCGCGGACGCATCGTTGGCGGCCGAAGTAGCCGTCACGTCAGTCACAGAAACAACGTTTGCTTAGTACATGTATCAACAAAATGTTCTACTATTTATACGTCATAGTTATATCGAGTGAGCCTCGGCCGGTCGCGGACTGAGCACCGCTCGCGCCACACCACACCTGAAAATGAGATAAAATACAAGTTAAATAACCCAGTATGATGATAATGGGCGAATTTGCCTACAAATTTTGAGATGGCAAGACTAGAAAATCAAAGAATAGATTGCATACCAGTAGAAAGCGAGATTGTAAGTTTTAAGATTCAGGTCTTTTATTGTAAATTTGGACTTTCGGTATGGACACACACTCTTTAAAGTTGCACACACGATAGAGTTATTGATGGACAATGCTACGATGAGTCATGGCTGCAATTTTTTGGACTGTATTATATTGGGTAGGAATCAATTGGGTAAAAAGCGAGTGTGGCTCAGTGGTTCCAGTGTCTGCTTTTCATCCATCCACCCTGGTACGAATCCGGCCCTACACCAATGACTTGTATTTCCAAGTTATGTGTGGATTTGCAGTCGCTTAGCGGTGAAGGAAAACATGGTGAGGAAACCGACATGTTTGAAGACCACAATATCCGAGGACATGTATCTTCCGTGGAAGGACCTGGGCGCCCACCACGATGTATCTGCCCAAGAAAACTCCCCTAACGAATTAATTCTGCGGGGGAGTCACGACCCTCAGTCATGAGGAAATACGACTCAAAGAGAGGGGGTAGAAATCAATGGCTTATTTCTTTTACCTTACCTAGACTCTC